>KZ309233.1:0-73161 GCA_000376725.2 Ladona fulva | reverse complement strand
TCTATGCTTTTATGCTTTTGGAAATTGTAAATTATTAAGACCTAGTTAACATTGTATCACAGGCAGGATTTACATATATATTATTATACTGCGTTGCATTACTGTGTTTGTATTCTATGAATTGAATTGAATAAATTATTATATTCAAAAAGCACAATAAAATTTTATTGACTTGCAGTTCCAGAAATTCAGCTTAGAACAACCTGATTTGCACAACTATAGATGTATATTTTTTTAATAGGTAAATTAATCTCCGTCACGTCATAGAAGAGGTTCTAGTAGTTGTTAATAATGTCTCTCATTTATAGCGTATCGCCAGTTATAACCCTAAATTCTAACTCCGGTACTCATTTTTAGTTACGAGTCGATCTGTGTCCTCTAACCTCAGGAAATGTCGGTAGATGAACTGCGGTAGCTTGGGATTGTTCCCCAGCAATCAGCGTAGCTGGAGAGCACCTTCTTTCTCAGTGTTTTTTTTTAATTTAAATTAAAAATTTGTTCAGACTTCTTTTCTTGTAACTACGTTATCAAACTAGAATATTGCTGTAAAGATTTGCTCAGAACGAAATACCCACGGTGCTCCTCGAAAGAACCTGAAGCGTCTTAGTAACGAAAAACTTACCCTCGGCATTCCCCTGGGCTTTTGTTGCTCGAGCAATACATGCTCAAAATTTCCTTCATAAAAAGACGTCAAGATTAGGAGTTTATTCCAGTTTGCGACCTTTGATAGATAGGAGAAGTTCCACAAGAGTAGAAAATTTCAAAAGCTCGGCTATATTATGATTTTACAGTTTCTTCACAGAATATTCTATTGTCAAGGAAAGTTTTGAGTGAAAATATAAATAAAAGGTTCATTTCAATAAAACAAAGATTAATAAAATAACTGTGATAAAGCATGGTTCTGCTCCGTTCTTATACCGTTTAGGAATCAAATTAATTACGCTTCATGACTTCAAATACATTATATTTAGGTATAAATTTGGACGGGAATTTATCGAATCTCAATGCTTGATACATTAGGATACTTTGTTTTCATATATTGACAACTTGCGACCACTGATAATGTAAGATAGTGAGGTGCTTACTCAAAACAGATCTTAAAATCATTTCATGCACGACACAGTATTGCTGCACGACTTCCTCCTATTCTACATCTCCTTAAACTCTCTGTAAAATGTGAGTTATAAATACCCGCTAGTATCGTAAAGTAGCGTGATATATAGTATATCATTTTAGAAGAAAGTTTTTCTTTCCGAACCAATGGAGTACAAAAAATCAGTAGCTAAATCGTTACCGTGGCCTACCAGAAATGTGCAGATTGCTAGAGAGTATGCGCATTTGAATCATCTTTTATCCCACCACGCAAAATAGATACACAAGAGGCAGACAAGCTGACTCATTTGCTGTATAAAAGTCACCTGGATTTTTTGGCACATGTAGGTTACTTGTTAAAGATGCATAACGATTTATTTTGACCTCTTTTTATTTTTAAAATATTGCAATTGCTACACGTTTTAAGCATCTGTAATGTTTACAGCTCAATAAATCGATGAAATAAAAGCGTGCGTCAAGTTGTTTTTGACATCTCAATTAGATATTTCACCAACAAAGGAATATCTGTCCATGTTCATTTTAATAACTCCTTTCCGTCTTCCAATCAATTCTCCTGACATTCAAAAATAGTAGTGAAATATCCTCTTGAATAAGCGTTGGACATCAAAACTGAAAACGTGGGTACGAATCCGACTTGGTTCAATTCTTTTCGAAAAGGAGAATATTTAGATTAGTCGGAATGCACAAAGCACGGAATTCCGCAGAGGGTTGGGAAGAACTGCAAGCCAGGTTTAAACTTCCTAGTTGTATTTGACGCGGCAGTCAGTTGAAAATCAAGCTACGCGAGCAGAAAACAGATTTAGCGAAATACTCATTCGTTAACAGGGGTATTAGAGAATGGAACGCTTTACATGGAGAAGTTCTCATTCCAACGCCGAAAAATGTAAGCTTATATCTAGTTGTACATGTTAGTATTTCATTAGTTCAATGTCCCAATGTAATACAATGTAATTAGTGTGTAGAATTAGCCATAATTGAAATATAACTTAATATTATGTACATGACTATATGATTGCTACCATGTATGCTAGCTTATTCACTTAAAATTCTTAATATGATGTATTTATCTTCCTAATCATGATTTATCCCTTACTGTGATGTATGTATCTTATGTAAAGTTTAATGTTTTGCCTATGGGAGGTTTTTGGAGGGTTTTCCCTCCCCTCCTTTGGCGAATGCCAGGCAATTCTGTGTTTAATATGTTATGCTCTCTTTCAGCGCTGCCACCTTGCCAGAAGGCCAAATTGCAGCGTGAATTTAAATAAATAAATAATATTCGATACTCCCATTGTCTTTCGTTATCTCAATGATGGGATTAATAACATAAGAAAATACTGCCCCTTGAGGCTTTAGCTTACCTTGTTATTTTCTGTAAATGTTTCAAAGAACCCAAGATTCTATGAAGATTACCCACCGTTCCCCCTATTGTTCGACGGCACCCCGTCTCTCTAAAAATAAAGTGATCTCAATAGTTTTTTACGGGATAAAGAGAAAAATAAGAGCGATTGCAGACAGAGGAGCGTTGAGAGTTGAGAGCGCGGCGAATCGCGAAATTTTTTCGGAGGACAAAAGGAGAAAGCGACGGAAATAAAGAGAGTTGAGAGGTGGAGAGAGGAGCGTTTTGGAAAGAAAGGGGGAAGAGGTGCGCGCATGCGCGAAGAGACTCTTTTGTCTACGCTTCCTTGGCGGTCAGAATCCCGCCATTAATGAAGTCTCCGCCATTTCCTCGACAGCGCGGGTCCGAAGTCACACGGCGCGGAAAATCGCTCTTCCTTTCGGAATGCGAGAGAAGATTGCAAGAGAATGGCAGGCCACTTTCACCGTCTCATTCCTTGGTGAGGACGGGTCGCTATCGATCTCTGGATGGGATTTATTTGGCCTTTTTTTTCGCAAGTGTCTTGAGAGGGAACTAGGAAACCCTTGGAGTCGCTTTCCTTGGTGGCGGTTTGAGGAAAGTATGCACCTTATGCATCAGAGGCGGAGTTGATTCGCTTGGGTTAAGGTTAATGCATTCCTTAGCAAAGTAATCTTTGGAAGAGAACACTCAAATAAGATTCTTGGTAACTGATTAGAAAAGAATGTTTCCATTTTGAGAATATCTTGCCCCTGTGCCCTGCTTTGTAACGTTTTCTTTTAATTTATATGATTTGTCACATATACGGAGCATTAAAGTTTGGAGTTACTTGAAATTGGATTTTTTAAATTTACTTATACAAACAACACATAAATTGTGTTAAGTAAAGTATTATCTTAGTCATAAATTTGTTTGAGTATTACGATAGCGATTAGAGTTGTATTCAACTTCTATAAATCTTTTATGACCTAAATATTGCACTTCAAGCGTTATCAAAACTTTGAATACCAATTGCACAAATTTTAGTATAGCTACATGCAGTATATTAAATATATGTTTTCCTTCTTCCGAATGGGCACAAACTATCTAAGGAAATGTTTTATATTCATAGCACATATCAGGAATATGAATTTTAATGAACCTACGACTGCGGCTGAATTAATTCTTCTTTTAGAGAAAGACAAGCGAATGCTCGATGGAATTACTCGTTATTTTCTTTTCAGAATTCACACCTTGGATGAATGTTAAAATGAGCAACATGTTGTACATCAAAGGACAGTATGACGATTCTTCAGTCTTTAAATCTATTTATAACTGACGAGTTTTTCATTTAGGCGTGAAAAAACTGCCTTCAATTCAGACTGCAATTCCAAATTTTATTGCTTTCAGTTTTGGTTTTAAGATTGGTGGGAAAAAGGGAGGTGTTTTTATTTAAACCAATTCTCTTCATTATTGCTATTGGTAAATAATGCGACTAAAGAAATATTATTGAGTAACAAAGAATTAAAGTATACCCCTCAGCGCTTGGATTCCCTTTAACTCCATCATTTTTCGTTTGGCTTTCAATGAAAAAATATATATTCTAATATTTTATTTGAAAAGTTTCATCGTCTTTAAGACTATAGGTTGTCATTTCGTATGCTTTTAAATTAAATTTTTGTTGTTATACCTCTCTTTTGCCCACAAAGTTTACTTAAAAACATGCTTTCCTCGTGCCTCTGACTTGAACCGATTTACACCGAGACTTTATTTTGTTTTACATGAGAATAAAATCTCGAAAGATAGAATAACCCTTGGACGAAAAATTTCCAGACTTCTAAACTTTCTACATAACTTTGTATCGCCTTTGGCAAGATGTAAGGAAGAATGAAAATCCAAAAAGAAACTTCAATTTCTCATGGGATTTTCTTTGCAACTCACAGAGGCAAATTTTCAAAGCTTTGGATCCTACAACTTTCCTAATGGAATGAGAAAACATTTGCCTGTCACCTTCCAAACAATTGTAAAAAAAATATTCACTTTCTTGCTGTACCTTTTCCTCCGTTTTTTCTAAGTAATTTTATAGCACTGTTAGATATTCATGTTTCATGCCTCTGTTGCACTTTTTCACAATTTTAAGACCTACCATCTAAGTCACAAAATATTCCTTCAATTCACGCTTACTCTACGAAGATTTCGTTCAGCAATAGTTTGTGACTGAAAACCAGAAAATTAGCATTGAAATCTCAAACTGGAAACGTGGGGATTTAAATGGTTTTAAAGCAATGAAAAATNCCAGTATGTATTTTTTCTAGATTTAAGTTAATTTATCCAATTGTTTTTGGTTTATTAATGTAATATTATTATCGTGTATTATCTCCAGAGGTTCAGGGTAAGAGAGGCCATGAGGACCAAAAAGGACGAGTAAGAAAATAATAATAACATCATTTGACAATTCGGTATTTATTCGAGTGTTACAAAATTTTATTCAGTGTTAAACATATGTAATGACAGAGAAAATTGCAAGTTAGCATAGTTCCCTAAGACTTGGTGCTCAGCAGCGAAACACGTGCAGATAAAATGTTCCTCTTTTATTTCAGCCTGTAGAGCTGAGATAATTACCCTCAACTCTGATTGCCAATGAAAGAAATAAATCAGAGAGTCACGGAGTAAGGAAATATTTCAGATTCCACATAATCTGAATTATATCAGTGATCAGCATATTAAGGCGGCGACAGGTCTGGAATCTTTCAGCCGCTCCCAGAAGCGAATAGATCTCCCCCTTCTAGAAAGATTCATCGTCTGTGAGACTGGAATGTTCTCTTCTAATCAGAGTTCAAACGGCTGAGCTCTTCGTCTATAATCAGAGTTCCGCCAGGATCATTCCAAAGGAAATAGACATTTCTTTTCCCCACTGCAATTATTCCAGCCCTAGAATTCAAATTCGCCGGTCGGACTTCGATAGTTGCGAAATATTCCGCCGAGCAAGAACTAGGTCAGAGTTTTTGTTTCGGAACTTAAAAAGACAAAAAAGCCGAGGAGAGAATGTGTTTCAGTGTTTGATATTCTGCGCCATCCGCTGGTTCATGCGATCCCACTTCCAAAGTCTCGTGGCGATAATATGATCCAAACAAAAGAGAATTCCGATGTGGACTCCATTGCATTGGATGTCGGATGATCTATCGAATCACAGAACATTCGATCTTTGGTGATAATGCACTTTTTCTATACTTACGATACATCTTCCGGAGCTCTGTTTAAAACGTCAGAGAAAGTTTTATTGAGTTTGAATTCTTTGTACATTCTTCATCGGGGACTTTTGTTATAATAGAAAAGAATTTTATTCTTTTCCTTTTACATTCAGAGTCGACGATCAAAAGATCGATCCTGTGAGATTGTGGGTCTCGGTCTTCAGTAAACTGGTCATAATGTGGGCGTAATTTAATAGCGTAATTTATTTTAGCCATTGTTAAACAGACTGCCTGGAAGAGAAGCAAATTTGATAGGTAAAAATAGAGAGTTATAGAAGGACTTGAAAATAGAGTTCTGAGTAGAACTTACAATACGTTGACCATTATTTAGCGAGTACAAAAGGTTTCCGAGTATACCAAGTCCTTCAGTACAATTGAACAAACTTAAATGAGTATGAGAAATTTTTTCAGTATTTATATTTTAACGGAGAAAAGTGCCTTCAGGTGATTTTGTTAAAGAAACTCTATCGGAATGATAATACCAATCTCAAAGCTAATTTGAAAGAAACAGGATCAATCTATGCAGAAACATCTTCTGAAGCGATACATGACGGTAATCTATTCTAAACCATTTATCGGAAACTCCAAAGTTAAAAAATAACCTTTTGTGTTAACAAACGGATTCTGGAATCAGCAAATTCAATCAAATTGATTGAAATTCTTAGCACTTAAAACATATCGCAGAGATTAACATCTCGGTAGAATGAGAAATAACAATCGAGTTTACGGTTTTGTATGCTAATTAAGGTGTTCCCTTCAGTCGTCGATGTAGGCTCCTAAAAGTCGACATAGTGTTTCTGAGGATAGATTGCAAATCGGAGGTCAACTAGTACTCTACGTAGAAGAGATCACTGAAGTTACTAAATGAAGAAATACCTGAATACCTTTTCGTAAAATAAGGAAATAGTATCAAAATATAAGGTCTTTCACATATAATTAATACGCATGGTAAAATATATGTTTAAAAACGCGTCACTTTGCTTTACCTGTTAAAACTACAAAAGAATAAAGTGGAGGGGATATAAAAAACTCCAGAAACTCTTTAAGGGTTGATGTTTTCAAACATATAGACATGAGGAGTTTCATCAACCGTAATGATTTCCTATGGTGAGATTTACCGATAAATAGATGTAGAAACCGTAACTGGCAAAGATATTGGACTGTTTGTAAACTCATTATCGCGATAATTGTTAGTATTGAGCTAATTAATAGTCAATACTGTTGTTTCAGCATAGTACAATACATATGCCATTTACGTTTCTACTTCCCAGTTTATCCACACACGACTATTTAGGAGACCATAAGTGTTTGAGTGACTCGTTATATGTCTGTCCAACTAAGTTCTAATCCAAAAATACGAAAATAGCTCATAGAAATTATCAACTTTTCAACATACTATTATAATTTTACTTATCACAATCGTTATGTACACCGTCGCACTTGACGTTATAAACAACTTGAATAGTATCTGCATCACCCAATAGTCATAATGTATTTATTACATCAGTGTTTTTGCGGGTTTTATTTTCGCCACCTTTCTTGTGAGGGTGCTTTCACATATCGTGGTCTTTTCCCCACAACCCAAATCTTTGTGTTTTTATGTGTATTTATATCTAGTTTGTATGCATCAGTTTTTATTTATTTATCAACTAGACTGCCTATTAGTTTGTATATACTGTTTGCGCCACTTATTCTGTATCTATTTTTGCCGGTTTCTTTTGATCATTACCGCGATAACTGTTAGTATTGAGCTAATTAACAGTCAATACTGTTGTTTCAACAAAGTACAATACATATGCCAGCTACGTTTCTACTTTCCAGTTTATCAGTTTTCCAGTATGTATTTTTTCTAGATTTAAGTTAATTTATCCAATTGTTTTTGGTTTATTAATGTAATATTATTATCGTGTATTATCTCCAGAGGTTCAGGGTAAGAGAGGCCATGAGGACCAAAAAGGACGAGTAAGAAAATAATAATAACATCATTTGACAATTCGGTATTTATTCGAGTGTTACAAAATTTTATTCAGTGTTAAACATATGTAATGACAGAGAAAATTGCAAGTTAGCATAGTTCCCTAAGACTTGGTGCTCAGCAGCGAAACACGTGCAGATAAAATGTTCCTCTTTTATTTCAGCCTGTAGAGCTGAGATAATTACCCTCAACTCTGATTGCCAATGAAAGAAATAAATCAGAGAGTCACGGAGTAAGGAAATATTTCAGATTCCACATAATCTGAATTATATCAGTGATCAGCATATTAAGGCGGCGACAGGTCTGGAATCTTTCAGCCGCTCCCAGAAGCGAATAGATCTCCCCCTTCTAGAAAGATTCATCGTCTGTGAGACTGGAATGTTCTCTTCTAATCAGAGTTCAAACGGCTGAGCTCTTCGTCTATAATCAGAGTTCCGCCAGGATCATTCCAAAGGAAATAGACATTTCTTTTCCCCACTGCAATTATTCCAGCCCTAGAATTCAAATTCGCCGGTCGGACTTCGATAGTTGCGAAATATTCCGCCGAGCAAGAACTAGGTCAGAGTTTTTGTTTCGGAACTTAAAAAGACAAAAAAGCCGAGGAGAGAATGTGTTTCAGTGTTTGATATTCTGCGCCATCCGCTGGTTCATGCGATCCCACTTCCAAAGTCTCGTGGCGATAATATGATCCAAACAAAAGAGAATTCCGATGTGGACTCCATTGCATTGGATGTCGGATGATCTATCGAATCACAGAACATTCGATCTTTGGTGATAATGCACTTTTTCTATACTTACGATACATCTTCCGGAGCTCTGTTTAAAACGTCAGAGAAAGTTTTATTGAGTTTGAATTCTTTGTACATTCTTCATCGGGGACTTTTGTTATAATAGAAAAGAATTTTATTCTTTTCCTTTTACATTCAGAGTCGACGATCAAAAGATCGATCCTGTGAGATTGTGGGTCTCGGTCTTCAGTAAACTGGTCATAAAGTGGGCGTAATTTAATAGCGTAATTTATTTTAGCCATTGTTAAACAGACTGCCTGGAAGAGAAGCAAATTTGATAGGTAAAAATAGAGAGTTATAGAAGGACTTGAAAATAGAGTTCTGAGTAGAACTTACAATACGTTGACCATTATTTAGCGAGTACAAAAGGTTTCCGAGTATTTATTAATTAAACTTTAAAATATTGAGCTAATTTCTCAATGTCACATAATATTTCCGTAATTTTGAAATCGCTCTTATTTTATAAATCATTAATTTATTTAAATTTCGTTTCTAAAAATAATAAATGCTCTTCACAGTCCATAAAATGAACAAATACATTTATAATTAATATACTGGATCGCGATACAGACATAGAAAATTAAAGTTTTGAAATTTTTAATTGAAAGAACATAATAGTAATAAATAAAATTATACCAACAATTTAATCGATTAATTGTTTAATATAAACACATTCGTCGCTGAGCCTAGCAAAAAAAGTCCTTCGTATGTAAAATTCTCCATCTCTCAAAGTTTCTTTCGGAATACTTTTGCTCGAAAGTTTTATTGATGACAATACAAAATGATGTATGGCTTACGCTTTTCCGAAGAAGATAACTTTTCCAAAGACTGTCAGTCGATTATTTATCTTGAGATTTGTCGGAGCCCACGGAGAAGTATGAAAAATGGATTTATATCTCAGAAATCTATGACACAGCATTCCCTAATGCCTTCTGATTTTCCCTCAAAATATCACATAAGTTTATTTTCAGATGAAAACAGTTGAACAGCCAATAAATAGAGTAGATAATATCCAGAGACACAATTTCAACTCATATCTAAGATTTTGCTACAGTTTACTAGTCTGTTTTGACCTATAGTAAAGATAATTTCAGAAAACATGTAAATAGATTGAAATTTTATAAAAATCCATATCAATGAAGGAAAGATAAAGATTCTTGGGAAATTTTAATTACCAATTTTAGAACATATTTACGTAACATGATTGATTCAACGATGTAATCGTGATTATCTTCCCTTCCAATCAGCGAGAACACGTGATGATTTCACAGGAATGTAATCACACATCACATGACACTCATTACATGAGATTATTGTCTAGTCAACCCTGTCATTGACAACATTTATCTGACCATAACACTGGATTTGTAGCAGATGCGTAAGCAGTTAAATCGGTGCTCAGTACTTATTGACCGATGTCATATCCAATATTGTTCCCATAGGATCCTCATAAAAATTCTTTCTTTATTTTTCCAAGAATATTGTATCTGTAGAAACGTTTTATCACCCACTCTTCTCTAAGCTTCCTACACCCAATCACTTCTTTGATCAGGTTCTTTCTTCTCAAACGATGACCCATTCTTTTGTTTTCCTCCTAGATTTTGTCGGCCTTTTCAATCTATTGTATCTTTTTTCTGGATTCTATTCTCGTAACTTAATAAGCTGGATGACCTCCATTCGAAGTATCTATTTCTCTGCTCTATACAAGGAAATAGTGCAAATGTAGCTTCTCAGTAACTTATTCTTGATGTTTTCGTCCATTTTGCTCGTCCCCACAGTTGCCCACTTTTGCCGTAGCCTCTTACTATTGAAACTGCTTTAACCTTGTCTATCCTAGGCCTCATTTCCAAAGTCAAGCTTCCTATCTAGGTTATTGATGTTTTTGTCTGCTTTATTGATTGATAGTCCTACTTACTATTTTCCCCATCCATTCCAGTCAGTTGCACCTCTACCTACCAGTATACTATTTTCTTGGGTTAGATGAAAGAAGACTTCATAGTCCAAATCTCGCCCGCAACAAAGACGTTTCTATTCCATTATATTATATTCCATTCTATTTTCTTATCCCTAATAAACTTCTAAACATCCGTAATAAACTTAATAAACTGTAATAAAATTCCTCATCCGTATTAACGATAAATATACATATAATACAAATGCCTTTTCAGATAGTTCCTCAATCTTTTTATGGTACATGTCCGCCTACCTGGAATCCACCGGGTCGAGAGCGAGCGCGCTACCCACATGGACATTTCATATCGAATAAGTTTACGAGTACTTATTCGTATTACTTAGGCAAGAGTATCCTGGTATCGAATAAAGTTCGCCATACAGGGTTAGATAGTTCATCTTTTTATCTTCTGATGTTATGTAGTCGTTGGTATTCAGTGCAACACTGAAATAACGTTCTGATTTGACAAACATTTAGCTAAAATCTAACATTTAAATTTCTTTAGTTCTAAAGCTTAAACAAAAATATTTGTGCTTCAGCTATCCTCATACGCAATTGTGTATTTTTAAATTCTCCCGATCAAAAATGCGAATGTACTAATTAAAACGTGCATGGATGTACATACAAACCAGTCTCTATTCGCAACACATCCATCGAGATTGCGCATGAAGTTATGATTAAAACGAGACGTAATTATACTAGAGTATAGCTTTACTCTGCATCATAATTAGAATTTCGGGCGCGCAAGAAATAAAACAAAGAGACCCTCGAGAATTACTGAGAGTTCATTACGGCTGGAATATAAATTATCAGCACGGTAAAATTGTACAAATGTGCGAAACAAAATTAACTCGGAAGATTGACATACGTTTAGATTTGTTTTCCTGCGATGAAGAGGAAAATATTTGCTCGGATTCTCCTTAGACTCTGCTTTTTTAATTGAAATTGGTTTTTCTCCGAAAAATTTCCATCAATTCCGCAGAGCAATAAAGAAGGGAAGCGGAGTTAATGAAATTCAGAATAAGAATGAATAAGAGACCGGCAATTTTTACTGGTCCTTCTGGATCATCTGCAAATATCAGTTTGACTTTATTCTTTCATAGTTATATATGAGTTATCGATCAACGATATATGAGTTATCGTTAACATATCGTTAAATTATTGTTTGTTAACATTACGCGGCTGTTTGTAATTCTCCGTAATTCTCTTTTTTCAAAGGTGTGTGCGATATTTGTTTTCTGTTTTCCCCATATGTATGTACTTTATTCTTTTTTATTCACCTTATTTAATCTTTCAATATCCATGTAATTAACTGTATTTGTAATTGCTTTGGTTATTTTTCTACTGTACATTCGCTGTTCTTCTCTCGCCTTTTTGTGGGTTTACCCTGGCGTGTGTTTTTCTTTATCGAAGTTAAGTTGCAAGATTTTTTCTCAAACTCTATCCTTTCTTTCTGTTTGTAACCGAACTTTGTACATATCATAACGACATACGAGGTAATGTGGAAGAGAGGTGCTGACAAACTGAACCTTTAATGACTCGCAGTTATATCTTTTTTTCTAGAAATAGACCTAAGAGACGTTTGGACACTCGAGGAAAGAATTCTGTTCACATAGAGACTTCCACACTTGTTGTGCCTTAATTTCAATATACTTTTGTCTCATAAACCATAGCTTCACGTTGTATATTCAGCTCAAAACCTGAAAATATGAACTTTTTTGGTGATAAAACATTTAATTTTTATTCACCGGGTAATTTCGGTGAATTGAACCTAAAACGAACCAAATACTGATATAGAAAAAACCGTCAGCAGGACTGAAAACCGAAATGAAAACCCAAACCAAAATAGTTATATTTTCTAACCCAAACCGAGGCCTAAAACTATTATTCATTTCCATCCAATTTTCGGCTCCCAGAAATACCGATTTATATAAGTGGGTATAGAAAAAAGCTTTAATTAATACGTGAACCTGCGACTTGCGAATAGTTACAACTGAAAGCTATAAGTTTTTATTTATCTGCAATGTTTAACGCAAGCTTTATTCAATAATAAAAGAATCAATTTAATTGAAAAAGATATGCCTAATTAAATGGTCTTCTGAAAGGAAAAAGATTCTATGGTTTAGAGTTCAAGAATGATTTGAACAGGGTTGACACCAGCAGTCGGAGCGTAACCGAATATAAGCCAAAATTTGCTTTTTACATGGAGCCGGAGCGAAAACCGGAGCGAAAAAATATGACGGTTCTGTGGCCTAGAAAAGTCATTTCTATTCATATGACTGCCATAAATATGAACATTAGAGTGAACGATTAATCAGATGGAGAGGTGATTTGTAAAATGACCAGTAGAAGTCAATGATAATTACCCCGAGATCATTCAAAATATCAATTTTCCCCATGAACTGTATTGTAGAATGAGTAGAAATTGATTCAATGAACAGTCCGATAAGACAGATAAACGGAGAACTGAAAGTTATGAGGAGGCTCAATATAATATTAAACATCAATATTATATTAATTGGAGGTATTCCAAGTCCGATTCTTTAGGTATGCATACAGACTTAAATATTATCATTCGCAAGATGTAATCGTAGGACAAAAGTTAATGCAATAATCTCACAGAAACAACCCAATTGACAGAAAGAGTTATCATTCTCGTGAACAATCGTCGATAAAGACAGAAAGATCACAAACAGTCGAATTCGAATTGTTGGACGGAAATATTTCAAGTATTTATTCAATAGTTACTTCGATGGCTTTAGTCGGAGGTAACTAATGCTTTTTGGAATAAATAAACAACGGAGTGAAAGTTGTCGTGGAAGTATTTATGTCAGTATTATATGCAAAAAATAAAGCTAATGTGCATAAGATAAAGGTAGAGAAAGCTAAGAAGATACGCAGAAGATGAAGCTAAATGCGGTGTATCCGAAACGGGTTTACAAATGCTCTTAAATGCACTAAATGATAAGCCAAGGGAATTTGGAATAAAAATCGGTCTAAGAAAAACTTAAGAAATGAGATATACCAAAGAAAAGAAAGCTGAGGTAACGATTAGGGTAGGTGGGGAAAAATTAGAACAGGTAGATAAATTCGTTAACTTGGTTAGTGTTCTTTTTCGGGATGGGAGCTGTACAGATGAGGTTCAGAAAATGGAGAAGGAAGCTTTCGTGAAACGAAGGGAACTGATAACTAGAGGTATCGTTAAAGGAATCAGAAAAGTATCAGGAAAATCCTTGGTGTGGAGTGTACTATCCTTGGTAAAGGTATGAGAAGTAGACGTTAAGAAAGGAGGAAATCAAAAAACTTGAGGCCTTCGAGATGTGGGTATGACGTAGAATGGGAAAAGTAATTTGGGTCGATAAAAAAAGGAACAAAGAGGTACTAGAGATGGTTGGGGAGGAGAGGGTTTTAATTGAAGTAATTAAGCACCGACAAAGGAAATGGGTGGATCTAATATTGAGAAGAAAAGGGTTGCTAAAGAAAGTAATTGAGGTTAGAATACAAGGGAAAGGACAGAAGGAAAAACGAAGGCATAAGATGTTTAATGACAAGAGGGTGGGGTAAGGTATCAGGAAACGAAAGAAATGGCATTGAACAGGGAATATTAAGGTAATGAACCTACCTAAACGTAGAGGACTTATGGATGAAGCTAATTCTTCGAAAGAATCGTAGAATAGATAAGTGATCCCCAAGACGACCATTTGGTTTAATAAAATTGCGACTATCTACGAATTTAGCTGAATGCTTAATCTAGTTACTTATGTCCAACATTTGTATCTTCCCGTTATTTTTATGTCACAAACATTAAATTCTAAAATAATCGATTATGGTGTTTTAATAATTTTGCGTTCCCATCAGGAATGAAGCCAATTTTCAATGGAAACCTTACGGAACTGTGCATTTTCTGCCAAGTAGTTAGCCAAATTGCCACTTTGAACCTCAACCTTTCGATCATTAGCTATGTAATGCCCTGGAAGCATACTAAGAAAGATGAAAACTGAGGTAATTTGCTATTGATTTTCTCACTCTAAACAGCATAAGCGGGAGAGGTTCATATCGGCATAATACCGTTTTCGGCCCCAGTTACGCTCCTGTTCCAACCTTTGTTTTTCACTCCGAAAAATAATCTTTATGTAGAATTTAATAGCATTGAATTTAAAATTAATCATAATAAAAGAAGTAATCAAATAATACGATCGGTGATTAAAATATAAATTGTTATTAGGCAAATTGTCAGTCACATTTGCCGGTGTTCATTAAACATAACTACTTTTGCACTTGATGAAATTGCAAACCGGTGATCGTAACGGAAAAATATCGGTTTCAGTTCGGGTTTGAGCATTATAATTTTCCAGTTACGGTTCAGCTTTCACCTCGGCAAAATTAACTTATTTTCAGTTTCGGTTCGGTTCTGGTTCGATTCCCTGTATTAAATATCATTCAAATAGTTGTTACCACGTTGAATACAATTATTCATCATAATTCTTGCCTCAGTAACTTTTGTATCATCACAGCCATGAGCAAGACTGAGACAAAATTAAATTAAGTATATATTGTTCTTTATCCCGTATCAAAAGATAACTGAAATATGTAACAATAGTCAGGACATAATTAAAGAAAAAACTACAAATTACCAAAGCCCAAATAAGAAGAAAGAACCTCGATTTTCTTGCCGGAAATTTTAAATCCAAAAGATTCGATAAAAATGGAACGAAACATCAAATGAAGAAAATATCACATTGTTTTTTTTGAGTTCTTCCGCATTAATTTGCCTCATCAGACCTCTTAAATGGTACACCCGTTCTTAATTTACAAATTTCAATTCGGAATTTTTAATGTCTGCTCCAGCCAATGGTATCTTCTGCGCAAACGATTCCGGCCATATTTACATCACCCCTCCACCACTCTATCTAATAATCCCTCCATATGGGATTTTTTGGAGACTCAAATTTATTCACTCGGTTTAATCTCCCGCCTTATATTGGCCTGGAGAAAGGAGGCCGAACCCCTCTCAGACTTTCAGCGATTGAACAAGCCCGCCATCCACTGACTGGCAATGAAACGTGGATTTTAAGAGACAGACAAAGATAGAGCGTGCGATGCTGGAAATTGGATTTTTCCATTCTCCCGCGGTAACAAAAGTCATCTCAGTTTTTTGATATTTTTGCAATCTTGGAGGAAATAAAATTTCCTCTTAAATTGGGAACAAACGTTTACCTGAGAGGAGGCCTAAGCTAAATCTTTGAGAGAAACTCTTCTTGTTTTAGCGCCTTATCCTCAAACAACTGCGCGATTGGTTGTCCGATAAAAGGTTAAAACATTTTGAAGATCTTAGGAAGTGATCATCAACATTAGGAATTGTTACGCCATGAGAAATGTTCTCTTGATATTTCTTCTTCCGTTCTATGACTTAGGGTTAGCTTATTCTTCAAGTCGCCGGGTCCGAATGGGAAAATCCTAAAATATTTATAGCTTTCGTGATTACATCGGATTTTTAATGTGTATGATTATATTTTTGAGTTATTTTATGTTAGACCAAACTCGTATGAGTAACAAGCAAATTGATGTGCAAATCACATTTCTTAAGGATTGCATTTATGTTCGGTAAATTATTTAAAGATTTGTTTGGTTAGTATTACAAGCATCGAGAAATGATGATTTTAATACTAACCAAATACACCGCAAATTAAAATAATTTTTGTATGGGTTACCTAAAAATTAAGTACAAGTTCACCATAAAATTTTCATTATTCCTTAGGAAATGACTGTTCGGCCGAACTCTGATCTTAACAGCAGTCAAGTTTGTTACCTATAGCTCATCACAGCTTATGCTATCGAAATATCAAATTTTGTTATCTCTACCGATTCATTCACTCAGATCGGCAGAGGAAATATGTCCGAAATTCTTACGTGGTGAATTTTCATTAATCATATAACTAAGAAAATTAGATGGAGAATTTTATGTTGCAAGATTTCTTGTTCTAACCATGGAATATTTTCAAGGGAACTAATAGTAATAACACCTTTTATTGAAACAAGACTTTAACATCCGTTTGAATAATAATTATCATTTGCGAATACTAAAAACCATTCCCTACCCGGAAAAATCTGAATAGCCGGGACTCGAGCCCGGGACCTTCGGGTTGAAGCGTTAACAAGCTAACCAATCAGCCACCGTGGCCGGTAAACAATAGACCTAAGGAAAAATATTCTCTAAATTTATATATTTCTGTAAAGTAATTGGTAATATGAGTTTCCGTATGAGTTTTACGGAAGGAGGTTATTATTTATAAAACCATTATGTTAGATGGACTTCAATAAGAATTATTTCTACCTGAGTGTATAGTATTTGGGGCGTTGCGATTGAATTTATATTATTTTCCGTGCGACTAAAATTCCTGTATTTCTTCTTTGCTTTAGTGAGCACTGTGAGCGTGGAAGCAGTCGTGGGCCGCAGCGTGGCTCTTCCATGTGACATAGAGCCCGCAACCAGAGAAGATAGGATTTACATGGTGCTCTGGTTTAGAGAGTCCGCAGGAAAGCCGATGTACAGGTAAGCAATTTCCGAATGCACTCTATTAGTGTTTTTCTTTGCTGACCAAAAGGAGCGAATTGTATGTATGAGCAGTACTGAGTACTATAAGCACTGACAATGACAATACGTGGTAGTATTCTGCATTCTCACTAGTCTCCTAACCTGTAAAGGTTGTAGCGTCGATAGTCTCGGCCTTTACTTGGTATTCCATTATAATAAAAAAGAATAGTGGAACTGATAAATTTTTACTACACTACAAAATATACATACAGGTTTCGATGAATAGCATCATCATCAGGTGAAGCTCACAAAAAACATTCGGTTTATATAGTCACAGATGTATAGTCGTGTGTGTATGTATATTTTGTGGTGTAGTAAAAATTGATCAGTTCCACTATTCTTTTTTATTTTACTGTAAAGAATGTCTTCATTACTATAACAAAGGCATCGTGATTAAAGTCGGAAATACTTTCATTTTAAAGTAGTAAGGGAGAGATAAAATACAAATACTCCATCTTCAACAAGCCTCTTAATTGGTTAGGGAATAATGCTAACCCAAGGGAATACCCGCGCTGGCATACTCGTTATCTGATTGAAATCGATGAAATTTGAAGATAGAGGCGCAGCCAAAATTTAAATTTTATTTCCAGGAAACTACTCGTTATGAAGCAAAGCAACGACAGACGCAGTAGCTTCATTTATTAGGAAGTTATGACTATTGAAATGCAAAAGACGTCCTTCCCTTAAGAATACCTATTACCTATTCACTCACAGTAAAATTTTCTAATCTTATAGCTTAAAATATGGAAAATGAACATCCTCGATCGTAGGAGTAAATATATTTTTAAGTGACTGCATATTGCACTTAAATGATTACAAGACCTACTATGCCTCTGAAAATTGCATCCAAAAAAAAAAACCAAATATTTAGATTCACTCCCAGAGCATAGTCATAGTTACTCTCGACTTATGTAAGTTATTTAAAACCGATTCAAACTAAATCTAATGCATTTACTATAATTAATAATTATTCCAAGATTTTACGTCATTTTTAACCTCTTAATGGTAATAGTTAATGCTAGTGATTAACAATGCTATATTAGGACATGAAATGTGGTAGACATTTTTATGAGAAGAGCCGTAAGCTATCAAACAATCGAAATGAAGTTCATCACCTATACCTACAAGGGAAATACCACAGATGCTCAGTAAGGATTCGCTCAAGACTGTTAGGGTATTTTTTTGGTCTAAAATAATTGATGTTTCTCAGAAAGTTGACACCACTAAGCCTTTGCTTATAAAATATTTAAATTTGAAATTTGAGTCAGGCTACCGCGCCATACACGTGCATTACCATGGAGATCGTATAAACTTCCCATGTAGGAAAAATATTTTTTCCCATATTTTTTTCACAAATGACTTATTTTTTCGCCATTCGATTTCTACTTTTTACCTCACAGATATTCTTTACCCTTTTCATCACCATTTATTCAAATAAATGTTAGGTGGGTACACCAGTATATATTATAAATGCACGGTTCTCAGCTATGTATAGGATATAAACATAGGCGTGGCCAAGTGTGTGGTTTTGGGACCTCAACTCTCCCAGGAGAATCAAGAAAATAATAAATCAATGCAAGAGAAGATATTTATGTATGTATATTATGCAGGGCATAATTGCAAGAGGATGGCCTCTCACAATTATGCCCCATAAAAACCGCCGCAGATTCGCGGGGTGTACAAATTAAAATAAATAATTTTCTATTTTCATTAAATTTTGGGCGGGAGAATTCCTATTCTTGGATTGTAAGCAAGGCAGTGTTAATTCCAAGACTCTAAACCCCCCACCCATCGACATATCCTTGCTATAAATTTTCAGGTGTTTCCCCTGTAAGAGCCAAAACATCCCAAGATTGACAATAGAAACATGAGCAAACAAATTATCACTTCCAACATTGTTTTCATAAAGCTCCTTAGAACATAGAAATTAAACGTGGAAGGTATATCTTTCTCGTTCCAATCAAAAAACTTATTTACCTCATATTTTTCCTTGTTACATAAATCGCCCATTCTAGCACACATGCGTTATGTGATGATATCGATCGAGCTGTGCTTCATTCGGTGAAAATCAATATAAGAGCTCACGTGTGTGCAGCAGATGAATGTGTGGTGAAACACTGCTAGAATGACTCTATACGGCAGATCAGATGGAGGGAATGGGGAAGCGGGGGAATGAATAGAAAGGGAAGGTGTGGAGAGATGCATCCCTACCTCACTGAGCGCACACAAGAGAAGTCCATGGAAGGGATTCTAGATTCCGAACAAAGGAAAAAATTCGGTGACCTATAGAGAACAACTGTCGAATACAGATTGATAAGTAAGAATTATTAGATCTGCTTTTATCTGACCTAAATGTTTAGCATATAGCATTATCAGCAGTCGTTTTCAATCCGATTTCTGATGTAGGCCTCCGCAAACGCTTTCCAATTCTCTCTATTCTGAGCTTCTCGTTGTCATGTTACCTCTAGGTATTTGATGATATCTCTCTTCCACCGATCCTTTGGTCTTCCTCTTGGTCTTTACATATCTTGCTGTCCAGTTCAGAACTGCCAGCGACTGTCGTTCCTTCTTGCCTCGTGGCCTACCCACATGCAAGAATATTACCCTCAGTGATATTACCTTATCTATGATGTTTGTCACTCCTGTCATCATCCTCACTCAGGTAATGCGTCTCCTATCTCTTCTGGTGATTCCAAGAATACAGCGTTTCATACTTCTTCGCTTTATCTGGAATCACTGGGTTATTGCTGTGATTAACGCCCAAGTTTCACTTCTATAGGTTAACAGTGATAGAATGCATTGGTTGATGACTTTCCTCCCCTGGACTATTAATTAATAATAACCCCCTGGACCTGTTGATCATATACATACACATACATATATATGAAATCGGGGGCATTTTCTCGGCATTGTTTAGTATCTACCCACTCCGAGAGGGGAAACCCCTGTTAAGCACCTCGCGTTATTGGAGTTTCTCTCTCAGTTACTTCAACAGAAACTAATTACTTACAATACCACTTAAGTACACTCATGTACGAGTTAGTTTCTTATAAGTATAGTGGTACCTCGACTTAGGAATTCTCTAGTTCGTTTTTCGTTTCCAGTGTAATTTGTTCCAGTTCGAAGATAGTAACTCGAAAAGTTTTTATATGAAACCCAGTTTTCCATCATAACCCTCCGGTTTTTTCGTTTAGTATATCGGAAAGTTCGTATCTAGAGGTTTAATGGAGTAAGGAAAGAGCTCTTAAATCGAAAAGCTCGTACGTGGAGCGGTTCGTAAGTCAATGTATGATGTGCTGTACTGATGCTCTTAAGATATTCGAAAAAAATCCTTACGTAGTTGCGATGACAAATTATAGCCCTTCTTTAGTGATGGGAAAATAATGTATATCAAAACATAAGTAATAAACTTGAAGTAATCACATCACAGAAACTGCACTGCGTTCAATACCCATGAAAATTGTTTCGTCGGGCTCCGAACTATATATATGGCTTTGTCATGGGCTGAAATACTTCTCCAGGGAACATGTTTCTCTGCACCTCTATTAAGCAAACGAGCTTTTAGCTATATTACACAAAAGGAGTGTGTTTCCAAGTACGTTGGATGTGTACGATTATTCAGTGTCACTTAATGAGTAATTCGAATATGTGATGGACATATTTCCTCTTAAGTTTTCTCTTCCTCTCCGACACTCTGAACCCCGTAAATTACAAATATCCGCTTTGCATGCGAATGTACAGCGGAATTCCCTACGGATAATGTATCACTACATTTCAACGAAAACTTACCTTGAAAGTTATTCTCTCCGACACTCGAGGAGGATTTAACCTGACTGTATTAGCACCTAAACAGGGATGCACATTTACAAATGAAGTATTCCCCAGTCTTATGATAGGGGTTGGTTCTTTGAAAGTTACAACATGGACAAAAATCTAAACCCAAGACTATTATTAAAACGATCTGTGCGATGACCGCGATATAGAAAAAGGTAAGCAATCATGAAAGATGAATTTTTAATACTTTTTTGGCAGAGCTGAAATCTTAAGCGGGAGAGAGATACTGGTCTTCGATCGATAAATTTCTTTATTTAATTGACGAAAACTGCAGTGTTATATCTACATTATTCTTTTATATGCTTTAATTTTACTTTACGTTCCTTCGAATTTAAAACCGTTTAGCAGAAAACTACCACTATACTTCTTTCTTTTAGGAGCAAAACACCATTTCTTAACTTAAACTATCATGTATTCATATTTTTTAGCGATACGTTTTACTTATGATGACACGCGTTTATTAACAAGGAATGGTGATTTATATGTGGGATGGGAGTTAGTTCATCATTGCTAAAGTATAACTCTAAAAATGTTGTTAATCATTTTTCATTCATTCCCGCGGATAGTGCGATTGATGATGACCAGTAATGGAAATTTTCCGGCGTTGTGATGAGTGATTTAATTAGTTTAGTAGCTAATCAGAGGTTGTCACTCTGAATCCTCGTGATTCTTGAAACTGAAATATTGTGGAAATCACGTTGACTGTCGTTTAACGCCTAGGTCGACTTGTCGGGCCTACATGACCCGAGTGGAATTTTTGTTAGTGAAAATTTAATATATGGAGATTTTGCACGAAAATAACACACCGTCAATCTATTTTTATTTATTCCTATCTATCATTCCGCAGTGAAAAAATGCCAATGTATGCAGTTTATCTAATAGTACGTTTTGACACGAGTTTTGCGTCATTAGAAATTCAATGGATTAAAAATTGATGATCTACTGATAATCGCCGCTCTTGATTAACCTCATGTTCTCATTTGATTTTACCATTCCTATTCTTCACAATTAACTGCAAGGCAGTTGGAATTTGTTGCAATCAATCTGTATCTCAATTCCCATCGACGAATCCGGGTCTTAACTACGTGTTATAAAACAGAAATTTTGCAGTAGAACTCATGATTATTACTATTTCATGAATTCTTCAATATAAGAATTACATTTCACGAAATTCATTAGGATAATCACATATAATAAGTGAATGTAAGTTATGGGTAAATATATCCGACGCGACTTGTATTGTAACCAAATGTGAATGTAAAGTGACAGAGTTTTATCGACTTACCTCTAAATGGCGTCCTCTTCAAAACTTATTGATCTGCATACTAATGCTAAGAACCATGATCAAAACTGTTAGAACATTTCCAAAACTAAAAATTATCTATTCGTAATTTTAACTCACAGGTTTTAGGACGATAAAACTCGCTTAATATTTGCAACGAGGGTCGTTCAATAAGTCCGTAGAAAAAGATAAAGAAACAAATTACTTCGTGTAGATTTTTTTCAACATAATCTCCTTTCAACTCTATACACTTTTTCAAGCGTTTCTCCAACTTTTTTAAGCCGTCCAAAAAGTAGGATTTCGGAAGGTCATCAAAATAGGCATGTTTGGGTGATGACTTCGTTCGAAGTAAACCGTTGTCCGCCGAGCCATTTTTTCAAGTTTGGAAATATAGAAAAGTCACTGGGGGGCAATCAAGTAAATACGGTGGGTGTTGTAAAAATTCGAATTTTAATTACATAATTCTGGCCATCGAAACTGCTCAGGTGTGCACCCGTGCATTATCTCGATGGAAGAGGATCTTTTTCTTTTCAGATGAGGACGTTTTCTCTTGATTTCTTCGCTCAACCAGTGC
The DNA here is from genome assembly GCA_000376725.2 of Ladona fulva. Classification (NCBI taxonomy): domain Eukaryota; kingdom Metazoa; phylum Arthropoda; class Insecta; order Odonata; family Libellulidae; genus Ladona; species Ladona fulva. The sequence continues at coordinate 50,465 of KZ309233.1, read as the reverse complement.
AATAACGCATAATACTCACCAGTTATCGTCTGACCTTTTTCCAAGTAATGGGTGTCGATAATTCCGCGACACCCATTTTTCCCAAAAAACCGTGGCCATCACCTTGCCGGCCGACTTCACCGTCTTCGCCTTCTTCGGAGCCGATTCGCAATCAAAATCCCACTTTTTTGACTGTTCTTTTGTCTCTGGAGTGTAGTAGTGTATCCATGCTTCGTCCGCAGTGTTTTATATAGTTGCAGTGGGTCATGGACTTAAAAATTATACGAGAGAGAGGCAAGTGGCAACTTGATAGATCAAAATCAACCAATCGAAATCGACGACGAATATATCGAGAATATAGAGGGTTTTTCGGTGACAATTTCCTCTTAGGCTTTTACTCGTCTTATGATTTATGAAAAAGAAAGTATCGCAATCAAAATAAGGTTTAAAATTCTTACTTTATCAATATGTATCAATATGGTAACACAACTTGTGTCAAAGTACTTCATGAGAAATGTCGGTCAACTGGGACGTATGGTTAAATCGGCGAGCTGTAATCAAATTCCTTATGGATGAATGTCTATCTATGGATATACGATATCAATACATATCGAAATGGTCCGATATGAATATATATCAGTATTGTTTTATACCTCACGATACTCTTTCGTCGACATACATCGATATTTAAATAGTAGTAGTAGTAGTGTTCAGGTTTAGGGTGCTTCAACGGCTTTGGTTATTTGCACCACCAATAGCAAGTATGTTCTATAGGTTTGCTTTAATTATATTTGTATTTATTGACGTATGTTGTTTTATTTTGGCTGTAGCAGATATAGCTTTTATATGGCAGATAGGGGGTTCCTTCGTCTCTGTGAGTAAATATGAATGTGTGAGGGAGCAGTGCCCAATCCTGAGACGAGTAATTGCAACTTCCTCCCTGCGGGAACTCCTGATGGATGAGCCCCATGTTGTTGTATCATCTTTCACAGATTTAAGTTTATTCCCATTTTGTGCTTGCCACAAAGACCTCCACTGAGAATAGGCTGCATTTCTCAGGGTGACCCTCAGATCCTGAATAGTGAATTCTTTTACGCCTCGGTACGTTATCCATCGATAAGCCAATGGTCGTTGATCTCTATCCCTGTGACCACATCTTTTCCTGCCAAAATAAAGTGTTACCAGTACGGATTCTGCATTGCAAGTCTTATAAAAATCCGCATCTAAATTCTTTCTTTCCGTTATATCTTAGGAAATATAGAAATAAAAATTCACTAATCATGCGACGACACCCATAAAAACACACAAAAAGCGTGACGTGTACGATGAACGAGAGACCCTTTTCCCCCCGCTTTCCCAGGTAAGATTCCTCGTCACAATGCAAAATTTTCCGTAATCCGACATTTCGTAAAAGGCATTCTGGCGATTCGCTGATCTCGCCGTTCCCATGGTTTCAAAGCGCCGCAGTCACAGAGGCTGCGACGCAAGGATCGCGAGCGCATCCTTTAGCATAACCGTTCCTCCCATCCCACACTCTAGAACAATAAAATCCGACATCTGCAGAAATCCGACATATGGCATAAAAACGTCCTCTTGCGAGATAGCAGTGAATTGCGTTTGACGCAGAGTGAGGCAATTACTGGAATGTGGAACACAGCTAAAATGTTACTCCTTTTAACGTGTCAGAGTCGCATTCTTCCACAGTTCTCCACGACTCGGGCTCGAACGACTGCCATTACTAACAAAGCAATTCTATCAATTGCTAGAAGCATAAGCGACTCTGTCGCCTTAACCGCCTATTTCCAATTCCAGCATGAATGCCCCAGTTACTTGTTTTTGAGGGACAGGTTGTTTAAAGATGTGCTCGAAATTAGGAAGCAGTAATCCCCGTCGATATATAGAAGTCAATGGCCAACTTACAGATACCGTGAACCGTAAGAAAGATCGTATTTTCCATATCCTGGGAACGCGTTGACAAATAAATTAATATTGGGAAGCTTTGAGCAGATCTAACTTTTAACATCTGTTTTGTTGTCATATTTTTATCGGTTACTTTTCGACTTAATTAAGAAAATATAAAAAGTTCCATTTCTTGATATTTCTGTAATTTATATAAGGTGTCAACTTCAATTTTATATTTAGAAATGTGATTTGGGATGGGTTACAAATAGCATGTGACTTTCACAACGAATGGATGCAGTTAGAATTAGAGCCTCATACTTCGTGATTTGAGGCCCACATACTCATTATGGGTAAAGAAAATAACTGAATTTAAGAGTGAAGCAGTTTTAATAAATTCCCGTTGCATTAAATAAATTCCATGATACGAAAATAACTGTACTATTTTTTTAAAATCAGTTTTTACATAAAATTTTCCTATTCATTCGTACCGATTTTATCAGCTAATTCTGGATACACGCGGTAGGTATTTGAATAGGTTAACTATGGAATTTACTTCGAATAACTAAAAGACTTCTATATAGCCAAAGTACAAGATGCGTTGCTGAGGAAAACAGAGCTTTAAATGCAGCCTTGGAACGTTTTGCATTCGAGCTACTATATCTTTGGGGTACTACATACCAGGGACTGAGTCAAAATATACCCTTGGAACCACATTTTTACGATTTTCCTAATGAAACCCAAGGTGAAGTATTATCCGTAAAGACAATTCAAACGAGCAATATGAAAACAAATCGAAGAGGAAGAACAGAAATCAAGATAAACGAGGTATACTATTACGTTGACCGTGCTTCCTGAAAATTTAAATGACAAATGTATAATGATTTCAGCAGTAATGAAAGGGAATTTTGGAAATTAGTTCGTTCTAATGATAAAAACGCTGCGTTATATTATTTATTTGGCGACTGGAAAATACTTCATAATAACTAGTACTAATAATAGATAACTTTAGGACGAACGAAATGAACAAACAGTTATATACTAAAATATGCACCAATTAGGACAAGACCGAATAATCAGTACATCTACATCTACATAAATACCCTGCAAGCCGCCTTTCGGCGTGTGGCAGGGGATGTAAACACCAAGTTGGAGTTACCTCTTAAATTTATTGTTATAACGTATTGTTCGCGGAAAGAACGAGTCCCTAAAACGACTTGTCCTCGCATCTATTTCTCTTATTTTACGCTCATTGTCGGATCGGCCGAAGTAGCAGGGGGGTCGAATAAAACCATTTACGTCTTCCGAAAAAGTACTTCCTCTGAATGTATTTAACAATCGCGACTTCTAATCTCCTTTCTTTTAAGGACTCCCAACCTGCGTCTGAGAGCATTTGCGTAACGATTGCTTTTCTATCGTTGCTCTTTTTAACAAATCGTATCGCCTTACGCTGCACTTTCTCGAGTTCGCGAGCATTCCTTTCATCCGCTAGGTCCCATATACTCGCCGCATATTCCAGTAAATGTTAAACATGAAAAAAATAAAGAATTTTTATTTTAAATTAACAACGTTGTTTACCTCGTATGTAATGCAATTTTGTTAATATTCGGAGTAATATTAGCATTCTGAAGTATTCGTTACGCTTGCTAAAACGAGAAGTAACTGTAGGGCAGGTGACTTTCGTTTAGGAAAGAAACCATAAATTTCAAGCTAGTGGAAAGTGGGAAATTAATAATTTAATATTGCGAGTGCAACAATTTAATTTCCTCTTTTTAGCCATATATACGAGAATATATAGTATGTATTAAATTTGAAGTGATTATTTAGTGGGAGGAGTATCCTAATTTCAGGATCGTGGATGGGTCAAGTAGAAATCTACGCCAAGTCAGAGTAAAATGGGATGTGAACGGTGATTTAGGAAGCAACTTCAGAAATTGTTAAAAGAGTACCACGAATAGTTGCTTTCTTGGTGCCATGTAAATAGTGAAGAGAAATTTATAAACATAACATACATATGATTATTACTTCACTGAAGAGAATCGAGTAACAAAGTCTTTTACGATTGCAATAGATATTGAATATTCCTCGTGGTGTACGAATGTCTCTCAGGAGAATAATATCAGGTGGTTGGTATCTATAGTACTCGTACATCTACATGAATGCCCTATCCCTGTTGCATTTCGGCGTGTGGCATGGGGTGAGGGTTAACAGAGTGTTTTAGCTCATTCAGATTGTTACTATTTGTGGAATAAATGAGCCCTTAAAGCAACTTGCAGCATCTAATTCTAATACTGTACGCCCATTATCAGGTCTGCTGAAACAGCAGGGGGTCGCATAATATTGATTACGTTCTCCGCAAATAAAATTTCCTCATAAATTATCTAGCAATCGCAGCCTATCTCCTTATCTCCTATCTTTCAAGGGTTCCCAACCTATATTTGAGAGTATTTTTGCGACTCTTATTTTATACCGTAGTATTTTTTAGAAAATCGTAGCAGTTTTAACGTTTTTTCCGGTAAAAAGTCGATGAAACAAACGATTTTCCACGCGGTGTGTAGAAATCTCTCGGGACAATAAAGTTAGTTGATTGAAATAATTTAAAATTCCTTCTGAATAATTTTTTTCATGTTTTATGTAGCATTAAGCTGAGCGTTAATCCATTGTTGCGGCGAGTTATTTAAGGTGGATTTTTGCTTCGGCTATAATCTGTGTATCATATTATTTTCCCCAATTACCAGATTTTTCGACAAAATAACGGAAGAGGGTCTTGCTACTTGGAAACCCCAAAATGTATCCTTAATAAACCTTTAATGTTAATATTTTCCGTTACGTTCATCAGCTACTTTTATGAAGTTTTCTCCGATTCATGATTGTGGGTCATAATAATCCCACGAAATGTATAATGGAGTTATTTTAGGTGCGAGAGAGAAGTTGGCTTAATTAGTCTCAACGATTTTTTCTATAGTAATTGGTGGATAACGAAGGTTGTACCAATCTAACCCTTAAAGTTTTCGAAACAATAATCAATTCTTGTTGTAGCTAATCTTTCGAATCGTAGCCAAGCGACGACGAAAATGCTCACCTTCTGTCTGATAAGGTGTCTGATTAATATTCGCCACTTTGGAAGGCACCAAAACTGCCTCTTACGTTCCCAGGTCTTCGCCCATAATTCGAGGTGAAAATCTCAAAAGGTGAGTTATCCTAAAAAGGCATATAACGCTTGGAATGGATTTGACAATTGAGGAGACCGGAGAAAATCCAAGCTATTCACTCTAACACAATGTCGTGGCGAAATAAGGCTCACGGAGTAATTATCGCCGAGAACTCCTTTCAAATTAGACAATGGAGACTGAAACCCAACCCAATTTGGGTGCCATTTCACAAATGGACGTTAGGCCAAGCACGTCCGACCGACCAAAATCTTTGCACTGAAACTTGTGTCACGTGATCGCATCGCCACCCGACACGGCGAGGAAAAGGGTCTGCAGTCCCCTTTACTGCTGGAAAAGGGTTCGGCTGAAAGGATTTCTTTAGACCACTGCATTAGCCACTCGACCCAATTCCACCCCTTATTTCCCAGTACCCTTACTTGCTCCTTATTCATATCCTTACCTTTCCCGTCCTTGACTGCGTGTTTACAAATCATATTGACTATGCAAATGCAATACTACGGGGCGACTATCAACTAAAAGTTCCAGCATAAGCGAATCGTACAAGTTAGAAGAGCAGGAACATTTCGTAGCCCTAAGTCGCACCATGTCTATGTTCGGTTTCCAGTTTCATGAGATCGGTTACGATGTTTCGTAGGAGGAAGCAAGTGGGCAATGTTCCAAGTGTTGGTTCCAAAGTAAAACAGACACTCGGAATTTATCTCTGTTCTTTAAAATTTTAAATTTTAAAACGAAGACACTTATGTGCCTATCCATTTATGATGCGCACTCAAATGTTGCAAAGTTGTTGGTTGTAAAGAAAGAATCAGTAATTGGCCTTTTTATTTTTCCGCTGGTCCAATGGTTAAGTGAGCTTGAAAAATATAATCCATCTAAATCTACGGAATGACCGTCACCTAAATTGAAGGATGCATAGTCCGCATAGCTACGGTTCACTTCAGTTGAGAGGAAAACAAGTATCCCGGGTGGTTAATTAAGAGTAGGAAATAGAAAATATCAAGCCTTTCAGATTACGTAGAAAGGATTTAGTATTTAAAGAACGTTTACCACATCGTAAAGGCTTCTTAAAAGGATTAATAAAAAATCATCCAGAAAACTCAAAGTAAACGTTAATAACATTAATTTGAAAGTCCACCGCGGATCCGATATCTTGTTAAGGGTTTTAAACTCCTAATTAATGGTCGGACATTGCCACCCCTTTGAAACCAAAGCCATTTTCCTTTTAAGGTCTTATCTTTATGCCGATGTAATCTCAAAAAGCTCTTTTTCCTGTCTTGTTGTCGTTGATTCATTCTGTTACATATTTGTGATCAAATTCACGAGGGATTAGAGTAACCATTTCGATTTCCTTCTCTTCTCCTATCTTCTTCAAAATGTATCACCTCCTTCAAAATTTCTAACAAAATGTGTCACACCAGTACATCAAATTTTACACCCTAACGCAAACATAATTTTATAAGATTTGAATAGACGTAATGTTTCCAGAACTTCTTTCCTCTTAAAATGAATTTGATATATTTTATAAAACATCCGTTACAAGGAAACCATTTAACCGATATTAGCTAAAATAAAGAGATCGGTGAATTAATGCGGCAAAAGTTTGTATGAGTATTTATCCTCCTTCCTAAATTTTCAATTTTTTATTATTGCAATGAAAGTATGTTATAATTATCCTCAATTCTAATTTGGTTATAAACCTAAGAAACAAGTATCCATTACTTCTCGCAATCCCTCTAAAATCGCAAGAAAGATGAAATGATACTGAATGAGTCTTTAATTTTGATTGAATTTCTTTCTTATCAAATGCAGAAAAGCTTCGAAAACAACTCGTTTTCGAGTACGCTGTTTTATTTTCAGGGAGTCTCATTGAATGGTTGCGCTAACAAGGAAAGCATTAGCAATCTCCTATGACAATCAATGGTTTTTTGCTTTAAATGTTTATAGTAATCAGAGCTGACTTCTTAGCCTTATACCCTTATCCCATCTATTATATTCCCATGCACGTAGCTAAGTTATTTAATATGATTTGCTTCGGCTAAGGATAAAAATCCGTTTTTGTAGACAAATCTCTAATTTTATTGATGGACTCTCAGGTAATTGTCTCAGGTTGACTTCATTTCTCTAGGGTAAGTTTACGCCCAAGAAATATATGCGTATTCATTCATATAAATTCCATTATTGTTAACGCCGATTGAATGTTTTTCAAGTTCTGTATATAATGTTTCTAATTATAGTTGCAATGCAAAAATGAAATGTCTCATCCTTTCATCAAATAACCCAATTTTGAACCTCTGATTTGCTCTGTACAAAGAACTGCTCAGTACAAAATCAACATTTCCTATATAACGATAACGATCTTCCTTAGTACAAGCACGATTCATAGGATTTTGCAAACAACCATACCACCGTTATTACCCAGAGATGATATTCATCTTGAATCGGTTGAGGAAACGGGACAAAATAAGAGAACGAAAGTTCTGAATATTTATCGTGTATTAATGTTCTCGCAGTTTGAAAAGTAATTTTAGAATTTGCGGGTTATTACTTAGTAACCAATTTATATTTTATGTAACTTCCACAGTTGACTCGTTAAACTATACGAAGGTGGAGCTGATGAAATTCTATTTCTGAAGATATTTCGTAGAATTTGTTTCTTATCTCTTTTAAACAAATAGCAATTCAGGCACCTGGATCACTTTCAGCGTAAAATAAATAGAAAGATAAACGTATGCTACTCTTCGGGACGACTTCTTCAACGTTCCGTTGTTTTCAAAAGTCTCCTTTCAATATTCATGGCATAACCTTCATTTTTCGTAAATGCTTCTGAAATATTAAAAATTAAATTTCTACTTAATTTCCTGGAATGGCCTACATTCAGACTCGCTTGGCCTGTCTTGTTTTTTAATGAGACCGCTATCCTTTTAACGCTTACCTTCGTAGGCACATTACCGTTATGGCATTCCATCTGGTGTTGCGGTATGAAAGGATATGGACAGGAATTATGTTTTTGAAACGTAATTACTTGAAAGAGCTCCTTTGGCAAACCGTTCCCTTTTTCACATTTCCATAAAGGATTAAATATTTACATTTATTAACTCTTCTTTTTTGGATTTCTCGTGTAAGTGGTTCCATGCTGCGGCATTCTATTAGAAATTCTCTTAAAGGTGCGATTCCGGTGACTCTTTTGTAAAATTATCTATACCGTTTTTACTTTAATTCTGAAAACTGCCTAAGGTTTGTTCACGTAAAATGGCCGTGAAGTGCTTTTCAAACATCTGTGTCATTCTCACCGGGAATTTCCTCTAAAACTTCTTGTATTTTTCCCCCATCACAATATCCCAATGCAGCGACTTCAAAACCACCAAATCCGCTCAAAATCAGGAAAACATCATTCACGTTCTGAGAAAATAAAAAGGGTGCACATTGTGTAGTAATGGCTTCGAAAATTAATTAGCTTCTCGTACTCTATTATATTCACTCAATGGTTATTGCTCTAGATTCGATCGTGTTCATCGAATTTTTATTTCATCGTTTTCTCCATAGAAAATTCCATTCGTTTTTATACTTTAGTTACTCGACCTATTTTCTCCTCGGTGTGATTATTTTATTTGTAGTAGTAGAGGGCATTTTTACCTTTCAATGATGTGCTACAATGTGGAAGATAATACTAAGCAAATAAAATGTAAGGAAAGAATTTTTCATCTTAACCATCAACATACGTGGTGGTTTTTGCATTGCCATTTTTTGGAATTAATAAGGAATATTTTGTATTTGATGAGTTTCGCATGAGTCTAGTGCCATCAAAATTATCAATGGAATAAATAAGAGCTCCTAGTTTTTATTTATTGACTTTTTAAAAACAAAATATCAATATATGCACTTTTGAGAATATAAATAAGCTAGAAATTCACGGGAAACGATGCTCCTTGTCATATATGTTCTATGTTTGCCCAACTTACGTCCCACGAGCCACAATCCAGTCCACTGAATCTACTATAAGTTTGGTAAATAAATATTGGTCTCCGAAACTTCTATCCTTTGATTGCATAAATGAGGTAAAGCGAACATTTTACACTCTAATTCGTTAAAATCATCCTTCTTTTGACTTTTTCAAACTAAATTTGATTTGCGTACTTAACAGCATATCACTCTCTCTGCGTGCAATGTTTTAATGATATTATTAGGTATCTGCTCACGCGCATGTTCTTTTTGGTGTAAACAATCTGCACAAACATGTTTATGCATGTTTTGCAGAAATACTGGTACGAGAGAATACAAATCTAATTTTTGGATTCCCACATGATTCTCATGATCGATTTCTACTAGACCCCGCCTATTACTGTACATTTTTATAGTAGTCTGATTTAGGGGGTCCCCACTGATCTTCTTGATTGATGGCATTTCTGATGTTGTTCTCTGAATGAAAATATTGGACCATATTGCCATATACTATTAGATCTATATATCTTCATTCCCTTGATCAACAATCACAATCAAGGAAGAGAGAACCCTTGCAGACTAATACTGATTGTTTATTTAAATGACCAGAGCCTTCTCGTTCAGTACTTCTTCAAATGCAAAGCTAATTTTCACATTATTTTAACCATCAGATTTCTCAACGAACAGGAAGAAAAAGCACATTTGGATATTTCTGTAAAAACAATTTATATGCAACGAGCGTCTCCCAGGGATGTTCTTCCGCGACAAACCTGATCGTGAATTTTTCTGCAGATGAATTATATATTAATGATAAAATTTTCCCACCGCAAGGCACCTCATGAGGGACTATTTACTCAGTTTTTTTCTCTTCTGTCCTTTCACGTTTATGTAAAAGTAGTCAATATCATGACTAGGGTTTCGAATTCAGCATTCGTTCTGTTTGTCTGGTACTCATATTGTTTCGTTGCTTAAGAAAGTTTGTATCTAGGACGGTGAGTTTTGGCGGAATTGCATTTTCACTGGAAAAATATGGAAAATTAATTAAAGTACAAAATTTAATAAATCAGTTACTAAAAATATCTGACAGGAATAACAAGTGTGAAAAAGAGTTGATATTTAGGTAATAGTTACAAAACCTTTTATCTTCAACTGCTGAGAAGACTGAATTAATAACACAGAGGGAAAAGGAATTCCTTTTCGAATTAGCATTGTGGGGTGTACCATACATTCCACTGGAGCACTTTAGGGTATAGGCAGCTCTCCTTCATTCCCAATTTATTCCTCAATTGGATCTTTTTTTATGCTGGCTAATTAGATCTTTGTGTGCTACTGAATTATGCTTATTCCCTCTTATGTCTCCTGTATCATCTCATGTATTTATATTTTAAGTAAAAGGTAGAGTTTTTATCCTCTAACTGTAATAATGTAAATTAATTAGGTGGGTTTGATCTCCCAAAGCTCTTGTATAGGAAATTCTTGCCATAAGATCACTAATTCATGGTAGTGTTCTCCAGCCCGGCGTCTCTATAATGATGCTAATGGGGATAATTGTCGGTATTGCGACCGTTGCTCCGAGCGCCTCCTCAGGTGGTTGTCAAGAGAACATCATATTCATATGGGAGATGGTGAGCAAATCAAGGAGGAGATAGGCCGTCATTTTTGCTCCTCCCCGAGCAAAGGGGTACAGATGATTACTCCACTCTGTTTGCTGGAGAATGTCTAGAGACTGAGACACTAGTAATCAGTATCAAATATAGAATGGTGACCACTGTACTACATTATACCCTAGTTCTACATTAGTGAATGAAACGGCCCTCAGAAAAACGCAGATTTTAATCGTACACCAAGCAGCAAATATCTAGTATGAGAGATTCGGTAAATAATGAATAATAATTATTTCTTTTTATATGTTTCGGTAGCTATTCTTCACACATTGCGCCGAAGGCGAACGAGCTTCCCACTTTGCTTTTCTGGAGTGTTCTTATAAAAATTCAGAGGGAACAAAGTAAGAAGCTGCTTTTAAAGAATAAAAATCATAATAGTTATATATTTTCATAAGGAATATTTTCATATTTATATGAGCTAAACCTAAATGATAAAAAAAATACAAAGCATTCCTCACGGAATACCTATTAATTTCTGAGTGAATATAAAGGGTGACATAAATCTACGTGTAAAGGGAAGGAGGTTATTGTTAGAAAGTAAACATACAGAACTATCAAAAAATATATCATGTGCCCTTGCAAAATGGTTCATCTTTAGGAATACACACGTTATTTAGATAAACACACTGAATAAACTCCATTATTATTGACGCAATGGAACAGCGGTCTGCAATAACACCAAGGCAACGCCGACGAAGTACATTTTATCTGCGAGTGTAAACACCTGCTTGAATCCTTATTATCCAGCATAATTTGCATTGGAATAGGAAATGAAATTTTCCGCATATCCTAATAACGTCAGGACAACGTTTGTGAAATGATATTGTGCCTTTTATAAGTGGAGTAAATATTTTGCTTTCAACAGAATATATTAAAAATCGTAAAGGAATAGTAGAGGCGGGAAGACCAAAATTTATTTTCTCACTTTACTCTGTTAATGAACATAATTTAGTTCTTAAAACCTAACTGAAGATTAGAGAACATCCGCCGCATAGCACAGCGTTATTTGTTAGGTTACGCATTGCATTTGTGCAAGCAGATGATCGAAAGTATAAAATTGGATCAATATTAGACCATCAGACCAAACATACCTATTACCTTAATCAAATTCATAGTGCTCGTGCTTATTTATCTGAAAGTCTGCTTGTAAACTCGTCTACTTTAATTATTTCCTACATGGGTAATTTATTTCGGAATATAACGTAACCGTATAAGTATTTTGTGATTCATATATCTACACATTAGCTATGACTTTACTTGTAGTTACTTCAAGAAATATATTACCTGTAATCATTTAATTTGTATATCGCGTGTAGTTAAGACAAAGATCACATAGTATACCAATACATTTTTTACGCGATATAGACTGATAATGCCCTCAAAAAATGACAAAAATTATAATTACATTATTAATGATTAGTTATTATTGCCTTATTCCGTGGTGGATTCGATAATTTGCTAAATCGGCACTAAGGTTCCGGGTTCCAGTTCCAGCGAAGCGGGTGTTTTCCAGTCTAGGGTATTGATGTTTGTGTCTGTGATCGTTGAAATCATTAACAACGGACATAATTAGAAGCTCTTGTTTCAGATAAGGAGATAATAATTACTATTATTTTTTATTGTCTATGTCTATGTCTATGTGTATACCCTGCTAGCCACCTTTCGGCGTGTGGCAGGGGGTGCATGCACCAAGACTCTATTTACCTAGTCGATTACTTTCGCGTATCGTTCGCGGAAAAAACGAATTCTTGAATCGGTTCGTTTTCGCATCTATTTCTCTTATTTTCCTCGCTGTATCGGAGCGGCCTATATAGCAGGGAGGGCGCATTATGTCCGCGACGTCTTCCGAGAACGTGGTTTCTCTGAACTTATTTAATAAATTTATCCTTAGTGTTAATCTTCTTTTTTCTAATGATTCCCATCCCGCGTTCTTGAGCATCTCAGTAACGCTTACTGATTTATCATAGCAATTCTTCACGAAACGTATCGCTTTTCGTTGCACCTTTTCTATTTCTCGAATACAGCACTTGTCGGCTGGGTCCCATATACTACATGCATACTCAAGGTGAGGCCTGACTAACGCGAAGTAACAACGCTCGCGGACTTTTTCTTCGCTTCTTCCGACTATTCTCTTAACAAAACCGAGTTTCTTAAAAGCCTTTCCACATATGTTATGGATGTGGGCACTCCATGATAAGTTATTAGTAAGGGTCACTCCTAGATATTTCACCGATTCTTCCGTTATTAAGTTTTTCCCTTGGAGGCTATACGAGTAATCTTTAGTTATCGATTTTCTTTCAAAGAAGTTAATTACTGAACATTTATCTACATTTAGCTCCAATTGCCAATCATCGCACCATTTTGCAATTTTATTTAAGTCATTCGAAAGGATCAATCTATCCTCTTCTCTCTCAATCTCTCTGTAAATTACCGTATCGTCCGCAAATATCCTAACTTTACTATCGATTATTTTGCTAAGATCGTTGATATATATTAAAAACAGTATCGGCCCGATTACGCTTCCCTGCGGGACGCCTGAGGTTACCTTAACTAGGTTGGAGCTAATTCCATCAAGTACTACGCGTTGCTCTCTGTCGGAGAGGAAGTCTTTTATCCACTCTATTACTTCTGCATTGATGCCCGCAAGTTTTAATTTGTACAATAATTTTTGATGGGGGACCTTGTCGAATGCTTTCCGAAAATCTAAAATTTATTAATTCTTAATTGTTAAAATAGCTATGCTAAAATTTTACAGAATTTCTTTATTGCCGACCTATTTCAGCTAATAATACTTATCTTCATGCCAAAACTACTTTTCGGTAAAATTTGGTTTTTACTGCTTCAAGTTTAGTTATAGTAAAATGGATGGAATCAGCTGTGACTTTATTCGATATTTTTTTCTAGAGAATTAAATTAAATTTCTGATATTTTAGTTGTAATTGTGTACATTTTTGTGTATTCGTGCCTACAGTTCATGTAATATGCATATTATATACATTTCCTATATTTTTCTCTCTCAGACAATGTAATACCGTCATAGAATTTTTATTCCCCTTTTCCTACAGCTGGTTTTATCCACGGGTGAAAATTTGATTCAACGTAATTTTCCGCTAGCAAAAGTTCTACCACTTCTCCCATACAACTTGGGCCAGGCAGTAGGACTAGATAATAGAAAATTAAACCAAATTTAGAGTGGCAGCATTATTTTCTCAATTTAATCATACATATATCTAATCTAACAATTATACTTTTCCTTAGTCAACTTAAGAAACGATCAAAAAGAACGGCATAAACACTAAAGTGGAATGACAAATTTCCAGAAATGACACAAACGTCTAAGTAAAAACTCTGGGTGAATTCTGGTCTGAGACAAACGAGATGTACACAATCCATCTTCAAAGGGTGAAACCTGTGATGGAAAAGGCTTAAAGCGAGACGTTGTTCAGAAACGCTATCGAAACGGGGGATTTGTAGCTGAAAGAGACAGATAGCTCTCCGATCCATCAATGGGCGTCCGTAATGATTCCGCCTGGAATTGGGTGCGAAGGGGAAGCGAGAGTTCTGATAATTTTTAAATATTCCTAATGCAATTCCGATAATTCTCGAAAATCTTTATTTCTAATACCTCTCTATTTCGCCGAATAATTACCTCTGCTTAAACCTTAAGCTTAAACCAACGAAAATGAAACAGTTTTTTACTGTAAAGTTAGCTGAAATATTTCGCAGCATTTTTCGAAATAATTGGTTACAACCAAGTAAATCACTACAGATGATAGCTTCAGTAATAGCAGCGCGCTAAAACCCTTAAAAGTATAGTTTGCTGGGACATGGTGACTCCTCATTTCTCACTTAAACTCATAACATCATTGAATTCTGTCTAATTTTTCCTGTATTCACAAAAAGAGCCTGTGCATAGAGCCACACATTTACCAGCTTCATGTTATCTTTTTTACATTATCATTCTAAAAGTGGTAACAAAAAGTAAGACGCTTAACCTATAATAGCCGTGGTGGTAAAATGGTTTGCGTGATAGAGCTTTAAACCCAAAAGCACGGTTTGAGTCCGGCGAATCGGATATTACAGGTTAGGGAATGGTCGTGAGTCTTAATTAACAATGATAATTATTAAATTGTATTTAATTTGTATCACCTTCCTAATTCTATTAAGTTAATTATTATCGTTATAACAGTATTTAACCGCAAATTTATTTAACGTCAGTATAAGCAAAGAAATTATGTTATTCATATGAAAAATCTTCAATCGAATTTTCTGCCAAACATATCCTAGTAGTTTATTATAAATTACAGGCCATTTATCTCGCAAATCTTATCGTCACGTTATGCTAACTGTGCTTTAAGGTGCGTTGACAGCTGATGTTTCTTTTGTAGATGTTGTAGCTCTGTCATCAAAGACGAACGCGTTACCCACTTGGATACCCGATAGCCCTAAACTATACTCATTCCGGAAACACTTCTTTCATGTGTGATCTTTCTGTTCAGGAAGCGAGATTTTTATATCTTACGTCGTCTTTAATTATTAAGTTAATTCTTCTAGTCCGATTCTCAATCTGCATGATATAACCGGGCAGCTAAAGTACGTATCACCTCTTACAATGATTGACTAATTGTTCTTCATAAGGTTTTTCAAACGCTTGAATTATATTAAATAACATTATTTAACACAATGTTTGTTCCTGGGTAGTAAGTTTTATTTCCTGATTGCTTATGCCTCAAAAGTACAGATTATTGTTACTATTCCCCACAAACTTTGATTTTTTGATTTTGAAATTTACCTATTTCCACCGAGATAACTGGCAAAATTGTTTTTTCGTCAACATAAAATCGTAAAAGACACATGATTCAAAATAAAAATATATTTATAATAAAATAAAACAAAATTACTACAAAATATTTAGAATTGAGCGGTGTTTCAAGATTTACGAATCTACTGTAAATCACTCTCGCGAACCAGCCCCCAAATGTCTCCCATCACGTTCATTGTCCTCGGTTGCGGCGTTCCAGGTCCGATATACCCTGGTGGGAGCGTTATCCTTTCTCCTCTGAGTACGTTCCTATTTTCTCCTTGAATTTATCAAGATGAGCATCAAGAATATGGACTTTGAGGGACATCTTAAGTCCCATTTTGTCGTAGTTTTTCACCAGAATCTCAACCAACTCAGCATAGTTTTCGGCTTCGTTATTTCCCCGGAATCCCCAAATCGCTACGACAAAGCCAACTATACTGATAATTCATCAAGGCATCCAGCAAGGTCTTGATGCTGTTGTAAGGTACACTGAGTGATCCAGGGGGAAGAAACGGGTACTTGTTACCATTATGGAGCAGCACGGCTTTGCTGTTCCTGAATGAGCTGTCAATGAAGAGGGGTCCCTCATTCTGGTTAATAGTGATTCCGATTGCCCATTTCCTTGAACATACTGGCCATATTGTGGCAGAAACATAACCCATCTTGACGGGTGAAGAAGCTGGAAAAATTTTGGTGGCATAACACAGATATTTACTTTTTCCACAGCAATTTATTATGGAACAACCGGCCTCGGCTAAATAGCCATCGTCAGGTTCACAGAACAATAGTTAGTGACTAGTCAGGTTCACAGAACACTGACTGTATTCAGGGAACACAGTCAGTGTTCTGACCCTCTGAACTTCTGTGAACCTGACGATGACTATGTAGCTGAAACCGGTAGTTCCATAGTACATTGCTGTGGAAAAAGTAAATATATGTGTTAAATCATGAGTTTTCACAATATCACGGCCACCTCCGTAGATTTTAATTTTGGTGGCGTTTCCCCTGAACTGTGAACTTTAGAATTTCATTTAACAATTTCTACGGCTTGAACCTAGCCGTTAAAAGCTCGGCATTGGGCTTGGTGCAAACTGCATATTTTATAACATACTGTACTGCAAATTTCACAACATAAAATTCCAAAAAATAACTGTCCATTTTACCTTCCCGAGTTTTTTGCACTGCTCGCAGGAGTGCCTAGGGTTTGTCTTAATCTCCGATAGGCATGCCAAAATATGCCTTTCAGGCTTCACACATATTAGTACATGCTTCCACAGAGTACTTTTTCGCTCTTGTCTTGATAAATTGTCCGCAGACATTAAAATGAGTCTGTTGGAAACTGGCAGCCCCTTGATGCCACCTCCGAAAAATTCAGACATGTATCCCTTTAGGCAGCTGGAACTAAACTGAACTAGTGGATTTAATGCATCAGATTTTTACTAATGTTTATTCTACTGGAAATGTCTACAAAGTTACTCAACGTTTAATAGGAACTAAATATAGCATGAATGTTCCGGAAGAACAGGTAATTTTCAATATAACAACCTCATGATTACGATTACCTCATGGTAACGATTGTGGGAAACAAATACTATATTGTATACTTTTGAGATATTAGAAATTAGAAAATAACACTTACTAGTCAGGAACGAAAAAGAACCAAAAAGTGTTACATAAAGTAATATAATTCACAAAAAATCGAAAGCTGTTTTCCATGCACGACGCTGGGTTACATAGAGGTAAGAAATTTTCGAACCTGTTCAAATACGGAGCAGAAGTCTTAGTAAATGCAGATGCAGATTCAAATGCATGGAGTGCGAATTTCAATTAAACGGATAAAAGTACACATATAGTGAGACGTTTATTTTTATCCTTTAAGTCATAAATGTTACTCCACAAAGTAAAGCCTAAATGGATGAATATGTCCTTATGCGATCCAATTATTTGTTGGCAGGATCACAGTTCCAAAAACTTTAATTGCAGCACATATTCAAACCACGTTTGTCGCCGTATTCTGAATAATTTGGATTCAACTTACTCTTCGTTCTCTTCTCGTATCCTTTCAGCCTATTTTTAATCACTTCATTGCCCTCACACGCATTCTTTACCTTACTGGAATTTCCTAAACTTCTTTTACTCCCAATGGGATCCAATCTTATGTAATATTCACTCTTCCAGTATTCATTTTTAATGCGATTTTCCTATCTCTATTATAGTTTAACTTCAGGAAAACTAATAAGATTTTTAAAAGTGCTTCGATAGCCGAGGTCATTTTTCACATACAAGCTCCCACCGGGAATCAAACATGGGAACGCTTACATTATATGACCACCCATTTGTCTATCCGGGCTATAGTTAACTCTTTCGGCGAAGTTAAGCCCAAATATCCTCTCTTATAACCTTTAAAGCCATTACATGATAGAATGTAATATACACAATTCTACGTACATTTGTCACCTTCGCTAATATAGTTATTTATTATTGCTATTCTGAACCAGAAGGGATGGATTATGTCTAAGCATTGAGGCTCTTTATTTCAGTTTTTTCAAATAATAATTCATCTATGCATATTTTTACCACTCTAGCTGCAATATCGTAAGTTGATATTGTCCTGTTTTGTATGTTCAACATTTTTTTTCTTTTGTTGTGCACTTATTTCTCAACAACGAATCGCCATCTTTTACTTTCTAGGCCTTACCCAAATGCGATCTCTCCTCTTGCAATATCCTATCATAGTAAGTCATTTTCTTTCCTAGTTAGGTAATTTATTCTTTTATGTAAGTAGCCATTGTCGCTTAAGAGTTTACACTCCATAGGTTTGCTGTTTTTTATTATTATTCGAAACTTCAAACAATGACTTGCCCGTTTCTAATCTATTCTACTAAATAGTGCGTTTTCAAAGGAATCTATGAGGTATTTACACCCAACATACAATTATAATGTTTTCACGAACTCCAAATTTACAAACATTTGCTCAATGAAGAATGATGAATTAACTAATATGTTAACATGCTAAAATTGTTGGTTGCATTAGCTATAATAGTATTAGTGATAGAAGTTATTCAGAATGTAATTTGAGTAACTTTGAACTCTGAATGATATTTTATGTTCTATTTCTTTATACATCCTTTAAAAATTTATGTTTTTTATGTATTCTATGTATTTCCTTTTGTATCCTATATAAAGAGGGCATTTTTATGCCCGTTTATTAAATCTATTCTATTCTATTTTATTCTAATAGAAAAACTCAGACCGATGTGTTTCTTCTGATCTGTAAAGGGTCGTAAGGAGGTAAATAATTATGAATCAATCATATTGTACTCATTTTTACGTCATGCTCCAATACTATGAAACAAAAGGATTAATTATCTCGCAATAAATGCAATATATGAGAGTATTTACACAATCACATCCACATCACAATAACACATAAACTATTTACTTCCGTTATTGCTTAAGACTTTATTTTGCCATTAGATATCTCAATATCACAGTTTTCTGCTTCTTGGCCAAATTGGTGTAACAGCCGACGTGGATTGGTCTCAGTCTCAGCAATCAGCCCCGAATCCCATTATTGAACGGATTTCATTCTATTACAGCTTCGACGTGCGCGGCCGTGCATTTGCCAAAGCGAAGCTGTGGTCGGACGAGCACACCTTTGGACCACGTGCATACTTCGTGACTGTGTCTCGGCCCGCGCAGTTGACCCTCGACACGGTCATCGAGCAGGACGAAGGAGCTTACAGATGCCGCGTCGACTTCAAGAACTCTCCAACGCGCAACTCTATCGTCAATCTCACAGTCATCGGTGAGTATTCCTAAAAAAACTATTGTAACGCTCGGCAATGAACGAAAAGTTTTGGGTCCTCGTACCAACACGAGAATGCTACATGCTTATTTTTCCGTTTACTAAGCACGACTTGAATTTAAATTATCGTTAAAATTAGCATATCGGCTTAAAGTTGAGTTTATCACTCCCGCTACCTACTTTATTATAGATTCCTTACATAAGGCCTGCGCAATATATCGTCCACATGCGGCCCGCATTGGGTTTAGGGGATTATTCAGTTTCTTAAATAATGGCTATTAATTTCAAAGTTGCATAAATAAATGATAGGATAAGAATAGGGTCCTGAGGAAATATTTTAAGAATATCTACCTCTAATTCAATTCAGAATTACAAAAAAGTTTTTACTGAAGAATTTCCAGGTGTCACATTTATTTCTTCGCCTTTTTTACGTTTAAATATAATTTTCTTCCTTAATTATAAAAATAATTTTCATTTTGCCAGATTCAACTGCGGCCCGCGATCATTTTTGACAGCCTTTCGGCCCTCCTCTTCTTGTCAGTTGTGCAGGCCTGGCTTTGATGCTCAGACTACATCGAGTTCCGTGTTGTTATTGTGAAAAACATGCTCCCTTTCTTGAACTCGTTTTGGATCAGTTAAGGAACTTCAGATTCACCCAAAAGATAACTTAAAATAATTAACTGAAGATTTTTTTAAAAAAAGAGGAAAACGAAAATGAAAATTATTTTATAACTCGGACTAAAGATTACTACTTGAAAATTTAATTACCCAAAACTTAGACCCTACTTTTTTATACCTCTGAAAAGGAAAATTAATCGATGTACTAAAAGCTAGATTTTAACTGACGATTTAATTCTTCTTATCATTTTCAAAATTAAAATAAGTTTTATCTGTTACTTAATTGAGTGAACAACTATTGGTCATCAGAGCTAATGATGAGGTAGTACCTTTGTAACCGGTCTGCATTGTTTCTCCTCTCTGCGAACACATTCACTGTTTGTTTACAATTTTAATAAATGTACAATGACACTCTACCAAATTTCGGAAATGATTCGTTGGAATTTTTATCCTTTCGTGCGTTATCCCTTTTATGACATCCTTCCTACATATTTCGTTAATAACGATCTATCTTAATATAATTCCGAGTTAAATTCGATTTACTGTTTTAGGTTAAAGCTTGTAATACGTAAAGATACCTCGTTCCCAATAATTTCGCGCACTTTTCCTCTTTATTTATAAAACCGAATCGTAACTATTTGAAACTAATCATGAGTGATGCAGTACTTATAAAACGGGGTCATCACGAAACTTTGTAAGATGAAAACAACCGGCACCAAACGAAGATTTTCCTAAACTCTTAAAACAAATGTACGTAGAACATTGAAGGAGTTAGCGCGTAGCAAATTCCGAGTAATAATTTCGAGGATTACGAGTGGCGTATCCAAACCCTACTGCATGAAATAGGTTTATACGATACATTCATGATAGCTTGGAATATAATAGGAATTTCACGCGTTTTTCCAAGGCTATCGAATATAATATGCGATACCCACTTCAGCAACATCCTAAGAAACCATTTTCGTTATCTAATGAGGCCTGTTGCGCCGTGGAATCTCAGAGCAAAATCTAAGTCCTCACGATGCAGCTACGCGGTGGAAGCTTCTCCTACAAGGGAAGTGAGATAGGATCAAATGCGGGGAAGCGAGGGAATTGGGAGCGGAAATGGAGGGAAAACTGTGAGGGGCTGCTATCGTGTTGTTTGGGCGTAACAAAATCCACGCACCCGCGCGATACTCTCGTAATTTACGAGAATCTTGGTCGGATTCCCACGAGGCCTATACCGCAATGTGTGGATATTACAGCAGTGTCAACAAAAGAGGGTTTCACGTCTCTAAGGGATACAGGGGGCCCAGGGCGAGGGCAAGCGACTATGGCCAAGAAAGACTCCTCACGTTGGGGCAAGTGTCGCTAGAAACACACCCTCTTTCAAAATGTCTTATCTCCATTACTTTTATCTCTTCTCAAACAGCTATCTTTAATAACGAGGCAAGCACTTCCTTAAAGGTAAGCCTTTTAAAATTTAAATAAATAAAAGAGGAATCTCAAAATAAAACTTTTGACGATACAGGAGAAAAAGTGGGAAATCATTATTTGCAGATATCTGAAAACGTTAGCTTCTATAGTATCGGCGACAGAAATGGATTTGAGAAATAATTTTGCGCAAAGTTCTTCCTATGAAAAAAAAAATAGTAACAGCAGCGAAAACTTAATCGCGCAAATTTTTAACCCTGAACCTATGACACTCTAACAATCAACTTTTCAAGTCAAACATTCAAACAACGACGCCCACGCCAGGATTCAGACCCGAGACCTCAAACGGAGAGAAAAGGTTCCTATATTATTGGGATTCGAAGCCAATCTTACTTAATATCCTCGCGAACAAATCTTACAATTACCAATCTTACAATATCTTTAAACCATTTAAGCTATCATGAAGAGCAGTGTTAGTCCGATTTTAGGGAAGTTTTAAAGGCTAAACTATTTTGTTATAAGCAATGCTCTTACTTAGCTCCATTCTCTGCTGCTGTGGTCCTCATATAGGCATTCTGCCCATAAGGAAGGTATAAGAACTACCCCACTTTAATAGAAAAAGCGAGGAAATAGATTTAGAAATTACTTTGAAGAAATCGCCCACGGCCGAAAAATATCGGAATTAATAGAAGTTAAAAATGTATGCGTGACTGGGACTTGAATTTTCACTATGCGGACGAAGACTCGTATCGGGTGCCGCTTTACGGAGCCACCAATAGCTTTGCCGTAAATGCTTTTCAAAAACGAAGTGAGAATGGTCTGAAAGATGGTTTAAGAACCGTAAAAATGGAGGAATTAGTGTGCATAATTTTTATGCTACATTTGTGATGAGACCTTACATTCGATAAATAAAATATATATTAGTCAATGTATGTCGCGGTATATATATTAAGGGATACTGGAAAAAAATACTCTTAAAATGATATCATATGCTAAGTTACAATTAATGTTAGTCCTCGTTTGAAAAGATATTCAATTCCTTATTTCAAATGTCTCATTATAATGCAAATAAAATTAGTGATCCTTTACCATACTATGAATTTATCCTAACATTGCTTTGGATGACCACATTTCAGTACCTGTTAAACAAAAGCTGGACGGTATCAAAGCCCCTGCGGTGTAAGCAACTTGCAGATTCCGCAAATTGCATTGTTCACGATTCCGAAAAATATATATTATAGCACGCATAACCACTAAGAAAACCGTAGCCTTCAGCCTTTACCTATCAAATCACTATTCATCTGCGATATGAGAAAGAGACAGGAGAGAGTGTCTTCGAAGGCACGATTACGGCTTAACGTAATCATTGTCGATAAATATTGCTAAGGTATTTCAACTTTTATCTTCGTAACAGCAAAAACTGGGGCATATCTGGACTAAAGTTGGTAGCTAGACAGGTAGTTCAATTGCGAGACGGTCCTGTCAAAATCGGGACGTCTGGTCACACTAACATGAATGCACTGCTTGATTTAAATTTGGTGATGATGTTACTATTTGCGACTCTGATTATATAGACGTATCTCTAAGATGATTAAATTTCCGCAAAAATATGTGCATGGTGAACTCCTTAATTAAGAATAACTAATGCTTCTAAAGCAGGTGCTTCTAGTAATTGACATATTCTGTTATCAATTCTGTGTACTATCGCATATTACTATGTATTTTACATTTGCTATACTATACATTTTACTTAACATTTTACACATGCTTACTTTGGGAACAAGATGAAAATGGTGAAATTTTCTTTAGATTTTTCACAATAAAAGGTATGCACTAGGTTGTGATAAAGTGGATTTATATCGAAATTAACCCTTTACGTTGTTGTCATGATACTGAAGTAGAAATATTCCGGGTCAAATATACATTGTAAAGTCGAATATTCTAAATCAAGGTTCATTAGGAATATCCGAAACATACATATATAACTGAATGTTGAATACGAGATGATTTGATCTTCTTGTAACTCTAATCGCTACTTTGAGAGTGGGGAGCACTTTATCATTCTGCTTGGAACTCCAGTTGTGAAACAGTAAATAGACAAAGATATAGCGTTTAAATATTCCATCCAACGTTATTTTAAGTTATATATATATATTTAGCATTAATAAAGTCTCGTCCTTAATAAAATTGATTCTTCTTGTTAGGCCAATAGAGAATTTTTAGTTTTCGAGCCAAACCCACCAAATCTATTTTCCTTTCATCGCATTATAAAAATATATATTCATCGCCGGCCTAATTCGCCAGCGCCCCTTTCGCGAGGGACTTAACGGTCCTCTCTTTTTACCGAAGATCACATCCTCATATTTATGTATGAACGTCTAAACATGCATATGTATCGATGTTGGTACGTATGCGTTAGTGTGGGCCCACGGAATCGCACGTACCTTCATGAAGTCATACATTTTACTCACAAATGCAGTCACGTTTTTCCAAGAGCGAATCCCGAGTGCAATCCGATATCGAATGAGTCGTTCGCCGTGTAGTCTTTCGCTTCTAGGCGCGAATGCTTCACCTGTTGGGAACTATTGTCACCTGAGAAACTTCCAGCCTTTTTAATGAAAGAAAGAACAATACCCTTCAGATATTCATCCCCATGTATTCTGTTACCTATACCCAGGTCTTGAAAATACTTCGACGTTTTCGTTACTCTCAATGCACACCCTTTTGCAGCCAAATTAGCAGAGCAAAGGTATTTCTGTTCAAATGCAACATGGCATTGCGATACGAGAATAAGCTCCAGGGTATAAAAAATATATTCCAGATCCTTGCTGGATTTTTCGTTTAAAGGACATTTTCTTTTCTAACGGTAATAATACGATGCAGTTTGGAACCCGTGATGTTATTTTTGAAACGTTTTTAGCTGTTTAGAAGGGTTTATTCGAGCTCGGAAGTGAATTCAATCTCGATATTTTATTCGCAAAGAGACTTTTTCACTTGAAACGTCAGCATTGACATTTCTGCCGCCAAATACGTCACTAGGGATTCAATTCCACGTCACTCAGGGTTGCTGAATGTATTATTTAATCAAAGAATGCTTATTTATTCCTATGTTTACTTCTATATAAAATCTGTATTTACATAAAGTACGTAAAAAATAAGGATCGACAGGGAGGTCGATTATGCACTTGTATTAATTCAAAAATTCAAGCAGTAGTTCGCGTAAAACTACATCATAGAATGGATGAAAACGTATTCTGAATGTTTATCGCGCGGAATTAAGGGCAAGAAATCAGAAGATAAATTGGCTATTTAATTGTATTTAACCATCTGCAAAATCTAGTCTGACAAACAAATTAGATCGAACCCCATTCTTAAGCATTCAGATGGAAGAAATTTAGAGGCCATAAAAGTGGATTATTTGAAAAAGTGTAGTTTTGGTAGCAAGGCTAATGAATTAAACCAATAATAGTGTAGATGCAAGCCTATCATACAGTCATGATATGAGAGCTGCAATTTCATTAACCTTTAACAACATCGTTCAATGAATGTCTACTGCAAACATGATAAAACAGAGAAGGAATCAATATGGTACGATATGATTAGATTAAGGAAGAAGCTGATGCGTTAAACAAGATAATTGACATTTAGCTTTCGCAGAGTATGAGTGTAGTGACGTTTAAGTTCAAAGGATAAGAGTCATCCTGTTTTTGCACGTTTCACTTATTTAAATTAGATCAGCAGTATTGTCATATTATTTTATTTTTGATTTATGATTTTTCTCAGAATAAATATCCAATATTTCATAAATCACGAGAAATTGCACAATTACGTTAACTTAATACGTCATCGTTTTGAATACGCTTTCAAATCGTCGTAATATGACATATTTTCCTCTAGATAGACTATGAGTACATTCCTCGCTACCGCTTAAAATTTTTCATCATAAATTATTTGCAACAGTAATACTAGCTGTATAGCTTATGATCAGATTAACCAGCAAAGTGACTTACAATGGCATGATTGCTTTCCAACCTTATAGCTGGATCAAAAGTACTGATGAAAACGATTCACATCTTCAGATATTTATGGCCTGAGATATTTAAAAGTAAATTTATCGGTGTCAATGAATATATATAATGAAAAAATGACAAGGGAGTTATTCACGCCTTATTCATAATTATTGTTGGATTATAATTAGTAAAATAGTAATTTTAAAATTATTTGTCTAACAAATGTTTACCAATTGTACTAATAGTCTGCCATTAATAATTCATCACACATCTTGCAAAGGCGTAGAGGAAGTGATCCTAATATCTCACCCTTTTCAAAAATATCCTGAAAATTTGCTATTTTTCAATTAAAATGAAGTAAGGTAATTAATACTGTGCCTTATCATGAACAACAAAATTCAATACCCCTCATAATATAAAATAAAAAAATAATTAGGCGCAACAATCAGATATTGGTAGTTAGAAAAAAGTGTTCCTATTATTTGACCGACGCTTAGCTTGATGACTGTTAGGCCTGGTATAAATACTTACTCACCAACGTCGGATGCAAGTTTCCCGGATTATGTAGCGGAGTGGCCCTCGCAGGGAACCAATAGAACCTAACATACTAAATAATGTATTTTCAAGATTGAACTGAGCAATGGGTCATGAATAATTGTAAAAGAAATAGAAAACTATCATTATCGATAGTAGCGCCGCCATATCCTTGCAGTTATTGGCCACGCTATTTTATTGGCGAAAATGGCGCCCATGCGGAATCGAGGGAACTTCTACGCTCGAGAATCATAGCGCTTTCTAAAAGTTCTTCAAAATCTAACGTCATTTCGCACATTTGAGTTCTCACCGCGTGTCGAACGTAGAACCACTGTCACTGTAAAAGGCGAACGCGCTATCCACTTGACTATCCTTGGGCCCTTTTGCACTCAAATAAGTGCGTTAAGCACCTTGGGGGTGAAAATAAATACCACTCGAATAGTTTATTATTGAATGTGTCATTAAGTAGTATGTATCAAATTTTCAGACTATAATCTCCGCATGAAGGATCTTCTTTGCGGTAAATATAGGCGGAGGAATATTTAGGACGGACAGAGGCAATTGGAAATCACCCAATCCTCGAGGAGACAAGTTGCAGTCCGTCTCAAGTGGTAAGTGCGGCAGGGCGCAGGTTAGGGCGATTAGAGTTCCCTCTTCAGTGTGTTCGTGGCGATGAATCTCCTGCGCCTCAAAGTTAATGAGCGTCACTATGCATCCACACGGGAAGTCATGGCGTGAGAGCCACGTTACCCTCGTTAAAGGCATCTTTTGCAGCTTTGGCCTAAAAGAGATCGCAGAAATGCCTCGAATTAAAATTCATGAAGGAAAAGAAGGGCGATTAACATGTAGCGATGGATACCTTCGAACATGGCAACTCCTGGAGCTTTCCCCTACAAAAATAGATTCTCCCTGTTAAGGTAGCCTTTCCCCTACCAAAATAGATTCTCCCTGTTAAAGTAGCCTGCGTCATACGCAAGTCGTTACATAAAATTAATCTTGGTAAGCAATATTTGGTGAAACTCCATCTTCAAAATAACCTAAAATGATTATATTTGTACTTTTCCACAACGGTGGAAAAGTACCAATATAATCATTGTATATTATTTTCAACTCATTACAAATCTGTCCTTATACTGACTTATTCTCGTGTGAATTTTCACACGAAAGCATCATTTAGATATTTACTATTCCGCGGTTTACTCTAATGCTTTTTACTTCGCCTTGAAAAGACGTGGAAAACAAAATAGTATCATCGTGCCCCCTTATCATTAATAAAAGAATGGTACATAAGCAACGATATAATTTTTAAATGGATACAATTGAATTATATTTAGATAATTTTTACTAGAATCCATCTTTTGAAATAACTTTGCCGCACAAAATTGGCAGATTTAGGATAATTTGACCTCCAATCGTTTGTACATGTAATTTATTGCCTAAACATGAAGATTCGTTCAAAAAAGGCAACATCTCCAAGTAACGCAGACTCTTGGGAAATTGTAGTTACTTCTCCAAATCTATGAATTGCATGTATTCCGGTAACTCCATGAAGCGAAATCCCGAAAACGTTTACTCATTATATGCTTACCTGTAAATATTTCAAGAAGCTGTTACCAAATCGACATTTATTATTTGGAAAATTTGCGTCATATAAAATCGAATACAAGGAAAATACCATTTAAAGTGAAAGAGGATTCATTTAAGAATAATTGCTTTCTTAAAACCTGAATTCTCGTAGAATCAGGATATCACTAGAAAGTAAGTAAGACTACAATAGTAGAGGATATATACATAATATAGAACATTACATTTAATAAGCTGAACTTTCAGTTTTATTTATGAGAAATGATACGATGAAAGCAATGAGAACTGGGCCGCATGTCTCTATCTGGGTATTTTTTATTTGTAGCGAAATTTGTATCAATTGTATGTTAAAATAGAGGATAATTTTAATTCGAATTTTTGGAACAATTACATGGATATTTATTCGCATACTTTTTAGAAAAATGACAGATATCAGCCTCATATTGAGCATATCACCTGTCAACACAGTATTTAAACTTTCTTAATTACGGTAGACAGGGATCTGATTTGTTCTTATTTGCCAACTGTATACACAACTTATTTCAGCATATTTTTATTTGTCTCTCTCATTACATTTTCGCGATGCCACGATGAGTAAAACTGAATCCGTGCACAAGTGTCTATTTCAAAAACTAAAATGTAGCATAAAATTTACTTAAGACGACAAAGACAAATAGGAAATTATAAAAGACAGAAAAGTAGCGCACATTGATTTGAATCAAAGATGAAAACGAAAGTGTTGTGTCAATTTTACCACCGGTAAAATTTCATTCAGATTCAGGTAAGGTAATTTTTTGCCATATTTTTATCACGAAGTGATAATACAGTCTAATTTATGTTTCCTTGTGACCATAAAACAATTTGTGGCGAGCCAAAACATTCACTTTCGGTTTTAACGAATCCGTACTAGTAATTAATGGAAGATAGAGAATACCCTCAGGGAAGTAAAATCCAAGAATATGACGTCATTAAGAACTAATTACTTACTATCAAAATTAAACGGAGTGAGTACCTTTAATATAAACGGCTTTCTTGAAATAGTGTACACCTGTAAGAATCTCTCAAAGCCAACTCATGCATGATGTGTCATATAAGGTATACGCAAATGTCGACTTCCGCAAGCAAAGAACGAATATCACATACATAGTTAATAATAGATTAGGGAAAGAAAAAGTTCAGGACGCCGCATAATATGGGTTTACAGAAAATTTCCTCGGCAGGAAGGAGCGAGGTATAAACTTCGCCATCTCCCGAAATTGCTTTCCCAACGGGTCGACCCTTTATCGCGACAGTGCCTCCTCCAAACGGCGGAGTGGCGAACCAAGCGACCCCAGGGGCGGATGTGGTTGAGGATATTGGATTCTCGAAGATGCATATTCATACGCCCTAGGAAGTGATCCTAATATCTCACCCTTTTCAAAAATATCCTGAAAATTTGCTATTTTTCAATTAAAATGAAGTAAGGTAATTAATACTGTGCCTTATCATGAACAACAAAATTCAATACCCCTCATAATATAAAATAAAAAAATAATTAGGCGCAACAATCAGATATTGGTAGTTAGAAAAAAGTGTTCCTATTATTTGACCGACGCTTAGCTTGATGACTGTTAGGCCTGGTATAAATACTTACTCACCAACGTCGGATGCAAGTTTCCCGGATTATGTAGCGGAGTGGCCCTCGCAGGGAACCAATAGAACCTAACATACTAAATAATGTATTTTCAAGATTGAACTGAGCAATGGGTCATGAATAATTGTAAAAGAAATAGAAAACTATCATTATCGATAGTAGCGCCGCCATATCCTTGCAGTTATTGGCCACGCTATTTTATTGGCGAAAATGGCGCCCATGCGGAATCGAGGGAACTTCTACGCTCGAGAATCATAGCGCTTTCTAAAAGTTCTTCAAAATCTAACGTCATTTCGCACATTTGAGTTCTCACCGCGTGTCGAACGTAGAACCACTGTCACTGTAAAAGGCGAACGCGCTATCCACTTGACTATCCTTGGGCCCTTTTGCACTCAAATAAGTGCGTTAAGCACCTTGGGGGTGAAAATAAATACCACTCGAATAGTTTATTATTGAATGTGTCATTAAGTAGTATGTATCAAATTTTCAGACTATAATCTCCGCATGAAGGATCTTCTTTGCGGTAAATATAGGCGGAGGAATATTTAGGACGGACAGAGGCAATTGGAAATCACCCAATCCTCGAGGAGACAAGTTGCAGTCCGTCTCAAGTGGTAAGTGCGGCAGGGCGCAGGTTAGGGCGATTAGAGTTCCCTCTTCAGTGTGTTCGTGGCGATGAATCTCCTGCGCCTCAAAGTTAATGAGCGTCACTATGCATCCACACGGGAAGTCATGGCGTGAGAGCCACGTTACCCTCGTTAAAGGCATCTTTTGCAGCTTTGGCCTAAAAGAAATCGCAGAAATGCCTCGAATTAAAATTCATGAAGGAAAAGAAGGGCGATTAACATGTAGCGATGGATACCTTCGAACATGGCAACTCCTGGAGCTTTCCCCTACAAAAATAGATTCTCCCTGTTAAGGTAGCCTTTCCCCTACCAAAATAGATTCTCCCTGTTAAAGTAGCCTGCGTCATACGCAAGTCGTTACATAAAATTAATCTTGGTAAGCAATATTTGGTGAAACTCCATCTTCAAAATAACCTAAAATGATTATATTTGTACTTTTCCACAACGGTGGAAAAGTACCAATATAATCATTGTATATTATTTTCAACTCATTACAAATCTGTCCTTATACTGACTTATTCTCGTGTGAATTTTCACACGAAAGCATCATTTAGATATTTACTATNTACTTTATCACTCAATATGTTCGAAGAGCAGTGTTAGACATTTTTTCATTTCTCTTTTTATCGGAGCTAAATTTAGGATCTTCACATATTTGAAACTTGATTAGTACACGTAAATATTATTTACATATGAGCAAAATAGTCAGGTAGAATTAATGATATTAGCAAGCATTTATTGAAGAACTTCATCTCGTTGAGGCTCAAAGACCTTACTCCTCATCTCGCCTTATACGTCTTATCCGCTTTCCATAGCTTTTGGGTTTTTGATGGTTGAGCGTTGGAAGATTCAACCGCCCTTCCGAGTGACGACTTTTTAGATAAACACTTAAAGATACGTTATTTTTACACAAACTTAATTATACGAAATACACCATCACAGAGGTCCTTTCAAATTTAAGATTCGACGAATTTGCTAAAAATCAAATCTCCTCCAAGTTACATGAACTTTTTTTTCTACTTTCCGTTTCAATGCAAAAAATAATAAAATAAACTGTAAAATTCGCCTACTCACACCGCAAAAACCTTTTGTTTGAAAAGAACTCTATTAAAGTTTCTGCTTCATACATCGTTGAATGAGCTTAATGTATCGTATAAGATATTATTCTAAAAATGTTTTATATAGTTACTGAATATATTATCTCTCCGCGCGAAAAGGGAATTTTAAATGCTAAAACTTGGCACACGGATCTCAGAAATGTATATGCTTAATAAGAAATGGATATTGAAGGGATTTAAAATTGGATTTATTCTGAGTGAAGATAGTTTAGCTCGATCAGTTAACGTAAGCGTAAAAGTAGGTTAAGATTTAAAATCACGTGTGACGTCACTGATTTGATAATGCAATCCGAATGACTTCGTTTTTCTCTCTTCTTAATTACTATACTACGAATTCACCAGAGTCAGAAGGGTGAATAAATTCATGTTTCCCAAATGAAATGCCTGTACAAATAATCGGAATGGAATTCCAATTCAATCCGGAAATGTGACACAATATTCAAATCCTCATTTATTCGCAGAGGAACTATGTTTATTTTATTGATTTCGATTAAAATTCTTCTTTATTTTCAGTGAAATATTCATTTCAGTTCATTTTATTTTCTTCTCTACTGCAAACTGAATTTTTTCACTCCTGCGATTTGCAATTGGTGTATTCTTATGCCTCTGATTTTGTATTCCACCTCCAGCTCTAGGACATGTGTGATTATCATTAAATTCTTCGTTTTCAAACAGCGGCTCCCATCGAAGTAAAATATTCATTACGGAGTTTCTTCTGGTAGGACCTGAATTATTTTGTATAATAATTTCCATTTCCGATTGCGCTTTTCATTCGGGAGGCTACGGAACTTGTTTTTGTTTCCCTCTCCAATGATTCTAATTTAAAGTTAATGGAATGAGACCGTATTATCTAAAGAGTGTGCGTTGTTTGTTGGTGAACGAAGCTTTTTATAATCAATTTTTGCAAGAGAATTCTAATTTGCTCGTTTGGATATTTTGCACAAGTTCGACCTTACAAGTATAACTTGCCAAATCCCATCAAAAGCCTCAAGATCTAGGGAGAGATTGTTCTACCTAAGTTGCTCAATTGGCTACAGCAATAGTTTGCAAACTTTTAAGCTGTTGGCATTGCCTGAATTCTCTAAATTTGTTCTTGCATCAGCTTGGAAATATCTCAACATTTTTAAACCATGCAGAATGAAAATTGGGCTTTCTTTACTGTAAAAGTATAAATTAAATTGAACTACTGAAATAAATTACTAGGAAAACACATAACAAATAAAAGTGTGGTAGTATTTTTTAAAGCGCTTCGACAGCTGATGTAATATCGCACATATGGGCCCTCGCCTGGTATCGAACCCAGTACTGCTTGCACCAAAAGCAGACGTGCTACCCACTCAGCTATCAGGGAGCCCTATAGCAAAATTCCTTTTTTGTTTATTACTTCAAATAAGTAAAAAGCAATTACTTTTATCATAACGTTTTGCACCGCCTGTACAAGCTTTCCACACACCACTAGGCGATCCAACGGATCTGGGCTCGAGGTCCAATTATGTCATACCCTTTTACTGAAGGTCTGTCTCTGACATATGTGTAACATGTGCTACTTATCGCTTACTTATATAAGTTAGCGAAGGGGCAGATATATTAGGAATTTGGTGAGCGGTAAGACCTCTAGTCACATTGTGAAATGGTTAACCTCCTCCATGGATTTCCAGATAATAGTTTTAGGAAAGACCGAATATTCAAATATTATAGGTCAGGCCACGTGTCCCAAATATTTTATTTCTAGGATAAGTATACATCATAAATGCTCTTATTCTATGCAAACGTATCTTGATGTACTTGAGTTATTCCTCATTATCGATGCCTCTGAATATAACTGTTAACTGCCCGATTTGAGGAATCCCTTAAGGACAAAAGGGGTTCTTTAATCAAGACAAGCCCAAATTAGACGTGACACNGTCTTTTTCTGCGACTCGGGAAGTGTTATAGGATGCTTTCTTCTGAAACTATTTTATCAATTCATCGTGAATGGCATACATTTTTGTACAAACATCCAATTAATTGCCTCCTAGGAACTGTTTTCTTCTCGCATCTTAGCGCTCATCAAAATCGAACAATGAAGAACTACAACATTCTACAAAGTGTTCCTTTATCTTTACCAACAAAAACTAATACAAAAGTTTAAAATATTCTCAATAACACATCACTGGAAATTCGCAGGATCTATATATGTGAATATGAAATTTTTCATTTTTAGTACAGTTTTAAGAGAAATTTTCCAAACCCCTAGATTGTAGGCTATTTTGACTTTGGAATTCGCCAATCGATCTCTGATGGCCCAATAGCAGTATCAGTATATCAAAAATAAAATAATACAATTATTATAAATTATCTTACCGTTAAAAAGATGTAAATTATCGTTTGTCTTGGAAGAAAGTGAAGTATTAAACTTATAGACGGGATCGAAAAACTACCAAGCAAGATATAAAACGTGGTTACAGATAAAAATAGTTAATTTCTCATTAACATCACAACTCAACGCATCTCAATGTATCGCCAACGAAAAATGGTATAAATAGCAAGGCACGGGGTAAGGCTATGCCCCACGGCCTTTGGAATATTATGTAACTACTGACATGTAAGATGCGGCTATAAGACTATTCACCAAAATGATCTTCTTTATAACAGGAGTTTAAATTTTGTCAAAATTAAACCACCGCACTTTCATGCAGGATAAAACAAAATCATGCATATTTGTGGATGGTAAATGTGTGAACTAATGCAGAAGCTCTTCATTTTCCGACCGTTATCCAGCCTTACCCTTCACCCACCGATGCCGGATTTACCGCTTTCAGGAGAACAACTTACTAGTATCAGAGATAAATCAGAGTTGTCTTTCATGAGAATCCAGTTGACTGACAGACAGACTGCTAATTTAAAATTAAACTCAAAATAGGATACAGTTAAGGGGAGCAATTAGAATGCTGAACTGAAATTTTAAAGTTGGTTATAATTTTCTCCGTTAAAATAAACTTTAAGCGTTATTCTTCCTTTGAAGCGATAATCTCATTTGCAACTTAGATATAACATTCAATATCTAATGTAATGAGTTTCAACTCCATGATGCCAAACTTCCTTGAGTAAAGGAGGGCATAATTAGACCAGAAGGACTACCAGGTAAAGACAGTACATACCAGGTAAAGACGTGTGTAGTTATTTTCCTAAAACTATGCAGTGCATGCTTATGAGGGAATATAGGACTCATTTCCATTCTACAGGAAGAAAAATACGTAAAAACCACATAATATCAAACCAAAGCGACAATACTTAAACATGAATAGTACAAAGCACTCTGTCAAATATCTCTCCGTGTTTTATCAACAATACTAGATGATTCAAAGTGAACATTAACTATATTACAGAAAAAACATACAACACATAACTCAGGTTCCGTAGTGAAACTACATAATTAAATAAATTAGATACATAGAAAGCTAAACTGTTACAAAGTAAACATGTTAAGAACTGATGTTCAAATTTTGTTATGAAATCTGGGCGATGAGTTATCTTTTTTCCTTACTTGCTACTGAATAGCATGAGAGTAGAAGAGGTGAAGCATCAATGAAAATATCTAACTTGTTTGAGGATTCCGTGAGGAATTAACAATGGATTCATTAGTTGGGCCGTAACTTTGAGACGCCTGTTTTTTTAAATGATTTAATGAAATTTAGATATAGACTTTCACAATAAAGGAAACTGACGAATAAACTGCCCAAAGATACCAATTCCGTATAATGCCGATGCGACTTAAAGGAATAATTTCAAGAACAGGGTTAACTTAAAGATTGATTTGAGCTCTCAAAGCATTTGAGAGAACTTTAATCCCCTTCAAAGTTCGAAATACGAAACGCAAAAATCGAATCGAACGAAAGTATCCTGTATCATGCCTGAGCGCGACAAATTAGTGGATTGGCCATTGTATCAGAAGGGAAATAAGTCTGTCATTCGGTCGGAAAATGCGTCAGCATGTTTTGATCTAATAAGTATAATCCTACTGAGGCGTTAATTTGAAACAAACTGAGTTCATCCGGAGTGTAAACCAATCAGCCGATCGTCATTCCTTTGCAGATATGCAAATCCTCTTCGACAGCGGCCGTGACACGAGAAGGAGAGATAGGGAGTGAGCCGTGGGAGGAGTGAGGGGGAAGGGGGGAAAGGTGTCATGGAAAGAGGAAAGCGAGAGGAAAATGACAGGCAGCCTTTTCTCCGTTGATCCCCAACTTTGCGCCAATTCCAGCCAATGACAACCTGACGTCATGCCAAATAATGCCAAACATTCGCCAAATATGCCTTTTGGGGACGATTTTTCTTTTTACCTTACTTCTAGCGATGTTCACAGGTACTTTTCCTATCACGAATTAATACCTATATGATTATACGAATTAATACCTACATGGTATGGTTGATTCACCGACAGTTTTTAATGTCTAAATTTATATTTCTTCTTTTTTCTAATTAAGTTACGGATTATGCGGACTAACGTAGCACGGGGTACTCCTCTTCAAGAATCTCTTCAAATTTGACTTAATTTCTATGTCGTAGCTACAACTTAAAATACGAAAGATTTTTTTTCTTCTTAGCAAAATTATCCTAACCAAGCGTTTGAAGCCATGCATTCTTTCATGGCAGTTGCGCTCAAATAACGGCCCGCGGGCAAAATTCGAACCGCCGAATATCTTCATCTGGCCTTCGGAGTCTAAATCATTAATAATAATTAATCAGTGGAAGCCTTGTGAATATCAATTGAATCTTGTGTGTATCTGTTTTCTTCAAGTCGAAGTATGAAACCTTAGACTGATTGGGGATACTGAAGTCAAAGGAAGAGAGATCTATTGTAAAATATAATAAATTCTTGAAACGCGCAGAAACACGACTTTGACACGCCGATCTACAAGTGCCACCTGGTCTCATTAAAGTTTGTACACCATTGGTCAATACAGTCAAATATAGATTCACCATCACCATTTTTGCGATCCGGACTATTGCCACTAAATCACAGAAATATCTATATTCAGACATTTCGGCGATGGAGTGAGGGTACGCACACTGTTATGCGTACAACCCTCGTCTATTACGGTCGAGTATAGTTAGTGGAAAAAATTTTGGACGCGATTGTTCCGAAAAGCTCTTTCCCCTCATTTTTCTCACGTATATTTTATCTGTCCGATTAGCAGGAACATCGTGTTAATATCTTATACAACTTGATGGTACTCTTTCCCGGACATGAAGTCAGAGAGGTTGTACCTCTGACTTAATTGCGCAAATTCAACCTGAGTTTTGACCTACCTTCTTTAAATGATTCTCATCTTATGTAAATATAAGAAAGGTCGCGGCTGTTCGCCATTCAATTCCAAAAGCAATTACCAACATGTTTGGAGTGAGATAATCCTCAATAAATTAGTTAGCTTAGTTTCTATGCATTGTGTTATCATGGAAGTGAGGATATAGAATTCCCTTTCATTTGCGTATAACATCATTCCATTTCATTCTACATATCGGCATGCGACACTAGGGGTGCACATTGTTCTAAGACACATATTCATCTGTTGCTATCTCATTCTGTTCGAAGTCAAAGGAATTATTGGATCTGCTGGAACCAGCGAAAAGGATCAGGGATTTCATCTACCAGAGTTAATCATATTGCGATCCGCGAAAAAATTAAGTAAGATTTATAGCTTATTTTTAACTTAAATCGACCATAAGGCATCATCACTATTTGATAATTAAAATGTCTCTATAACCTGTGATTGTGAAAGCTTCATAAAAACATATAGGCTACAATTTTATCTTTCAGCCATCAGTTCTCAAACTATTATCTACTTTCTCCTTACGAAAAATAAAAGAAAATAATTGAAATTAACAAAATAAATACTAATACTTTTGTGAAATAATGAAGTATCTGCCAATTACATTGATTTTCTCCTCTGTAAAACTCATAGAGCCGGACGATGAAACTAGATACGTATACTCGTATATTACATAATATTCTGATCGGACAACGACTTTCCATTCTAAATTAAATGAAAACTATTTATTACTTTATTTTTAAAAAACCATTATAACATTTTCAATTCTACATCAAGATCTTTCCTGAATTTGCGAATGTTTATAAATTTAATATAGGTTCATTTATCATTTATGCGATAATTTGTGGAAAAATTAGTCATTAAATTTTATGTATATTTTTATTGATAAGTAATTTATAACGCTAGTTCCATTGTGGTGGATAAGAAGACTTTTTTTGCCGCAAGTCACACACATTTTTACCTATGATTCTCCGGAACATTTATACTATGTAAGAACTAAAATAGAAGTATGAGTTATATAACTATTCATATATGTATGAAGAGATTGTCTTTAAAAATTAATCATTAGATTATAATCAATAAATGATGAGTGATGGTCGATTATATGATTTATTAATAATTTAAGTAAATCTATTGCTGATTTTGATGTAGTCGTATACCTCTTCTTCGAGTGATCCTAAAACTCATTTGTCATCACGGAACTCCGAGGAGAGAAATGAAGAGTCTAAATCTGAGAAACTCGCGAGAAAATCTGAGGATTAAATCAGACAAATGCTCATTAAGACTAACAAAGCAAGAAGATGTTCCCATCTCATCCACGTATAGTACATACCTCAACAGTTTGGGATTCCACACGCGCCTTCGCTACAGCTATTGTTCCGCAGGATTAAATCTGATCAATATCTACTCGTCCGCATAATCTGACAGAATCTTTTATGAGATGGATATCATGCAAAATTAGTCTGTTGTCAAAGGGTTTGATTATGTAGAATTCCGATTCCATTCGGGTCCGCTTGCAAGCACCTGTTGGTCTTCCTCTACATCGAGTTACCTCTCCATAGAGCATCGAAAGCGGTTTAGCGTCAAGGCAACGCATCCCAAATTATTTCACCGATAAATCGAAAGGTTTTACATTCATAGGATTTTAGGAAAATATGAAGTTAAAATAGATGGAAATCTTAATGCATTTCTTGGATACGCGAAAAGAAAAGTGGATTTCAAAAAGATTATGTGGCATCGATAATGGTTATTTTCATCAGTAATGGAGTTGGTTTAAATGAAATTATTCCTGTAAATGACTTTCGGATAAGATTTGGCGAATGTAAACGAACGTTTTCCGAGAGACTTTTCTGGAAATGGTGGAAGATTCCTTGATATTAAGAATGATTGTATACCAACATACTTAATTCACTTATTTTACTTAATGGATTTACCTACTTTACTTAATGGGTTTTACTAACATAAGTTTTTATACATTGCAAATTTTCATACACATACGCCTTGGATCCCTCCTCGCCTTACATTTTCAATGCAAAAAGAAAATCCATTCTGTAGTAGTCAATAAGATACCGAAGAAAGGTCTGAATTTGCTCTGCTCTGGTGAAGTGGCGTTCACAGATATTTTCATTGTCTGCATTATATTCGTGTATGTGTATATGTATATATACTGATCCAGATTCATCAGTCCTGAAGATGGCTGCAGTGTGCGTAGCCGAAACGTCGACAATATGGAGAGACGCTGCCCGGTTGGAAACCCGAGAATACTTCCTTCAAGCAACTCACCGGGAAAGAACCACATCATACTAAAGAAAAACTGTATGGAGTGCTTTCGGAAGGAACAACCATATTCTGAAGTCAAAAATTCCAATGGTCTTGAAGAGAATGGTCTTCAACCAATACATTCTACCAGTTTTGACATATGGAAGTGAAACATGGGTGTTAAACGCAGCAATAACCCAGCGACTTCAGACTACACAAAGAAGAAGAACGATATATGCTTCGAATCACAAGAAGAGACAGGGAACGCAACACCTGGGTTAGGAAGATGACAGGAGTGACAGACATCATAGATAAGGGAAGATCACTGAAATGGATGTGGGCAGGCCATGTTGTAAGGAGAAACGACATCCGATGGACATCAGCAGTTCTGAACTGGATACCAAGAGATGTGAAGAGACCAAGAAGAAGACCAAGGGACCGATGGAACAGAGACATCATTCAGTATTTAGGGGTAACATGGCAACGAGAAGCTCAGAATAGAGAGAATTGGAAAGCGCTTGGAGAGGCCTACATCCGACGTCGGATTGAAAATGGCTGATGATGATCACGATATATACATAAATACAAACATCAGTGGCGTAGCCAGGGGGGTCCTTGGGGTACGGAACCCCCCCTTACGTCCTGATTAATGGCTGAATTCGAAACACTTCCACTTTTCGTAAATTGTTCCCTTCGATTTGTTTATCGTAAAAATACTCCAGTAATTGGTTATAATTACAAACACGAAGACCTTAAGAAAGGATAATATAGAAATAAAGTAATTTACTTAAAAAATTAACATGCCGTATACCTCGGTACAACAGTATTTCGTACAACTAGTGGCATAGCCAGGTGTTATTATGTGGGTTCTGGACCCTCCCTTAGAGTCCCTGGGGTCCGGATTCCCCCTTTAGGTCCTAATTAATAGCTTATCCTAATTAATGATTAAATTCATACTGCAGTCTTATCAGGAAGTGCAGTATATCATTTATTTGGGTTTGTTCCGCTATGCGTTTGTATTAAGAGTGATATCGGACGAATAACTATAGGAAAATAGCAAACACGAGTAATAAGCAAAAAAATAACCAGAGTTACAGTGAAGTGTTTCGCTGACTCTTGAGCGTACTCTTGGAAAAATCGTGCACTTTGATGAACTCTAACCTTTTTTGCTAAAAGATTCTTTATTCACCCGCAATAGTATATCTGAAAAAATGATTAATTCTATAGAGACAGTGATAGAAAATGAAGCAATAAAGGGGACGACTATTTTATCCAAAAAGTTGATCGTATTTAAGTATAACAGTATGACGAGAATGGACAAATAAATCAAACAACCAACTAACCAAGAATCAAACCGATCTATCACAACGTTCCCTCCAGTTATTCCATCTGAAAATAAATTATTACGTATAAAGTATGTTAAATAAAGCATACTAAAGAATATACCTTTTCGGTTTAAGTTTAGAAGCACGTTTCTTTTAAATTAAACTCCCTGAAAAACGTTCACTGCTCTTTTTCAACGAGCAAGGAATAAAAAGTTTTTTATATCTCGCTTAAAGTCGTATTCTGGATATTTCGCGATTTTTCACTCAGCCCCCTGTCTTTAGCGAGTTTTACTTTTTAAGCACGATGTTGATTATTACAATAGATTAATTAGTAAACCATTTCGTCATATCATTGCAATTCTATTCTTTCTTCATTGGTACTGAAAAGTAATAAAACGATAATTTTTATCACAATAAATAATTAGCGATTATACTATTAATTACAAATAACTTAATTACTAATTAAATTCGTATGCCTTCAACTAATACATTTGTCTGCATAATATTAAAAATCTGGGGGTAGTAATATAAGGCTTAAAAATAGTGATCTCGGAAGAAGAAATGTCTTTTTCTGCGACTCGGGAAGTGTTATAGGATGCTTTCTTCTGAAACTATTTTATCAATTCATCGTGAATGGCATACATTTTTGTACAAACATCCAATTAATTGCCTCCTAGGAACTGTTTTCTTCTCGCATCTTAGCGCTCATCAAAATCGAACAATGAAGAACTACAACATTCTACAAAGTGTTCCTTTATCTTTACCAACAAAAACTAATACAAAAGTTTAAAATATTCTCAATAACACATCACTGGAAATTCGCAGGATCTATATATGTGAATATGAAATTTTTCATTTTTAGTACAGTTTTAAGAGAAATTTTCCAAACCCCTAGATTGTAGGCTATTTTGACTTTGGAATTCGCCAATGGATCTCTGATGGCCCAATAGCAGTATCCTATAAGCAAAATTGTCTCTATAAATGTATGAAAGGAGTGCATTCCAGCAATGTAGTTATTAATTTTTTTGCCATGTGACTGATATTACGTTATTTTAGACAGGGTTCCTGACACGGATGTTTGAAAATTTCATTTGAAAATATATTAACGAGGAAGTACTAACTTCGACTTTGAGACTGAAAAGTAGACGCAAACTGATAACTGATAATCCTTTTAACGGATCGCTAATTTATAATGTTCCCAAAATTATTAAGCAAAAATGTTTGGGATGAATGAATTCCTCACGGGCTGTCACACAAAGAGAAGCCTTGTAAATTATTTGAGAATTCGAGTGGATCAACGTTCAATTCAGCTTTCAAATTATCCTCGAAGTTGAAAATAAATGAGTTTGCAGCTTAACCCACCATTCCTGGTTCATCTAACGGGTATTGTTAATGTTTCATTTTCACTAGGTTTGGATATTATTGACTTGCAGAGACTGAATTATTTATTCGGAGTAATTTCAAGAGATCCGTGGATCTTTGTGAATAACGTTGGTGATACATGAAATTAAAATCAATAATCATGTTTAATAAGTGATATATTAGGAGTGAAAGTGATGTATATGGGGTGAAAATAATTGCTTTTTCCTCTTGACCTTATTACCTTCATTCATGAGGTTGGCCGCTTATTTTTTATGGTTGTTGGTGATGATTAATTTCGTTTTGTCTTTAAACGATAATTGGCTTTGCTGGTGGTTTTTTCAGTGTCACAGAGGGCACCCATTGCCAATATGTTAGTCAAGGTTAGTGTTTATGGTCCATTAAGAATGGATATAGTCGTTGATGTTCAAAATCTCCTACATTTAATCATTATTTGGAAAACTGACATTAGTAGGTAAGTTTTATTTAAATGGGGAATCCGTTTAGCGTTGAAACTGAAATGAAACAAAATTCGGGTGTTAAATCAGAATCTTGGGCCGATTGGCATCGCAAATAAAATAATAGTAGTTGAGATGTGTAGAAACCCACAGCTGAGGAACCAAATTGTCGAATGACTATGGAATTTATTTGCTTTACAATCTTTTATTCTTGACCTAAACTAAATCTTTGAAATAATTCTTTACTTGACTGAAAGTTACTAAACTATGGCCAATAGCAGTTATACTGTTATACGCTAGAAGTAGTTATTTCAAGGTTCTTCTTTCTTAATTATCTCAGTAGTTTATAGTGTCCTTATCATCACTTTTCGAAGTATTTTAACAGAGACGTAATTGATAATTTCCTTATTCCCTTAAGTGAAAATATTCTTACAAATTTTGCTGAAATACTTGCTCCTTTTCTATCTGATTCCAAAACCCTATTATAAACATCTACATTGATACAATGCAAGTCACTCATCGGTATGTGGTTGGGAGTTAAAAAAAATCGCGTTGAAACCCGGGACTGAACTATGAACCATTAGATCTTCAGTCTAACGATTTCCTAACTGAGTTATTTCGGCTACTACATTCATAAAAATGATGTCTTTTCACTTGCCTTCTTAAATATCTGGGAATAATTAATCTTCAAAGTGAGATTACTTCATAGCGGCTGTTTCCCAATTCAGAAAAATACCTGGGGAGATGGAAGTTTTATTACTAACGGAGACCAATGACCTATTGAACTGCTAACTTACCTCAAAAATACTATCTTTCAATAATTTAGAACTGCAATAATTACTATGTGAAAGCCTCAAATAGAGATGCTTCAAGATTTACAAAAGAATTAAATTTTGTACAATTTATTTACGAAAAACAAAATATTCGAATCATTTCATGATCCGAAAACGAGGATGATTTCCGTCCATCAGATATTTCTATCATTTATGATAGTGCAGTGCCTCCTCGAGAATATTTAATCAAAGAGACGGTATTAAGGTTTCCATTGTTATTCTGGAATAATTCCGTGTCGCTAGAAATGAATTTATATATTCAAGCTGAAAGTGGTGAAATAAGCAAAACTGCGCATTAGAGTTGACGTACGCTCCCGTATCTCTTTCTTTTCCAAGGCTTAAGTCCC
Organism: Ladona fulva; assembly: GCA_000376725.2. Classification (NCBI taxonomy): domain Eukaryota; kingdom Metazoa; phylum Arthropoda; class Insecta; order Odonata; family Libellulidae; genus Ladona; species Ladona fulva. Next base: position 7,773 of record KZ309233.1, on the reverse strand, counting down.
TGGCGATCTTCAAAACACAGCCAGAGTGCTCGTCCGGTAGAACTGGGAATCCTTTCCCTTTTGGTCAGTTAAACCAGTCATAGTCCAGCGTAACCTTTAAAGCCCTCCACTTGGGCGTGGCGCGGAAGTCCGTTTGACTACTGTGCCTTACAATTCCGCGCCGATTCCTCGTTCAAAGTTTCGAGACATATACTTCGCAACACTCTTCTACGACCTCTTTTAGAAACCTCGAAGGATCAACAAATATTTTAAAGACAACTTGGCCACAAGATGAAGAACCAAGAAAGTCCGCAGACTTTAACGAATGACCACATACATACGTACATAGCAAACGTATTCTGATCTGTAATTTTCAATTAATACATTTAATTCTATGTAAATTTAATGAGTTTGGGGTTTATTTAATCTTTCTTTAGAGAAAGTAGCCAACCTCGGTGGCTTAAAGGGTTAGTTAGCGTGCTATCCCAGTAACACGGAGGTCCCGGGTTCGAATCGTGGTTTGTATATGGTTATTTGTGAATATGTGTAGGTTTAGAAAGGTCTCTATAGACTAAAATTTGTTTCCTATACACACGAGAAATCTTTTTGACAACTACAGCATATTTTGAGAATATTCGGGGTTATTAAACTGCAATATGTCTTATGTGTTTTTGTAGCTATTAATCGTTTGAAATGTATATCTACGACGTAGAGGGGTGAGCAGATAAAACTGAGGTTGTGTGATTTCATTATCATGGTCATCCCATTGAGTGACTTATTTTCCACTCATTTGTTCATGCTTGAGTTCTGGATCACGGTGTCGGTGTGGGATTTACACAATAACGGTTTATCCATGAGTTAGATCTTGTGCAACGTAAAGCAGACTTTGCATAGGGTAACTACAGTTTCGACTGCAATATATGAGAAATTATCAAAACCCCAGACTGGGAATCTCTAAATGGAAGAACGGAGTACAGGTACAGCCTTCTGAGGATTTCTTGTGGTAGTAATTTGCATGACGATAAACTTAAAATAGTATTTCTAGGTATATGCAAATAAGAATTTCTTAATCTGACGGTTCAGGCGTTTCTCAATAAAATAGCGAGTGCAAATAGTTACAAGTAGTTATCTTCCCCTATAGCGTAAGTCGCAATTTACTATAAACTGAGAATTTTCGCGCCTCCTGTAGCATACAGCGGCTCGCAAGGTATTCCTCAAGATTCTTATGTGTTCTTGGGTCTTGTTCTTGGCAAAACGAGTAAACGAGATGTAAAAGGCATTTCGATCTATTCAATTTAGCCGTGAATTACATTCCAAATCATTGCAACTCGGTAATATGCAACAATTCCTACTCCACCTGTTTAGCAATGAGCCTCCTTGCACCAAAATCTAATCTAAATGGCTAAAATAGATGATTAGTCCAGCAACTGTTGGGGACATCATCAGGGATGCGAACACGGAAATTCCGCTGATGAGAGCCAACTGGCTTTGGATCCCAGCGTCCAGCGAGATAAGGACACAGGGTTAATGACGTGGTGGCGAGAGGAAGGAGCTGGAGCCGGCAAATCCCAAGCGCGAGTCCGTTATGACCCCAAGAACAATCCCTCTGTCGCTAAGCCTCGAATCTTTGGCGGAGTAAGGGCTGCATTTGTTTTCAGGAGCAGTGCGGTTGTTGGTACAGAGCGAGCAAATTGGGTGACCATAAGGAGGGATTTGTTAGGCATCAAGTCGTGCTCGTTAAACGGCACCAATGAATTGGTTCGAGTGGACGCCCTATTCCGGCAACGAAGAGGGCGTAACTGTCCAAATGACCAGGCGCGCAATTCGGCTTAAAATTATTTTTTAAATCGGCGGTAAAATGTACACAAGTGCCTCTTTTTCGCACTCTAGAACGTGAGAATATTGTGTTTGGGTCTCCCTAAGGTGCGTATTCTATAAATCAACACCTGTATTTTTTACTTATCTACTAAAGGTTTAATGAAATAGACTTCTTCCATTTGTACACATTCATTCTACATGTTCATGTATTTCCAAGGCAATCATTGACCGTAGAAATTCTATTATTCAAAGGAAATAGGAATGCTGCTATCCGCGGATCATGCAGCCCTGCGGAATTCTTGTTAGTTTTCCATCCCGTAATATGATTTTAAGATTTCTCATGAAGAGGCTCGAATAGATTTATTTCGTCGCGACCAAACTCGTCAGTCAATAAATAAACGTTTCCTTATCTTTCGTCATTTATGCTATACTCTGATTTCCATTTCTCTTTGACACTGTGAACAGCTTAACAAATTTTAATTAATATTTATATAAACTTAGAGTTGTCGCAGGTGGTCTACGGATTTTTTTGTTATATAATATTATTAGTTATATATATATTAGAAACGTATTACCTTATATGGTGCAGGCCAAGTGGGGGTATAGTGAATGCCTAGTATCAGGTATGAGGGGCCCCCATTTTTGGAGAGTAGCTTGTCTATTTTGTAAGAAGTAACCTGCATAGCTTCAAAAAACTTTGTTAAATTATATATCACTTTATCGAAAAAAATATTCGTGGGCAGAGAAAGCGGATAAAGGGGCTCCCTTTAATAGATGGCCTGCCCTGATGGATTTTATCGAATCTTAGACGCACCTTTTCGCGTATCTCGAGCTTCCAAAAATCGGATGTCTTTAATTCCAGTGCGTGCTAGATTCGCGATCTAAAATACATTATCGTAGAGCAGTGTCGCAACGAAATTTTACTTTAACTGTAAAGTTTGAAACTATGATTCGGTTTTCACCTTAGCGGTTGGTTATGATAAGTAAATATTACTTTTTTTAAGACACCTTAATAGTTTTCTCTGCAGAAAAGCAAGTGCCTTGCAATCGCGTTTTTATTTTTCCCCATACTTGACTTCCAGAACTTGGGTGCCTCTAAGATTCAAGAATATACGCTGTAACCAAATTAAACGTATTCTATTCATACGATTTGAAACAATAATGTTTTTGTAACAATGGTAAAACAAACGTCGGCGCTGGATCATTATTTTTGAGTTTGTTAGTGAGCCGAGAAAAGAAATATAGACACACACGTATCTCTTTTACAAACGCTAAAATAGTCATAATTTTTGTCAAGAGAAACAAGTTCACAGGAGTTAATTACACCAGTCATATGCGTTATGGTCAGTTAAATGAAAGATGGATGTATTTCAATAAAAGATATGGATACAGGTCGAACGATGGGCCATTCATCGGAGACTTTTTCGATCCTCCGAATAAATCTTAAAACAATCTTCAAAGTAAGATGACTACATGCGGTAGTTTCGCTCTACTCCTGCAGAAGAATTTCTTTGCGCAGAAGTACAAACTAAACGCCAATTGACAAAATTCCAGGAAATCTCTCGCTCATCGAAATGAGAATTCCGCTACGCAATCGATGGGGATAATGACATCGTCAACTTTCTCATTCAATTCTAATTTACGAATATCTCCAAGAGTTTACTCCAACAGATTGATCTCCTGTCCCACATAGTTCCCCAAAGGAAACTTTTAAGCATTTCCGACACGCTGCTCTCAAACCCCTAAGTTTCTCTTAACAAGCCGCCCTTCGCTACACGCTTTCTAATTCGGAAACGAAGCCGTCTCTTTCAAACCACAGGGAAGTAATCAAATAGGGAGCAAACAAGCGAGAAATACAACGATCCTTGAACATTTGATGGAAAAGTCGATGAAATTCTACTGTCATTTCTCTGCATTTCCGCCAGGTGGCGTTCTGTAAAAATAGAGGAAAAAAAACTGTTCTAAAACAAATATATGTGACATTTTATAGATGTCTAGGAAGTTTCAAAGCCATGTTGGAGACTTTAGTGGGAACATTTTTCAACCAAAAAGGCGTGATACATTGTGGACCCTTCTATATAGGATACTTTATACCGTGAATTAAAGGATAAAGGCGGGTTATATTCCTTCAAAAATTCGCAGTAATGTGAGATTATGAGTGACAGAGTTTTAATATTCGTGAAATTGATCAGAATGAAATTGTGTGCCGTTTTATTGTGCTAAGGGAAGGGGAGCACATGCTGAAAACCATGGAAGATATTCAGTGCCGTTTGCCTAATGCTATGCTTCCCAACCGGTGTACCATGGCACAAAAGTGTGCCTCTACGAAGAAGTTTGATACGCCACGTTATATGCCGGGGTGACATATATTCCTAATGCCTCTCTATAAACGCGCTGTGTATTATTGTATACCTTATAGGAGCTTGATATGATGATACTAAAATATTTTACTTCACAGTTGGTATTTTATTTTTATTTTTAAATTGAAGATGGAACTTAAATCTTCTCGTCTTCTGTGTCGCAAATTTTGAATCGATGATAATGATTACCAACAGCCATCCCCAAAGATACCAATACCCCAAACAAAGAAAAAGAAGAAAAAAATCAAAAACATCTCATAAGTAGAGGGGAAAGAAACAAGAAGTAAGAAACAGTTATAATAGAACCTATAGTCATGTTACTTACAGAAATCACAATCTAAAACCTTAACACACATCCGGAAATATTAAATATCAACAAAAAGATTCACACATGTATTCAAAAGGCAGTCATTCCAAAAACAATGAAATCGATATGTTAAGGCGTTACTTCGTGGAAAGCCATGCCACAGAAGAAAAAAAACGTACTTTTTTATGATGCCACTCCGTTAGGGAAACAGGTCTCAGTAACACTTGTGCAAAGTCTTGTTCTCTTCTGTTGATTCTAAAATTAACATTAATAGTGAGCAATTTCCTAGGAATGCAATATAAAGTATTTCACTTGGTAAAGATCCGCCAAAGGATCGGAATTGGACCACGAAGAGTGAGAAAAATCAAAGTAATAATAAATGTTTATTTAGGCGATATAGAGACTAAAAGTATGCAAGATTTCCATGGAAGACGAAGGTTTGGAAGCTTAAAATGAATGTGATCTAAAATAAAGTCTCAGGGAATTGTATGAAAGAATTTTGTTACGCTGGATGTAAGCCACGGAGCTCGGATAAAAGTAATATGAGAAAGGTGGTTCACAATGAGTGTGCATGCGATCCGGAAAAAATAAGAAGATCGAAAAAAGCTGGTTGTGTGCATCAGAATATATTCTGAGGAGATTGGACTGCGTGATCCAAGGAAGAAAGAGAATGTACTCGAAGACAAAAATGCTTCATGAATGAAAGTCCATCATTTACCATCCGAATGCGGTCGGTAGGATAAACGCAGTAAAAGCCTTGAAGCAACAAATAGCATGAAATGGCATTACTTGGATAGTGGATGGATGGAAGGGAGATTCAAAATAGGGTTGAGTTAAGTTAGTGCTCAATCCCTTCTCTTTCTGCTAAGCAACAGCTCAACTAATCCGACCGCTGCACTGTATTGCCGCTTTAAATGAGGGTTTCGGCAGACCGACAGTCAGAGGCACTTGGGCTCCCTTTGCGAGTTTCAGGGAACACGTCCGTTCACTCCTACGCCAATGCCTACGCAGCTTGGTTTGAGACCAGTTCCAGCATCTCGGGGGATCAAATTTATACTTACCGGTATTTTCTCCCACGTCAAAGATCCCACTCTATATTCTTTGCTGGTAAAGATAATTTGTTTATTTTCAAATTTAAGATTCAATTTATTTATTTCTACATTACTTTCAGTGACTCTCAAGCAGATCTATCACTGCATCAAAGAAAATACAGTAGAGTCTCCATTATCTGAGTTCCGATTAACCTATCTCGTATTATCCGCGGTACATTTTTGTCTGCTTTGCCACTCTTATTTTACTCACGGTAACCGGCGCACAGCTTTTACTTTCACACAGCATTTACTTTTGCTGTAACTGTACCAGTTCAAGATAGATGATTCGCAAACGTGGGGGTACTAATCTGGAGATAATCGGATAAAAGAAGTGTAAACTCCATCTGGACAATTGACGTATATATTTTGAAGGAAAGTTTAAATATTTGATCTTAAATTTTTACCTCAGAGTTATTACTCTAATTGTAAATGCACGTCGCACTACGGAAAGGCATGCAAATAGCGTGCTTATTTCTTGATTTTCGTACGCACGAAGATCCTTTCGTATTATCCGAGTTTTCGATTATCCGAACTGGCCCCACATTAACTCGGATAATCGAGACTACTGTAATTCTAATGTCGGGTATTTCAATCCTCCCCAAAGATTTTACTTATTATAATTAAGGTAATAAAAGGAATTTTCAGCTGAAATCATTGTACATTTGTCGGTCTCATTGATGTATCCATCCTTTCCGTGTTCTAAATTTTCAGAAAACCATAAAAAAGTACACAGGAGATCAGGTGAAACATAAGCTTTAATTGTAATGCCATTTTACTTTTACGATTTGAATACAGAAATCACGTATGAATTTTACGATAACTATTTTCTTTATAATCGATATACTCGCCCATAATTTTGTATACGGCAATTGAAAAGACAAGGAATTGATTAGTACCCTTTTTTGGGTATTTTTACAATGATGAAAATTGTCAAGTTTGTTCTAATCTTGTCAGAGTCGACAATGAAGAATCTCTTTCTTTCTAGTCTTTATGAGGAAAGTTCTCGCTACTTCGTTCGATGGATCCCCCTGCCATACGCCGGAAGGCGGCTTGCAGGGTATTAATGAGGATGTAGATGGATCAGGATTCGCAGACTCTCAGTTTAGAAAGTTTATATCGTTACTTTCACCAGGTTCCCATAAACCCTACGCATAGATAACGCTTTTAATTAATGGCCAGTAAAATTAGTGAAGGATTAGTACACGAAGAGAAGACAAAAATGTAACAAATCCATCCTCGAGATATGAGAGTGTTTACTTAAACATTTAATTTCCTAAACCCCGAAATATTTCAATTACTTTGTTCATTTTAAAGTTACGGAACAAGTATTCTGCGGAATTGCAATGGTACACTTTTGAATATTTTAACATTGCCATAAATATTAAATGAGAATCTTGCCTACATCTGGCTTATAAAAAAACCATCAATAATTAAATGTAAGGAAATAACGAGTCTTTCCGCTGTTAGTCCTAAAAATTAGAATTATCTGATACATTGGATATTTTGAAGTAATAAACCCATTTTTATAAGACACAATGCAATTACTTGCGGTTAAATGTAAACGTTTTTTCAGTGTATGCGTGTACTTCTCGGATTATATATCAGAAAGTTGAATTTTTGGTCAAATAAGATTTTGTTCTTCAGAGTTCAGAATTAAGTTATTACTAACCATTTTTAATGATGTGGTTTGAACCCTCTAAAACCTGTTAAAAAGGGCCAACCTAATTCGAATATTTAATGCTATCTATAAATGAAAGGTTGTTCTTTTTAATATTGAATGTGAGTGCATTAAATTTCTACTGTAACTATAACTTAAGAGAGTATCAGGTCAACTATCGCATAAGTCCAGACACAATATAAATATAGCTCAGGTGGGACCACGTGGCAAGTATAGGACTTCTCAGGTTTGCTTAATTTTCAAATCAGTATCAGTATATGCTAGAATTTTAACTTATTACCTGAAAACGGGTTTCTCAGCGAAAGATCTGAAGAGGGTTGACACTGCCGCAGAAACTTTTTAAAATTATTCCACACGCCAAATACTCATCGACGGATGGTTACCCACGTAAACACTTCCATTTCGTAATGAAATATTTGAATGTCTTTCGTAAAAAGCTACCCGGAATCTAAATCCTTGCCTTGTGAAAAAAATAAATAAATCGAATGGCACACTTTTCGTGGGCTCTTCTACGTACACCTGTTCGTGTGCTGGGAGCTG
>KZ309232.1:109350-126751 GCA_000376725.2 Ladona fulva | reverse complement strand
CTAGAGGCATACGATTAACATGCTCTCTCCATCTTTCTTTATAATTTTTTGCTACCTCTGTCACTGGCTGTACTCTTAATTCTAATATAATTTCATCGTTTTTATGTGGTCCAGACGTGTACAGTCTTTTACAGATCTATGAAATTTCATTTCTGATGTTTCTATCTGTCTGTAGTATTTTTTTCTAGAAGCCCAAGCTTCTGATCCATATAGCAATGTGGGGACAGCCATTACTTTGTAAAATTTTATTTGTGTTACTTTGGCAGTTTTTCCTTTCAGAGTTCTCCTTATGGTCCCACACATTCTTTGGTAGTTGGTTATCTTATTTAAAATATCTTAATCTTCTTCATAGGTGATATTGCATCCTTATTAATTAAAGTGCGAAACCTGTTCTATTATATTATTATCAATCATTATTTTAGTGCGTATTGGGAACTATCCTAGAAAGGCCATTGTCTTGGTTTTTTGTACAGAAATTTTCAAGTTGTATTCTTTAGATAACAGATTTAGTTTGTGGGCTGCCAATTGTAAGTTATCTTCACTTTCTTGAATTATGACTTGATCATCAGCAAACAGCATTGAACTTAAAAATTGATTTTCTCCTATTTGAATTCCTTTTGGTGTAATTTTTCTCTATTCTCGTTATCAATCATCTATGTATAAGTTAAATAATGTAGGCGACAGAGGACACCCTTGCCTAAACACCTTGATTGGTTACGATTTCCTGTACTGCGTTTTTGCCAATACCAGTATCAATTACTATTTTTGTATTTAAATAGAAAGATTGAATAGCTTTAATTAAATGATTTGGATATCCCCGCTTTTCCATTATGGACCAAAGTTTGTCTCGGTGAATGCTGTCGAATGCCATTTGATATTCTATAAAAGCTATGTGTGTCTCCAGATTAAACTCTATTTGCTTTTGTATTAACAGTTTCAAACTAAAAACATCATCCATACATGAAAGTCCTTTGCGAAATCCTGCTTGTTCTTCAAGGAGCAAAACTTCTGAAATATCTTGGAGTCGTTCATTGATGATTTTACTGTATATTCTGTAGGCTGCGTTTAATAGGCTAATACCTCTATACTTTTCTGGGTCATTTCGTTCACCTTTTTTAAAAATGGGAATTACTTTTGCAATGTTCCATTCGTCTGGAATTTCGAGGCATGTCCAGCACATATTATAGAGATGTAGCAATCGCGAATGAAAAATAGGGGGAGCATACTTAATTAATTCCGAATTAATACCATCTAGTCCAGGTGATTTTCTGTTTTTTGTTTTCTTTAAAACGTTTTGTAATTCTGTCATATTGATGGGATCTAAACCAGATGTATCTGTTTTTTCAAATACAGCTTGTTTGTTTGGGTTGTACCAGAGCTGTTGGTAGTGTTTGATCCAATCCTCTTTAGATATCATATTTATCCTTGCGACATCTCTTTCTGTTTTGTTCAGATGTTTTAACATTTTATAAGCAAATTCTTGTCTGCCATAGACATCGTTTTCTATATTACTTATGAATGTATCCCATGCTGTCATTTGCGCTTGCCTTACGATTGATTTCGTTCTGTTTCTAATTATATGGTAAGTTTGTTTTGCTTCTTCAGATTTCTTTTGTAGGTATTCCTTATATGCTCTGTCTTTCTGTTCAATGGCTTCTTTTATTTCTTCATTCCAGATTCTTAAACCTCTTTTTCGTTTGTTTTTTGTTCTCATGCCTATTACTTCATTTCCGATTTGTTTTGTGGCATTTGCAATGTTTAAAAAAAAATGGTTATAAAGCTAACAATATAAGTGATAAATGAATTACATAGTGTTTATATTAAATAATACATTATATAGTGTTTATGTAAAACTAGAATGTTGAAATAGTGGATTAAAGGTCTTTAAATTCAAGAAAAATAGAATTTATGCAACATATATATTTGAGGGTCAAAGGAAATACTGCCAACGAAATTTAAAGGAAATGCTGCTGACGAAATTTAATAGATTATTAACAAATACTGTTATAGTTACACCTCTTACACAAAGAAGCGTATAACTATAACGATATTTGAAAAACTATGCCATCCGTAAGATTGTCAGAAATTAATATAACTTAGTTTTACGGTAACTGAAGTAGTGAGACGCGCTCAGTTGTCGCAGTGCTGAATTGGTCTAGATCTTTGTTAATACACGTGTTGTTTAACATAAATAACGTTAATATACAATGTAGAATGTTAAAATTGTACAAGGTGTGATTTAAGGGTCTTTAAGTTCATATAAAAAGAATTTTTGTCACATATATCGAAGAGTTGACGTAAATACTGCCGACGACATTTAAACGAAATACTGCCGTCATCCGTGGTTAAACAAAGAAATAACTCACTATAGCAGTATTCTACATATTATGCTGTCTGTCAGATTGTCAAAATTAATATAACATAGTTTTTAGGCTAATTTTAGTAGTGAAACGCGCTCAGTTGTCGCAGGCGCTCAGTTGTCACGCGCTCAGTTGTCGCAGGCGCTCAGTTGTCGCGCGCTCAGTTGTCCGGCCACGGTTTAGTACATAAGAGATCAACGTTGTCCTTTTACCTATTACTAACATTCTGTAGAGTCAAAATTAATGGCAGTGTTTGCAGTTTACCGAAACATTTGTTTCGACCCGACGCGAATATTTGCGTTATTAGAAGGTATTAAATTAAGGTAATGACATTAAATTAGAAGGTATTTAATTAAGGTATTAAAATTGATACGTTCACCGAAAGTTTTGACCATTCACTATTCTTCCTATCGTTTTGATAACTATAATATTATGGATTTATCCATCACAATAAGATATATGTTGTAAATATTATGTTAATTGTGGTGATCAGTACATCAAATATCACAAAATAAATATTTTAAGCAGCATACTGAAAGAATATTTAAAGAGGATTTGACATATGCAGAAGATTTATCTTTTAGTGAGTACACACGAAATTTATTCTAACGCTATCATCCTAAAGGTTAGTTTCTTCAGAACTGAAAAGTCACGGCATCTTAAATGCTCCATTTACTGCCCGAAAGCTGGAAGTGAGATATTTATTCAGTTTTCGAGTCTTTCTTTCTACAGTGAGCGGAGACCATTTGCCCGATTCTCAGAACCGAATGCTGAGCTATGGAAAATAACTGAACGCCCTGGGGGAGCCAATAGCTTTAGGGAAAAGAATCTCTTCAGAAGGGCGATGTCCCCTGAGTGGGGGAAATGCCACTGAAATCCATCTGAGAGGGGCTCTTCAGTTATGGTCGGCGCTTCTAACAAAAGAGACTCTCCGAAACCAAATACGCAGAAGCAGAAAGAGAAGGAACACACAGGGGAATCCGTCGCACAAATACCCCACCTCCAATCTCATTAGGGTCCCAAAAAGAATTAGGTCGTCCCCAGAAAACCTAGGCAACCAGAGGATTGAAAAGTAGGTAACTATGGAAGCAGAATGGCATTAAATCGGATAAATCTCATAGGATGATGGAGACAGGGAGTATTCGGAATGGAATTATGAATGTAACCAGATTGCAGGGAAAGGCAAGAATTTTAATTTTGACGAAAGAGCTACATGGTTTTGGGTATGTGTAATATAAAGTTGATATTATTGGGCTTATTTAAATGATTAATGGTGAGATCATAGCCTAAGTTAAATGAATGATGATTAACTTTACAGGGAATTTCTGGAAATGTGAAACAATTAACTAAGGGACTTAATCCTTATGTTAGATTTATTTTCGGAGTTAGAAAAACCCATAATATCAATTGTATCCCAGTAGTCTACGTTATCTCAGTACTCCTTTAAGGTAACTTTTGCATGTAGTTACGTTTTTAAAGTTAGAAATTGAAAGATCAGCTTATATATTATACGATATTACATATGTTTTATGTATATTATGTTAAGCTGGACATTTTTCTTCTTTGTTTAACAATTTTGCTGCATTAATTTATGTACATATATATATGTCCCGTCGACAGGTTTCGCCTGACGGAACATCAATGTATTAAATAACAAAATATTAAATAAAAAAAAATATTGTATGATATTCCCATTTTCTCCTCCAAGATGTTAGAAGGAGTAATTCTAGAATCCTCCATAATCCCAAGCAAAAGATCAAAATATACATCAAAATTTTTATATTCTAATGACCATCAAGTTTTGAAATTTCCACCATAGTTACGGTCGAGTGGTGAAAAATCTATTTGGATTTAAATCACGGAGAATTATCTTTTCGCCGTGTACAATTTTTCTAAATAAAATTTTCCAAAGCAGAACATTCGTTGAAACAGGCAGAATAGGGTAAGAGACGTTTTGCCCATACAATATTTGCAGTTTTCAGAGGCGACAGAAATAATATTTAGAAAATTCAAAGCCTAAATTTGAACTGGGCGGTACTCGTTGCAACAGTAAATATTTTTGTTTACGGTTTGCTGTTGTTGAAGATGTAAGCCCCTCAGTCGAGTTTCAGTTCAGCGCCAAGTTTATATTTTTGTTTCCATAGTGACTGAGACGGGACATCTAGAAATGGGGCCAAAAATAGATTTCCATATTAGTCAAATGCATTTGGAATGCAAAAGCTATTAGAAAAATAGATTTAAAAGGATAAGTGCGCTTGATTCGAGATTGATTTTCCCCTGCTTAAGAAATAATGGTATATATTAATAGTAAATTTGTAAATAACTAAAGATTCAAGCCAATCTCCTCGAAGTAGCCAAACTGCAAGCTAATTTTCTTCACAAGCGCTGTAAGATTCAATAAATTATCGATGTTTTTGAGGGAAATCAGTAATTAAAAATCAATTTCTAACATTTTACAACAGCAAAATATACGCGAAAATTGACACAAACATAGCTTGATCGATCAATGTATATCCAAATAAAATACTTGAAAGAGAAAAGGTTTTTAGAAGTAGCCACTCTAAGTGATTGAATTCGTAAAATGTCTGAGGAAGTCGATTGGAATCGAAAATTCCTAGATTCAGGAGTTTATCATTAATTTTTTTAGAAAACCGGATTAATGACTGTTACATCGGTTATAAAATTAAGATTTAAGCGTTAAAATTTCATAAATTTGATCTGGTGCTCTTTAACGTTTTGAGTAGTACACGTGTTCGAAGGAATCACTTGGTATTGCCTGTAATTATCAACCGTGGAACATTTTTTCTATGATGCCTTTCATTCTTGAGATTCATTTATGAAATATTGTTTATAATTCAGTTCCATGAATCCGTTTGTCAAGGCGTCTTAGCGGTATCTTACGTGGTCGCCAAAAAAAAGAAAAGGAGGAAAGAAAAGAAGAATATCAATATCTCTTAATCTGTAAGTCTGTTCAATTGAAAGTCGTAGGCCGCTGTCTTTGTATAATGCGAAGAGTACCACAAATACGGCACTACTTATATAACCGTGTAATAAATACGTGTATAATCTCATTGCTCAGTTTTCCTAGACACGTGCGTAATTAATTTCATTTATAGTTTGGTTTGCTTCACTGTCAAGATTTTTATGTGGCTTTAAGATTTCTGCCCAATTATTATAATAATGGAATATTTGTTTCCAATTTTTTTCATAAAAAGTTCTTTCTATGTTTTAATCCAGCATGTTTCATTCTTGATTTCTTTATATAGTGAACAGAACACAATCAATCATTCTTGGCCTAATCGTAGGGTCAAGGCTGTTATTTTCTTTTGCAGTGTAATGCGTGCGTCAATGAGTAGCAACTCGACTGGATGACCTTTAATGCGTATGTTTATCGTAAGATTCAAGGCCGTATAGCTATTCTGTACAATAGGCGAGGCTGAAAATTTTTCTTAATCTCTCATACTTATTAATCTTCTCTAGAATTTTTAGTTCTTTCAACAGCTATAGAATCTATCCTTCCTAACCTTTATTAATAATTTAAAGCATACTGAACGATTCGCGTATACGTTTTTCTTTAATTGATGTGCATTTTTCGTATTCTAAATGACTCAGTAACATAAAGTATTTACTATTATTTCACTTTCGAGCAATAAAAGCAATAAAAGGCAATTAGATCCTCTCCAATTGCATTCTATGAAGATTAATCTCTTTATAGTTCACTAATAATTGGACTTCAAATTAAACATTCCAAAATATTGTAAATTTTTAATGAAATCCATTACATGGATACGGTTTTACTTATCTAAAATTCTGGGGAAATTTTTTGTCAGTTCAAATATTTTTGCTGTAGTATTTTTAGGAACTACGTCCAGTTTTTATAATTGTAAGTAAATGCTGTGAGTCTATTCTTTTGCAGAGAAGTGCTGGATATTCTGCTGGTCGATTATGGTTGTCAATTGCTTTGTCCTGAAATCTTTGCTTCATTTATTAAAGTCACAGGGATTCTGAAGTCTTTGACTTGCTCTTTGGCCGCGTTTTACCACTCTAGGTAAATCCTGGATAAAGGATATAGTTATTTTAAATTATTAAAATATCAGGGAGATTATGAATCACCTCGATGATTAGCTACGACAAACAATTCCCCAACCAAAAATCAACGTTTTTTCTGGTATATTCAAATTATATGTAATATCTTTTAGGGATGTTACGGAGGTGATTTTATCGGAGGCGGAGTCGGATTCGGAGGTTCCATTCCGACCTCGGTCGGAGTCGGAGGTATATCGGAGTCGGAGACGGAGGTGACATAATTACATCAGGAAACTATAAAATTTGCTTAAAACAACCTTCATTTACAAAATGAGAAAAGGAAAATTTTGAATTGTTACAAAAGTTAATGAAACTGAAAAAAAACTAGCGAATGTTTTCATATGTAGGACAAATTTACAAACTAATAGTCAAAATTTATAATTGATAAATTATATTTTATCAACAGTAATTTGGATGCTTTTTCGCCATCCAGTCTATTTCTTAAATGGTTGTAAATCAAACCAGCTCCACTGAACAGCTGTTCGCTAGGAACGATCCCCGATGGAGCCGATAAAAACTGACGCACGATTGGCTTGAATACCTTGAATTTATCATTTTCCTTCCACCACATTAATGGATCTTCTCTCCATTTGAAATGTTTCTCTTTATTGTAATCATTTAAGAGCGCCCTCCAAATTTGAAATTTGCAGCCTACAGCAGACTCAGTTCATGAATGTCAGTTCCATGAATGACCTCCTCTTCATCACTGTCCAGTAGAATATTGGCCAGATAAGATTGGACGCTGACCGACCTATTTTGATGGTTCCGAGACTGAGAACTAGTGGTTGTCTCATCTTTGTTTGTATCTGATTCAATTTAAAATCTTTTATTTAATGGAGAATCGTAATCATCAAGTTCAGTTGATTCAAACTTATCTATCCATTTCATCAACTGAGATTCCACCTGCTCCTTCACAGCTTCGTTGAAAAACTTCAGTATATAACGCAGGTCTAAGTATGTTGCAAGTGCAAATAAATTGTTTGTGTGTAGCTCACCAAATCTTGAATTTAGGTCTTCAATTAATTTTGCAATCATCTTTTTCATATAACCAGTAACATTCGGTTCAGTATTTGAATCTGGAGGTTCTGTTTGAGCACGTGAATCAATGGAATTACAGAGGAAATACTGGCTTTGCTGTCACTCATACTCCTTGTGACTTCTTCAAATGGTCGCAACACTGCCACCAATTGATCGAGGTGTAACCATTCTTCTGGTGAAAGTTACGGAATACTGTGCTTGCTAGCATATAAGCATATGGATTCATTGACCATAGTCAGACGTTTTATCATATAAAACGTGCTGTTCCACCTAAAAATATATAAAACAGAAGGTTAGAATAGAGAGCTAATAATTTAGTAATATAAAAACNAAATGTTTCTCTTTATTGTAATCATTTAAGAGCGCCCTCCAAATTTTAAATTTGCCACCTACAGCAGAATCAGTTCCATGAATGTCCTCCTCTTCATCACTGTCCAGTAGAATATTGACCAGATGAGATTGGACGCTGACCGACCTAATTTGATGGCTCCGAGACTGAGAACTAGTGGTTGGCTCATCTTCGTTTGTATCTGATTCAATTTAAAATCTTTTATTTAATGGAGAATCGCAATCCACAAGTTTAGTTTATTCAAACTTATCTATACATTCATCAACTGAGATTCCACCTGCTACTTCACAACTTCGTTGAAAAACTTCAGTTTATAACGCGGGACAAAGTATGTTGCAAGAAAAAATAAATTGTTTGCGTGTAGCTCACCAAATCTTGAATTTAGGTCTTCCATTAAATTCGCAATCATCTTTTTCTTATAACCAGTGACATTCGGTTCGGTATTTTCGATTTGAATTTGGAGGTTCTGTTTGAACACGTGAATCAATGGAATTACAGAGGAAATACTGGCTTGACTGTCACTCATACTACTTGTGACTTCTTCAAATGGTCGCAACACTGCCACCAATTGATCGAGGTGTAACCATTCTTCTGGTGAAAGTTACGGAATACTGTGCTTGCTAGCATATAAGCATATGGATTCATTGACCATAGTCAGACGTTTTATCATATAAAACGTGCTGTTCCACCTAAAAATATATAAAACAGAAGGTTAGAATAGAGAGCTAATAATTTAGTAATATAAAAACCGAAAAAGAAGATGATAATTTTTAGTGGAAAAATAGGATGCTGCAATCCTGTACTATGCCTAGAGGATGCTGGCTAAGTTGACCTTGAATTTTTTGCAAAGCAGACTTTGCAATGAGAGAGTGGCTAAAATGTGCTGCTATCTTCTTGCATTTAGCTATTAAGGCTGCGGCGTCTTCGTGTCTGCTCAAAGCACTTCGGACATAGAGCTGTTGTTGATGCACAATGCAACTCACATCGAGAATGGCAGCAAGCTGCATTGCTCGCACCATATTTGACCCACCATCACGATTAAAAAAGTGAATTTTGTTGTCTTCTATTTCCCATTCATGTAGCATCTCCTTAATTTCAACACAGATTAGGTCTCCAGTGTGACGTTCATTGAGTGGTTGAAATTTTAATACAATTTTGATACGTTAGAAGTCAACCGTTATTCCGTGTGCTGTCAAACGTATTAATGAAACATTAGCACTTGGCTCAGACCAAATATCCGTGGTAAATTACAATTTCCCGATGGTATTTATCAATGCCGAATTTCATTTACTTCGAAGTTTAAACTCCGTTAAAACTCCGGTTTGATAGTATCGGAACCGGAGTCGGATCCGGAGGTGAATTTGAACCGGAGTTTCCGACCTTTCGGATTCGGAGTCGAAGCTCCGTTACATCCCTAATATCTTTCGTTGAATCGTACGGAATAAACGTTAAATTACGGACAATACGTTAAAATACGGAGAATACGGAAGTTAATGAGATAGCGACTTTCTTTCCTACGAACAGCATTCTTTACGTCTGAAAGAATTTTCCTTTCTTCAAATTACAGGAACTTTAAAAATGTTGTGTGAATCTTTAAACACATTCTGGTTCATACTTTTTGTGCTAAATTTATAGATAAATCTCGATTAAGAAGTGAAAATCTGCTAATGTTACAAGTACGTGATCACAGATAGGAGTATTTCGGTTTTAGATAACCTTTCCTGGCTAACTTTTTTCTACAGCCTCCCGCACAATAGTCGCTCTAGAAATCTCCTGCTGTATACAATAATAACAAACTTGCTGGATTGAAAAAAGGTGTATTTACTTTGCACAGTAAAGCCGTGCAGCCTCGTGTGGGTTAGAGTCCCAGTCATGTCGCTATTTTTTACACTTGTTCCTTAAACTTGCTCCTTTAGGGGGCCGGAAGAGGTACTGGAGTAATGACAATTTAATTATGCGGTATATACATTTATTGCGGCGTAAAAGGATTAAGGAAACAATGCAATAGGCATTGCATCCTCAGGTACAAGAAATATGGGATCAGTTCCCAGAAAAAGCAGAAATCTATCAAGGTCCATTTCCGGAGTTTCGTATCACGGCCACCTTCAATCCCTCTTCGTTATAATCACAGGCGTCTTTTCCATTTTTCTTTTCTTTTAAGCAACCGGGGCTACTGGAAGGTGGTCGCCTACGGGCTGGAATCCGTTCTTGTCAGCGACGTATCTTACGGTGTAGGTCTTTCCTTCGGGGGCTGTGAAAGTGTAAGTTCCTTCCTTCACCAGAACGTGGCCGTCACCTTCGTCGTTGGGGACGAGCTTTCCGGTCTCGGAGAGACGAGTGCCGTCGCCGGACACGTATCTGAGGGGAGGGAGACATTTTTAGCACGGAGATGACACGAAGAACTGCTTTCGCTTTCTTCCCAGATGACGGATATCAATTAGCAACCGAAAGAACAAGAAGCATTTTCATGTCGGAATTTTCTCATATACATCACAGGGGAGGAATCTAGAGGTAATTTATGATAACGGAACGGTCCGAAAGATTAAATTTTGAGGGTCGGAAAGGAAATGGTCCAAAGGATGATGTGTGCAGTTACTTTCCGATTAGCGGGGATCCAAGGTTTTAGGGTTGATGGTGGATGAGGTAGAAAAGAATATGATGCGGAAAAGTTGCTAAGCTCGCGATTTATCATGGAGAAATCAAGAGAGAGAGAGCGTCATACACGAACATTCAGAGTGATTTAGAATTGATGGATTATTTTGATTGAAAAAATTATCCAAAATATTAATTTATGCCTTTTTCTAATATAAGCTATACATTTTCTATTTTGGCAAATATATTTGGACTTCGTTTTTTTTCTCTACATTTCAATTAGGCTATTGTAAATGTAATGAATGTTTTCCATTTTCGATGATGAATGACAAATGAAGAATGAACTCTGATTTTAATTTTCTAACGCCAACAACAGCATAGTGGTTAAGAATAATTATATCTGATTAGGAAAATTTAATAGAAGTAAAAATTCAATTACAACTAGGCAACACTCGTATTGGGCGGTATTGTCAGGAAAAGCTAATGTCTGTGGTGGAAAGGGTAATTTTTGAATTCCTAGTCGCCTTAATCTTATGCTTCACGCATCACGTGGTTAGATTTTTTAGTAAACGTACATACATAAAGTAATGATAATATAAAAAATAGTTTTCCAGTTGGCTTCAGATAAAAAAAATTAAAAGTTCAATAAGTTGGGTAAAAAATAAGTAGGGTAAAAAATTCATACAAAATTCATACGGTCTGGCAGTCAAAGTTCTAAAGGGAAGAAACAGCCGTTATGCAAAAACATCTTTTGGAGAAAATAAGAACGACGAAAGCATAAGGTATATATTGTTGAAGTTATCAGAGTTTCTTTTCGCAGTAAATAATCATTCCTTGAGTTTCTATACTTACGTGAGGGTGAACTGTCCAGATGCGTCCCTAACCTCATCCTGCTGAACGATAGGGATAACAGTTTTGAGCTGAGCGTTCACTGCAGCGACGGCAACAGCCAAGAAAAGAGCGATAGTGATCTGTATAAAGAAATAAAATAGTCGATGTATTAAAGTGTTTCAGTTAAAGCGAGCAAAAATAACAATATGCACGGACAGTCGATGTTAACCACCTCAAATATCTCTGGACTCCCATCACAAAATTGACAAACAACAACAAGTATAAAATATTGGGTATTTTTGTTATTTTCGATTTATGAAAATATATATAACGATGTATCAGTTCTGAGGCAATCTCTACATATTACATTTTCGACTTCTTATCCATTTTTTATTTTTTCTTAATTTTCTATAAAAGTTTGCTCAGAAACGTTTACAAATTAAAGTCAACCATTAATTTTTAGAACGTTTTATGCATTTCTGTTGGATGATGCGTAAGAATAATTTAACTATTTCGGCCACGATGCAGTAATATTGTTATGCTAGGGAATAACAGGTGGGAAAAATATTACGTATGTACAAAATAAATTGCCATTAGTACAAAATAATTGCAATTAGTTCCTCAATGTGCTATCCACTTTACTTACGGACTTCATGGTGGTTATATGGTATTCTTCTTCGATCAACGGAAGATGGACTTGATGGATCTGCGAAACCTGGTGAACTACGTCTTCGTTTGTGACTTCCGACGCTTTTATACGAACTCTTTGAAACATTAACTGTACACACACCTCCTCATAACCTTTCAAAAATCTCTGTTTTGTTCCGTCCCCTTGGAATCGTTGGAATGAGATCCTCGGGCAACGTTCCCAAATTGTCACAAGATTTTCGGGAAATGTCGCTCTATTGCTTTGGTCGTTCTGTATGATGAAAGTGAAATAACTTCGCAAAAAAGGAAAGTTTTCGGACGTTATGAAATTCTCTTCTTGAAAAGTCTTAAAATTAGATGGTCGATAAAGGTTAAATAAGCCGAAAGGAGTTTGATGTCCACAAGGAATCGAACTCATTCCGAATGATTTCATGGGTTTTTCTATGATTATTATGAAGAGCATTTTCCATCAAAGTAAAGAAATGTCAGGAATATATAATATTAACTTTTTCGATAGATTAAGAGCTGCACATGTATTGCTTGTTGATGTTTTTATCAAATATGAGGATTACCAAAAACTTTTTTGATTTCACGAAAATGACGCGATGATAAATTGAGGATTCCAAAATATAATCCCTTTCTAAATATCTAAGGAAAATTTTGATTTAAAATATGTTGGGAAATATTTCTGGTAATGCTTACAGAGTGATTATTAATTTTACAAGGATAAGCATTAAATATTAACGGATATCACAAACTATAAACAGAAGTACGTAGTCGACTAATAAGAATATAGCTTTGGTATGCTTCAGTAATTACGATTTAAATAATTAATTATTAATTAAGTTAAGAAGAGTTCCTCAATTAATTGCGTGAGGTCAATATGACCTCAGATATCTTCAAATATTTATGTTCCCTTTGCTAGGTTTATGCCCTAAACGATAGGCGTAAACATTTACCAAAACTGCAGTTTAGTTATGTAGTGGAATTTATTAATTACGAACTGTGAGGGATCATAAATGGAGGAAACCTTTATCATTTCAATCTCAAATAAGCAAGGCAAATATTTTATTTTTTATATCTTCCATCGATAATAACTCAATTGCAAATGATGCAACTCATTCTAATTTCCTCAATCTAACACTGCATTCAACTAAGGAAGTCGTCGGTTCTAGAGCCTCTTTCTTCATTGCACAGGTATTTTCGTTATACTTAAGAATTATTTAGCTCTACAGCACCTATGCTTTCTTAGAATCTCATCAGGTCTTTACACTTACTCATTGGATTCTTACTCATCGCAAATTGATAGGATCATTACCATTATGACCTAAACCATATTAAGAAAAATATACAATAGAAAGGTACAATGTATTTAAAATTTATATACTTCTACCTTTTCTCTTATTATTTTTCTACTTTACTGAATGACTTCAAGGCCACATTAGATAGCGTATAACAATGAATACTGGTTACGAACTCGTTACTTACGAAATGTTAATTTCCGTATTTCTTTCAGTATCAATAAATTCTTAAGCTAATTTGTTACATTATAACTAGCATAATGAGCGCTTTGTCGTAAAAAATAAATTTCATTTACTCAGAAAAGTTTAATTTTGCCAAGAATGAATTTCTAGAGGGTAACATTAGAATAAAACAATAAAATTGCTTCAACGGATTGTTAATTTCGTCACAATTTCAACTATGGACAGATGAATTACAGTTATATACAAACAATGTTGTATGAGCTATAGGAATTTTATACTCTTTAGTATTGCGATAGGAAACAGTGCAATTCTAATGGAAAAGAATCTATTCATTTCTATTAATTCCATTTCGCCTATTTTCGCACTCATGGAACTAGACTTCACTAATAAATGCATCGGCCGATAAGGAGATTGTGCTTGAAAACGATGAAAATGTCAAAGTTTTGGCATATATTTATCAAATTCCGGTCGATTTCAACCAGAAAACATTGTGTCACAATAGAAATGAGAGTTTTTTATGATATTCTCTTCGATCCGTAAGACTAAATTTTTCATTTCAATTACATATTGCAATTATATGGCATTCCAGGTTCAGCTTTCGATCTTTCCATTATCTGCGGTATATTACTTAAATATCCATTTCATAAATTTTATTTCAGTCGACTTCATTTATTCTTCTGTGAGCTGCTAGATAGTATTTTTTCGCCTAGGCATATATTTATTCTCATATAATATCAGATATGGATAGACAAGCAATGTCGTATCACGAATTAACATTTTCTCATCCATTCATCCAAATATTCAATTGATATTTTCATCAAAACATATTTCAGGATTTTTTGTCGTTGGTATTTTCTTTCCATCATTGCTGTTAAACTGCCAGTGCTCTTAAAAATTATTATCGTAAAAAATGTTGTTGTAAGTCTCGTGAATAAATGATTCATCATCAGGGAAACCAATGAAATGTTATAATTTCACTTTTATAGTTTTTTATCCCCATCAGTCTCAGTATTCTCAGTTATGTGGAGATAATAAATTTACTCTCTGTACTTAATCGGACTGTCTTGCTCATTATCATAAATTTTGTTTCTTCTAAGAAGCACTTCTTCAACGATTATCTTAGTTGGTTCAATTTAGAGGAAGAATTATTCTTAAACTGAAAGTTCTAGAATGTTCAAAATTCGAACGATATATGCCATGAACTTTTGATTGAAATTGTTGTTCTTAAACGATAAAATTTAAGGCCCATCCTAGGGAAAATGGTAGGCCTTATAACTTTCAAAAGTGAAAGGGAACTTTTATACACTTTTCGGTTACTTATGGCGCTAAGAAAATATAAGGGTATAAACTTTACTCTTGTTATTGTGCGCGCAGGAAACAATCAAAGGACATACGGAGGTGAAATAGGCTGATCAGGGCTCTAAGACGGATCTTTCATCTTAGCGTGGGTACTCTAAACCAAATGAGCTGTATCACAGAACTGTCCCATTCCGTTTACTAAGTGTTAGTAAAAACGAGAATAGTTTTGACGAATGATTTAATCAGGTATTCCACAATTTACGCCTTATTCATCTAGATGGAAAAGTAAGTTAGTTACTCATTTTTATTGTATTATTTATCATTATTTCCTCAAAAATTTACTTAGAAAACTTCCTCAAGTTAGGCATGCTAGTATAAACCTTCAGCGGGCCACATTCTGGCCAACCGTTGACAACCTTTGTTAAGAGAATCCTCCGAATAAAGGAAGACCCGAGTTCGAGTTGCTGTCTCGTAAAAATTTTTGTTTAAATTTCGGGTTTTCATATATTGTGATATTCTTGACGTGTTACTTATGCCATAGTTACTCTGGCCGAGATGAATAATGACAAAACCAATTAGTGTTAGGGCATTAAGTAGGAATATTTTAGGGCACATGAGCCTACCAATAGGTAGAAACTCCATGATGAAGTGGTTTTCTATACTTCCGGAAATGATAGAAAGCTTGTATGCTAACTTTCACATTTATTCACAATTTTTGATTTTCCCAAAACAATTTAAAAAAGGATCATCAGTTCGGACAAGCGATCAGTATCAAGCTGTCAGTCGTTTTCTTATCCTCAAGATTTTTTAAGCTCTTGGGATGTGTTCTCCAACTGGTCTGAATCCCTGTTCGTCAGCGACGTACTGTACACTGTAGGTCCTGCCTTCTGGGGTGACGAAGGAGTAGGATCCCTCCTTCACGAGGACCTGGTCATCTCCTTCAGCGTTGGGGACGAGTCTTCCGCTCTCACTCAACTTGGTTCCATCCTCGGACACGTAGCTAAAGGAAGAAAACGATAAAATCAGAATGGGTACATGTTTTCTTCGAATAAACCGGAAGCGGAAGTAGAATCGAGGGAGTAAATCAATCCGTAATCATCATCAGAGGGACCTGATTGGATCGAGACCCCATA
Source organism: Ladona fulva (assembly GCA_000376725.2). Classification (NCBI taxonomy): domain Eukaryota; kingdom Metazoa; phylum Arthropoda; class Insecta; order Odonata; family Libellulidae; genus Ladona; species Ladona fulva. Next base: position 110,931 of record KZ309232.1, on the reverse strand, counting down.
ATTTTCATTATGAATGATTTTATACGCCTTTTTTCGACAGTTAGAAAGAGTCACTACTATACTGCTTTGTTCTTAATATGCGTTCAACCCTCAAAAATTCACTTCTTAGAAGTACTAAATGTATGATATACTCCTGAAGCTTCCTTTGTGTATAATACAACTATAGAATTGGGCAGATAAGGAAGAATGAATGGAAAAAGCAATTTTTACATCTCGTCTGATCGAGCTAATGTATTGTGAACGCGCATCTAGTAAGCCTAATTATTACAGCCAAGAATTATCAAGAGAGATAGTAGATTTCAGTTCCTTCTGTCCCCATAACACGTAGCCTGCAAATTTTGACCAAACTTTTCGCAAACACTTTATGGCACATTAAATGGAAATCTTAACGTTCTAACATTGAAATATAGCTCAGAAACTAGATGTACATTAGCAAAGGAAGAAAATTGCGATGGATCTAAAATCAACCTCGAATTACTAATTATAATTGCATTTAATTATAGTACATTTCATCTTTGACAGGTAGAGCGGCAGAAATAGGGCATTTGAACGGTATTGTTGTTTTGATATTAAATAATTGGGCATTAAATAACATATTCAGCGTTGTGAATTACTATTCTTACCTCAGCCTGTAGTTTCCAGCTTCATCCCTGACTTCATCCTTCTGAAGGATTTGAACGACTCGTGGGGCGGTGAATTGAGGCAAAGCAGATGCGGCGACGGCCAAAGCCAAAACGAGGGCAATGCACTGAAAGAGAAATATTGTACGTTAAATCTCTTACTGTCCTCTTTCTAGCAGATTCTCGAATGCTTAAATAATAATTTCATCGACTCACGAATTTCATTTTGGAAGATGAGTTTGGTGGACTCGTTAGAAATGTTCTGAAGATGCTGAGAGCGGATTGATGCCTTTGTGGTGAAGACGACGCCCTTATATACTAAAATCGTCAGAAGCTTTTTCCCGTCGAAAAACAAGTGAACTACGGAATTCGTGTTTGTCGCCAATCTTAGTGTTCGTGAGAGGTCGCTGACACTATTTGTTCACGTGTTGAAATGTAAATCCCTTGGAGGGATGTGTCCATCGCGAGTGGAAAATTTCTGCGCGGCGGCCCATCGCTTAAGACCCGAAGACAGTCCTCCCGATCAATATTTTCTCGGAACTTTCTCTTCGAATGGAAAACAGTTTTCATACCGAATTCGGAGGCGTTGTTATTTACTCTTCAGACTTTAAGAAACCACAAACTGCAACCCGAAGACCACGTACGACCCGGAGTGCATTGGATGCTACTCTCGGGAAACCCTGATTATAAAATCTAACCTATTCCTACCTACTTATTCCTAAGTACAAAAACAACCGATTGACTGCTATTACCAGAAAAAAAACCCTTGGCTATATAAAATAATACAAATGCGATATGGTATGTTAAGTTTACGTGATTGTGACGCGAAATGTATTTTACCTTTCATATTTAGTTGCAAATAAATACCGCTTTAGCTACTGCCATTTGAACGCTGCACAAGTAGTTTAAAGTAAATGATAGCGGTTTCTCTAAATTTGTCCTACAGATATATATATATATA
>KZ309232.1:2374-109266 GCA_000376725.2 Ladona fulva | reverse complement strand
TATATATATATATATTTAGCATCTCCAAAATTTTGGGTATCCCTTAAGTAGATAGGACCCTATAATAAAAAATACTAATGAGATTTTTGAAGGAAATATTTGAAAACTTGGACTTATGGTAAGGAGAAAAGAAGGTTCCTCATTTTTCAGTGAAATCCAAGACAATTCTACGGTATAAAATCAAATTTAGGTGGATCGGTGCGTGTGAATTTCTGGACTCTCAATTTTAAGCGCAATTTTCCTACAGTTTACCAAAACCCTTCAGGCTTAATTTAAGGGTTCTTTTCTTAACGTTACCCAATCATACCACTCCACATTTGATCACACGATGAAAAAGACTCTGGTGACCGGGAGAGCTTTTTTAGTAGTTGTTGGTGATAAAATGCGAGTTTATTATTTGATCTACTACTTAACTAGTTTGAACGTAATAGCGTTTCGTTATTAAGAAAAACACTTTATGGTTGATGAGGATTCGTGCCAGCCTTTTAGTCATTTTCGTTCCGTAGATTGGTCTTCATGCGTGTATGTATCATGTTGGGGCACTACAAAATATTTATTATATATCAAAATATATGTGCAAATTTATTTAAGTGAAAAGATACGATTTATTGATAAAATCAACTGCTTGGGCCGTAAGTTCTTACCCTAGAAATCCATGAGGGAACACGAAAATACTTCACAAAAACAACAACCACACCAGCTTAAAAGAGCCAAAAGATTTATTAAAAATAACAATGGTTTCGACTCTTAGAGTCATCATTAGGTAATCTATGAGATGAAATATTGGTCTTCTTTCAATAAATGTTGCGGTTTGTAAGAAAGTTTGACTTTTCCTTGTTGATTTATAGTTTTTAGTTAAATTATGACAATTTATAGTGAGTTTTATAAAATTTCCACCTCTTAAGTTTTGTGGGTGAAAATTTGTGCTGATTGAGCACAATCGCTTCAAATGCGATGATGCAAAGATCCGCACTCAAGAGAGCAAATAGACGTATGTGGCTCGCGAACCACCGTTTGATCATCCCTGGTATCACATATATTTATAGTATAAATATCCTTGTCACGTAGTTCTTAATACAGCCGACCGAATGATGATTCCGAATTCAAAATCAAATTCACTATTCGAGCTTTACATAACTGATAAAGAGATATTCTATTATGTCGATAAGTCTATATGTCGATTGTTTAGTAACGAAGAGCTACTTCAATATATTAAGTTTCCTGACTCAAAAGCTGAGAAACAAAAACTGAATTGTACAATTAAGGTAAGTGTTATTAGGGACGAAGTTAGGCGATGAAGATTCAGCAGTCTTCGAGCTGATGAATTTAAGGATAGGCAGAAATGAATTAAGAAGCAGAAATTTATAAATCTAATAAATTTGATAAGGAAAACAAGCTTTGGAAGTACATAGAAAGAAGCATAGAATATAGCAAGAGAGAAAGTAGTATGGAATATATCACCCGAAACGATATAGTAAAAAACAATGTTAAAAAAATGTAATTTAATTAGAAAAAGAAGGAATAGCATGATATGAAATAATTCTTATTATTATATTTATTATCTACGTACTCATTGGCTGAATAGGACTCTTCCATAAAAATATTTTAATTATTTTTAAATACTAATGTATCTTTTATGGACTGAGGCAGTTTATTGTGCAGCTCTAGAAAATACCATTTTTCTTTGGAATCGTGAACAATTCTTTTATTACAGAGATGCAATAGCTTACTTGTATATGCAAGAGATATAGTAGGTCACTATTTATTAATTACTAAAATCATTGAATTATAACTATTTTTCGCAGTATGTGATTACGAGACATTACGACATTTTTAACGTATCGAATACGTTTCTCGATTAGAGTGAATTACGAAAACTCATTCAAGTAATGTAATTTGTGAAGTTTTGTCTGCATCAATGTCATTATTCTCTCACATCTTGTTCAATATTTTACGAATTGCAGACTTTCTAAGTATTTTTCACTTAATTCCTGCTCTTTTGTCGTCACATGCGTATTTATAACTCAAGCTTGTAGGTCTTTGTTAGAAATATAGGTTCAACGATCCTTCGTTCTGTTAAATATACTTCTACTCAAGCGGGCTGAATGAGCTTTTCTCTAGTAGTATGTCCATTTTTCTTCGTTTTATTAGATGTGTGAAAATTCCAGCTTGGAAGGAACATTCTAAGATTGAATAGCGGGAATCGAGAAAAGAACTTTCGTCCTTCCCATTATCACATGACCATTTCTTACCACAGAAAGCAGTATAGAAAAATAGCTAAAAGCAAGCTGCACCTACAGAGTCGGCAATCTTCCCTCCTAGATATTCAAATCAGGCAAACACTCATTCCATTTTTCAGATGTTTTCTTCCGACCCCATCCCTAACCTACTGCGTAGGTTAGGGATGGCTTGATTGCTATAAGAGGGCCCACAGAACTTTCCCATTCTTCATCGGTGGCGAAGGCGTCAGGAGGCAAAAACACAACTCTCGTGCTACTGGAACTTCGATCATTAGGCAGAACGTGTTATTAGGGACTAAACCTCACTTTTTACTTCTTTCACGGTTTGTGCGAGAATGGATAGCGGCCATTAAACACGTCGAGTGGTTCGTTTTTCAACATGTCAATTATCCTTTGCTGAGGATGTTTCGGTGTGAAAGAGGCATATTTCTTCTTCGACCTTCCAGTGTACCTTAGAAGATTGCGGTGGATACAAATTTTTAAGGGGAATGGAATGTTTATAATAATGGGGAAGATCTGTTGAATCAGTAAGAGTTGATAAAATTGCTTTTCGTTGAGTGTGTCATTAAATATTTTTCAAGGTAAAAAGCGGAGGATGCTGAAAGAAAGACTGGTAAAATTATGAGTTCTGATTGTGGCATTTGGAGATATTGCTACGGAAGAATTTCCTTCGATAAGTTGTTATTTTTCTCACTAATAATATACTTTCGCCTAGCGAAAGGCTTGGGGATAGTTATACCGAATATTAGACTGATCATGTTAGATTGATTCTACTGTAGGTCATTCTATTGAAATATAGCTTTTAAATGATGTTTTTCGGTACTCTGATTAATATTCGCTCATTGACTTAGAATAATTAAACCTTTCGAAAAAAAAAATTTTAAATAAAGAAAATTACCAGAAAATAATGTTGGTTATAATAAGGTTGTACAGTAGACCTCCGCTTTACGATGGGTTCACAATGCGATAAAGTCATATTACGATATGACGCTTTACATTCTTGTAATTCTGACTCGTGTTACCATGACTTTCCGATTTTGTTTCCCTTTGCGGCAGGCAGCCTAGTAAATTATGATTTTTACTACTTATTATGATTAAATTGGTGAATCCTGTAAACATCTAAAAAGCCAATCACAGCCATTTAAATCACACGTAAATGATAATAATGTATTTGTTAAAAATTTAATATTAAAACAAAATGACGACCTTTTAATTATAATTATATAGTGTAACATAGTTTCATATTTTATTTACTTGATGTATGTACTTATGCCGCGTACGTATCTGGCTGTGAATCTAATTCCCATATTATGAACTAAATTCAAAATTCTCTCCTGTTCAACTTTCATTGACAGAATGATTACGTTCTGTTATTCATTGTATGCGATTAGAACTTTTTTAACAGTTATAATCCTTTCTACAATCTCTCTCTCTTTTTCTTTAACTCTCTCCTTCAACTTTTGCAGGTTTTCGCATATTTTTCTCTTTGCGGGTGTTTTCCTGCATTGGAAACATTTTCTGCGATAACAAATATAAATATAAGTTCTTTTCCTCCAAAAAGTCATTCTTTCTTTCCTTCCTTTGTTTCTTTTTCCACTGAGCTTCTTAGAAATGTATTTATATTTTATTTTAACGTCTTATATCTTGCTTTTTTATATTTGTGCATTATTTCGACAAGGTTTTAATGGAAAATGGGACTCTCTAGCCCCAGTTTCGCCCAATAAAGACAATTTTATGTGTGCATGTATAAAACTCGGAACCTAATACCAGCAATCTGCGTGTTATTGGGTTTTAAATACGATATTTCCACAATGCGAGGTAGGCTGTGCAACGGATTAATGTCGTACGGTCTACTGAGCAAGGTAATTCAAGTCGGTCCCTATAGGTCCCGTAACAAATTCGTAGCATTTATGAAACTTAACAAATTTATTCATTGTATAATACCGTCGAATTAGACGCCAATTCAGGTGGCGACGCTAGCTTGCGCTACAATTCACAGCTAACAAAACAATGTTACAAAGTCTTATGTATACATTTAGAAAACATGTGTATATAACCACCTCTTCCATTTGATATTTTTATTTAAAATCGGTGTTATAATTTTATATCGAAATTAAATTTAAATGTGTATTTTTCCTTATCGTGGTAGGGTTCCGGCCCATGTTTTACACTTCCGGTATCAAGCTGTACGATATGAAATAACATGAAAATTTGTGGAATGAATTAGTAGCTGGACTACACGGTATTGTTCAAAAGTTCCCTCGTGGTTCGACTCGTGGGACGTGGTCGGACACCTATTGCGGGAAACATTTTTCATACAGCTTCTATCTCAGAACCTCATAAATCATTTTCATGTTGGTTAATTTGGTCTATTAATACTAGTTAAATTTTCATAAATGGCGCAATAGTCCATAGAAGGCCAAGTTGCATTTAGAGTGGGTGTTACAAGGTTAGCGTATCGACTCCCACGCCACCTAATTGGCTCTAGGCCGCAATGGATCTGGTACCTCTTAAATTAATTTCGATTAATCTTTCACATTAGCTTTCCGCAAAACTGAGAGAAAAAGAAATGAAATGAGCAATAATTTTATAAATACGTTACGTAATGCCAATAGCAAGGACCTCTCCATTATGAATTAATCCGAAATATTTCGCAGAAATCGAGACATGTAATGCAAATTTTAATGCAAATGCTGCAAGATTATCTATGGATGCATAGGCGTAGCCAAGGAGGTAGTTTTAAGGTTCAAACCAACCCCGATGAGAACAGAACCAACAATAAACGAAAGCAGGCGAGGGAATTGCCTCTCGCAATTATGCCATAAAAACACCGCTGAAGATTCACCGGGTATACATGTTAAAATAAATCAGCCTATATTTTCATTAGATTTTGGGAGAAGAATTCCTACCCCTTGATTGTAGGCAATGCAGTGTTTACTCAATAGTTCTAAACCCCCCATGGACAAATCCTAGCTACACACTGTATGTATGAAATGGTTAACCTATCCCACTATGATAGCAATCTATTTAGTAAGGAAGTAATCATTTTCAAATCGGACACAATCGGAATCTCAATAATCATACCCACAATGTAGGTTGAATTCGACGATTACATAAAAAATTCAGTAATGGCGTATCGTTCGATTATCCTATTCAATTAAGCGAATGAAAAGTTAGCGATATCGCACTTCCTTCAATTTTGGGCAAACGCCTGAGAATAAAAGCATAGATTATTCATGAGAAATTTAGCGGCAATTCCGCCTAAGCATGCTGCAGAAAAACTTTCGAAGAAACCCGTTCGATGTGATTTGATTTTAATACAAAGTGGACATGAATTGGAAATCGAAATTGGGTTGGATATATGCAGAATCGAGAAAACACGATTAAGAATTCTCGCTATTATACGGGGACACTGAGAATATTTCATGCCAGACCGAAACTAATCTCTTTGGATGACAACCGTAACTCTCAGACTAAGGTTCAATTAGCTTTCGTCGTTAGAGTAAGCATTGTAATTTACGGCTAAATATTTACGCCACCTGTCAAACAAACTTATGGTCGTGTCGTTGGCCCAAGTTTATATCGCTGCCACTGTATCTCCTTATCGTTTTGTAACATCAATTACAGTGTAGCTTTGCTTGTTTATATACACCACGGGGAACATTTAGCGGAAGACATTTTGCTCCGCTTATGAGGCAATGTAGACTAGAGTACCAGCTGGTGTTATGCTAAATACGTTACGCGCAAGCATCCGGAATATCCCTTGTCTACCAAGATATTACCACAGTCATGGTTATAGAATGATGTGTTTGGTCTCCTGCGGGAGGGATTTTCTTATCTTTCCTCGTGTTTTGTCAAAATTAAACTATTTCTAATAAAAAAAGAAATAAAATAAAAATCCAAGTCATATAAGAGACATTAACCTTCGGGAAGTTTTTAATACGGAAGTATGCTTTGTCCGAAAAAGTTTTCAAATAATTTCATCAAATAAACTTTTCTTAGCAAGTATGTGCGAGAAATCTATTCAGTATGCAGCACATGTACAATATGTAGTTCTGTAAAGTTTTCACCGGATATTTAATTTTAACTTTTTGAAATTGTCGCCAGAAAATTGTCCTTTTTTGGACCTATTTTTTAAATAATAATCATAATAGCTAATAAGATAAGTACTAAAATCCACTGTTTCGGCCTCGACTTTGTGATAGCTCTTCATGATGAAAGGAGAAATAAAAACAGACTTGTACACGGTACCACAGGATTTAATAGTTGACGACCTAGGTTTCAGCGCATCGCGCCATCTTCAGGTGATTCAGGCGCATCGAGCCATCCTGAAGATGGCGAGATATGCTGATACCTAGGTCGTCAACTATTAAATCCTGTGGTACCGTGTACAAGTCTGTTTTTATTTCTTCTTTCATCAAGATAAGTACTATGTACGTGTAAGCATAAAATTCTCAAATACGAAGCTGATTATGAATTGCAGAACTGAGACAATGAAGATAAGAATAGAGGAAAATTTAGGATATAAAATATATCAAGAATCCAGGAAAAATTTCATGGTATAGTATAATAAGGTGACTGAATGGCGTAAAAAATTATAGTCCCGTCAGAAAAAAATCTTATGAAAGCTCTGCATTTCCATAAATATTGAGTTTACGATGATGTAGTGTAAAGAATTACAAATTTAAATTCCTCAATTAATATTTGAAGATTGAACTATACAATAATTAATTATTATCTCTTAATATTATTAATCCTCATTAAAGTATTAATCTCTTTTGGAACCGATTCATTGGTAATTTATAATATTCTTTTCCGATTATTTTTAACGAAACTTTATTTCTAGTTGTTAAATATATTAAATGATTTTGCTGTACCATTTTGTTTGATTTTCAGATGTGGTTTAACCTGTATTTTCCTTAAAACTTAGTTACCTCTCAGTAGGTTTCGCAGGTTTTTCACACTCCCCTTCTTGTGGACGTTTTTCTGCGGAGGTGTATTTTTCAAATTCTAACTTGTTAAGGTTGTTAAACCCACAAATTAGTTTTCTTCTTTGCACTTTTTTCAATCTAGCTCTTATATACTTTATATAATGAAGGGTTATGTGCAAGAGGAGAATTGGTAGTTTCAATCTCGCCCTCATAAAGTATTATTATTGATAATGATAATAATATTTTATAATAACTAACTGTAATAATAACTAATAGCGAGATAATGAGAAATAAGATGTACACGTAAGCATAAATATTTGAAATGTGTAGCTGAGTATGAATTGCAGAACTGAGATAATGAAGATGAAGAAGGAAAACTTAGGATACAAAATACATCAAGCGTCCAGGCAAAAATTCATGGTATAGTATAATGTGACTGAATGGCGTAAAACATTATAGTCCCAGCAGAAAAAAATCCGTGCGAAAGCTCCGAATTTCTAAAAATATCGAGTTTACGATGATGCAGTGAAAAAATATTAATTTATGGTCATATTTATTGCTACTTACAAATTCACATTCCTCACATCAGTCAAACTTCGAGGCACGGAAATTGTCGGACGCACTCCAGATCCGAGAGAAAAATATTTTGAATTTCAGAGAGCTTAAATGTTCCCACGCGAACCTAATTTCGGATTTAGTCTCGAGAGAGTCCGTCCAATTTCAGACAGGTAAATACTCGGTAGAAGGAAATGTTTTCCCGAAAGGTGTAGCAATCATTTCTCGGAGAGAGAAATACTTTGGCCACCCGCCAGACTGCCCATTATGGCGTCGCAATTTACCGTTGGTCCTTTTTCGCAATGAAAAAATAATAATTTGTAAAATTCTTCAGGAAAGTTTTTTCGATATTTTGAAGAGCGTTTAGTTAAATTTGTATCAAAACTGCGTGTTTAAAAACTAATATAATTGATTGCGTTCTTTCAAAAGTCTTTCGTCAGTTTTAGATACTAATTAAGATAGCATTAAAATGATTTATTTATCTTTTCTTTTATGGAACCCGAAACTCTATCAATTTGGGTTTTACAATTCATAAACTGCGTCTTGATAGAATACTTTCCCTTTCTTCCTACGATTCGACCGCTTTTGCTTCATACGTGACACCATATCTAGACACCGCCACTCTGATTTTTCCATACTTTTTGTTCTTTCCATATCCGTGTATATCTCCACCATTTTAATCTTTACTGAGTGCACATTCGTGTTACGATCTATCAAAAGGCTCTGAGTCCCTAATCTTATGCAAACTATTGCTTTTAAAGCAAATGTTCCTTTCATTGAAACACACCTCTATGAAAAAAGCAGTATTTTCCCACTTGTGTGATTTTTCCGAAATGTAATAAAATACATTTATTTAATGCATCTTTTACAAAAAAAGCGTCGATTGATGACTACGAACTGTGAATTTACTGTGGACACATCAACGTATAGTGCACGGCTCTAGAAAAAGGTGTTTAAAGACTTTCCCTTGGAAATTCATTCATTAAAGAGATGCAATAGCTTAATTGGAAAGCAATTGCTACTAATGGTGACAACAGCGTTTTAGTAACATATAATTGCGAGACTCTTTAAGATAGATTTCCAACCTATCGAAGACTTTCCTCGATTAAAGTAAAGTCCTACAAATTGTAAACTTCACAGAATCAGGCGAGGTGTTGTGGTAATCCATAATCGAAGAATATAAGAATAATTTGTATTTTTACAACAAATTTTATTTTCACAAAACAGTTACACGACCAGTTTCGAACGATTAATCGTTATCTTCTGGTCATCACCAGAAGATGACGATTAATCGTTCGAAACCGGTCGTGTAACTGTTTTGTGAAAATAAAATTTGTGGTAAAAGTACAAATTATTCTTATATTCTTCTTACAAATTGTGTGATGCTTTTCTAAGAAAGCTAACATCAAGGTGCAAAGTGCTTCAACTCAGAGGCTGAGACCAAAGTCTAGCAAGTAAAGTTTCATTGGGTGAGACTGAGAATCTATGTATCTGTAGATAAATTTGCTTTTACCCACTTTCAATGTATCGTACTGTTACTTATAGCAGTTTTCGCAGTACCATTACTTATGAATGCCACGAGATACATGTATATTTCGCTATATTTACTGCTAAGAAATAGTTATACTCTGATGGTAATGTGTGAGACCGATGAGAAATACGCATGTAGAATTTTTGAGAGTCAGGGTATAACTATGTATATAAACAAGGACTAAAAAAACATTGGAAATAAATATTTAATGAAAATTGAACTTTCTTATTCATATTGATACAAACTTAAAAAAACAAATAAGTTAGGAAAAACATAGTAATTTCGATGTCAAGGCTTTCTAAAATCTAAAAGACACTTCTGACGACACAATTTCTACTTTTTTCCACGCAGAATTTATTCAGAGTAAGATAATTTCATACCTTGCTTTGTGACAACTACGCGGTCTTCGTTTCAGACCATTTGCACACGATGATCGAGCCAAGAGCTGCTGTCAAGTAGGCAATTGCCACATGAGAGGGACGAAACGGCAGAGGAAAATCGAGAACAGCGGGTCCGAGTTCACGTATTTCTGTATATCGTTCTCTCACTTTTCGTTCTTCAGAGTAAATATCCACCCATGAGTATAGAACAGCAATCTGCAAAACCAGTAACTTAAATTCCTCTGTTAGTAAATAAGCTTGCACTGAAATTGAAAATTATTCCCATTTGGAGACGTAGGTTAAAGAGTCGCATTGCATTATACAACCTCGTGACATTATCATGAGCAATTCTCAACATGAGTTTTCTTCCTAGGACTGAGAACGTGACGAGATAAATCCGTGCAACAACGAAATCAGTGTTGTGTTTTGACTCTTTTATAAAATGCGAGATTTATTAGAGTGACTTTAATTGCATTTAATGGGAATCTTTCCGCTAGCACCTTTCCACTGAGGGGGCTCACGCTTCTGAAAGGGAAAAAAGTGACCAAAAACGGTTGAATTCCTTTCAGAAAACTTAAAAGGTTACCTTCAAATGGAAAGCAATCTGCAATTGATGCTTTCAGAATTAGGACGGGAATAAATATCTCGGAGGCTCATCTGAAGTGTGTTCAGAATTCGAATGCAAGGATTCTCACTTAATACTTTATTCGTTTTGCCGCTTCCAAAAGTGACGTCAGAAAATTTATTGCGCCTTTCTAGAATTATCTAATTGATCTTTAAGTTGGAGAAATACCGTTTTACTTAAAATCGGTTTGAAGTCTGATCGTCTCTTATGAAGGTTAACACAGAATATCATTTAATTCCATCGTCTTAATTTAATGTTTTCATCGTATTGATACATTATTACCAGGGCAGTAACCAGAATACCTTTGTGGTACGCAATACATTGTGGTGCATATCTCCATGGAGGATGGTTTAGAGCAATGGAGTGAGCACTGCATTGTCTACAATGAATGGACAGGAATATTTTTGCTTAAAACATAATAAAAATTAAACAGATTTATTTTAACATATGTGCCCCGTGAATCTCCATCGTTGTTTGTATGGCATAACTGCGAGATGTCATACTCTCGCATGCTTTCGTTTACTTGTTGCTCTGTTCTCATGTGGGGGGTGGGGGGGGGGTGAACCCCCAAAACCACCCTCTAGGCTACGTCTCTGAATACTGAATCTATTACGAATATTAGTAGTTTTATTTTCTATTTCATTAGCCGCACAAGGGTTTGATATTTATAAATCTTGTGTTATATATTTTATTTACAGCATTATTAGGTATTTTATCGCCTACATATTATCATTTCCTTCAGTATTATTCTGATTAATGAATTTCCTTGAATTTTAGCAACCATTTATTTATTTTAAAGTCAATATTTTTTTAATACGATTCAACCGGTAGCTATTCAAATTACGGAGAAAATGTTATAAATAAATTTAATTTTCCGTCACCATGTTTCCTTAAATCGCGACGATATTTTCGGTAAACGAAGAAGAACAAAAATATAAGAAATATGAACCATCAAGATGAACATTGCCGCGTAACGTATAACTTCTTAGAAGGTTTATAATAACACGGAATCAATTTCGAAAATCGGTTGATGGTCGTGTTCTATGAATTTTCTATTTTTTAAATCTTCATTGTCTATATCTTTGTCCGCTTCTTAGCGTTTACGTTAGTACCTGTTTTGTTATATATTTTGATGTACCTCATCGACTAGGAGGATGAGAGTTAATTTTAACGTGAATTTATTCTTTAGTTTTTTCCTTTACATCTTTTAGTTGTTACGAATGGTAAGGTTCTCCGATAGCCAATTCGCCGTTCGTGGAAGCGGTCGCGGGTTCTATTCCCAGTGGGGAACAATATGTGTGAAATGTCCTTACTTGTCTACACACTTTTAACAATTCAACTACTACCACGAACGGTAGATTCGCGCAGGTTTTTTTACTTCTTTCTCAGCGGGCGTTTTCCTGCTGTGGAAAATTCCTTTCTGTGTATCTCGTAAGTCTAACACATTACTCAGTTATTCCTCAAGTCATTACCAGTTATTCCTCAAGTCATCTTTTCCAATTAAATGACTCTATTAAGATAAACGATTGATTAGTTGGAAAAGGGGACCTTTAAGCCTCAATATTGCCCAAAAAATGAAAAGTTATTACTAATAATTGGAAGCATTCCCTAACCGCCGTAAAAAATGTGAGGAGAACCGAACCTATATTGAGAATTGTTGAGGTGTTTGAATAGAAAGCCCCGATTCAAAGTTCATAGCAATAATCTATAATTACACGTGAACTTTGAACCAATCATGGGAGATCATACCAGCTTAATAGATTAGATTTCTCATGGACCAGCATGACACCTCTACCTTGCTCACTGAAATTGTAATGCTGTACAATCACATCAGTATATCTACTTACGAATACTGTCTCTAGTGCCTAAAGTGTGTTAGGGAATTGATGATGATTACTTAATTAGTATTTAATAACTTCCTTCCCCGTAATGTTTTTAAGAATTTACAGTATTTTGAGGTCCACAAAACTCCTTTAAAATTCGTTTACAGTAAAACTTCAAAAGAAACCTTTCTCTGATCCCCCCTTTATTTGTTTAGAATAGATAAATTCAACTCAGAGACACACTAGATAATATCGATAATCTAATTTAAGTCTCCTATCTGAAGTCTGATGGGGTAACTGTGAGGGTGACGACTCAAATTATGGAGAAAATGTTGTAAATACATTTCATTTTCGTTACCATGTTCCCTTAAATCGCGACGATATTTTCGGTAAACGAAGAAGAACAAAAAAATAAGAAATATGAATAATAAAGATGAACAATGCCGCGTACCGTGTAATTTCGGAGAACGTTGATAGTAACACAGAATCAATTGCTTCGTAAAATCGTCCTCTGTTAATGGTCTTCCTTTCTCGTAGGCTATATTGGTTTTTCTTGCATTTTAGAAGATCGATGGCGGAACACGCAATTACTGAAGAGGATCAACCGCAGGAAGTAATCACCACGAAAATGTTGCAAGAATATTCGAGTGAACCTGAAGTTTCCCCGTCAGTACGTACTCAGTCATGAGTGACCACCGGTGAGGTAACTTACCAGCAGTTTCCTTTCCCCCCAACCGATGTAACCATCTGATCAGAGAGTGAAAAGACACGAATACGCTTTTCGCGGTCCGCTTGCTTTTATTCCTACCAAAAGTTTCCGATTTTTTTATTTCCTACCCTCAATTTCTTTCTCGAAGGAAGACGGTTCTCTACATCCTACGCCGGGAAAGATCCCACGGTTTTGAGCAATCTGAAAGCGCTTTTATTCTACGGATCGATACATTGAGGGCGACGCAGGAAACAGGGGGTCTCTCCACAGGAAAGGGGAGTTGTTGCCCAGTAGATAGCAAAATAATCTCCTGTTTTTCCCCTTTTATTTAATGGCTCGAATCGGGCTGGCTGAAGATCGGGTGAGGGTGAGAACGATACAGAACTTTCTGAATCTCCCGGCGTAACTTGATCGGGAAATGCTATCCTCATCCAATGGGAGAAAAAGAATCTCATCCTTGAGGGAGATTCGTCGCGGATTTCTCAATGAGGATGGACCAGAGGAGGCCTTTCAGCCTTATACAGATAATGTCTTTTCTCTTTTGGTGCACGAAAAGTTAGATTTAATCACGAAATGCAATCTTCTTCGATACTTATAACGCTGAGTGTAACGTGAGCAATAACTTTCACTTTCCTTGCTCCAGAGGTTTACATTGTTTAGCCTACTGGTTACGTGGTAATGAGATACAACTTTAATTTAACCTTTCGGATTTGATATTAATACTTCAGATCAACCACAATCATTGGAAAATGATATCTATATTTCCTTATTATATACTTAACATTTAATCCTCATAATAAATTTAAAAATATGCATCAGGTTTATCGGTAATGACACCTGTGGGATTTTAACGTGCCATCACGCAAATTCAATGAGAATCAATACATTTTATACATCAAATACCTTATTTAATTTTCACTGAAACATAAAAAAAATAAACTATGCAGTAAAACTGAACGGTTGTAATAGTGGTCGTAGTGGCAGAAGGTGAAATACAGAAATAGAAAAGATCAGTGAACGGAAAAGTCTAACAATTGCTCAGTGAATGCAGACGGAAGAGAGGGTGTTCACAAAAGTGTAATTCCTTAAGAGCAAACAGTAAATTTTTAAAATTCTGCGTCAAGTGCATGTTTATTAAATCAGTTGAATGGATCATGGACTCATATATGCAGAATATTGAGTAGGAGCGCAACAGACCTCAACCAATTTCAGTAATAACATCAACATTATTCAATTTAATATTTCAAGAGCGAAATGTATTTAATGTTAAGGAGAAATTTCAATTCTTCTTAAGCGGTTAGCTTTTAGATCTATGAAAGTATTGCTCCTTTTTTCATCTAGTAACGTTCTTTTAGAGGAGCTTCTAAGAAAGCTTGACTGGAAACTCAACGAATTTCCAAGCTGAAGTGATGATCCTTAATATTCTAACAGGGTCGGCACATCACCAAATTGAATACAGTACAATTTTATTTTAACAATAATTTAACACAGTTACACAGTTTACTGTGTTAAATTATTCTTAAACTCATGTTATTTTCCGCTGATAGCCAAGTAAGGGCTGATCCCGAATTTTTTTTTGAAGATTCGGCATTTAAGCTCGATTTTTTCGTTTCTATTTTAGTTGCGATTTAGTCTCTTAAGATCAAAATTTGCTTCCATGTTTTCAGTATATAGGATAATGTGTTATATAGTGGGATTTTGTAGAAATTTTGCTCCCAAGGTTATTGAGATCTGATATTTTTAAGAAATATCAATTCCACTCTCGTGTAATTATCGATTCTAGATGTTTTCTTTACTACTTTGTACTTGAAGTTACGTATGTGCTAGTATATACGGTGTAAATATAAACGAAATAAGATTTACCGCATAATACTCAGAGACTTTCTAATGGTTTCAGTAAATTTAATTTAAAGTTTTCGTATTAATCCCCCTATCATGGGTGATAATCCTATTCGAAGAGGTGCGCAACACACTCTGGCTGTTGACACGTGAATAATCCCGTATATTAATTCAGAGCCTCAGCAGTGCATCAATCCAAGGAGAAGTGAAATTCACGAGATAAGTGACAGTAAACAACAATTTCTGTCCGTTTTTAATCCATTGTGTTGGAATTAACTATCCTCTAGCAACGAACTATTTTCATGACTCATAATAATTAGCTATAGATAACTCTACCGGAGTTGGACACAATTGGACTATGCTAAATCACCGAATAAATTTCGCGTTATAGAGATTATGCATTCTAATTGCTTGATGAGGATTATATATCAACTTTTCGGTAGCGGTCACGAAGTGGTTATCGTGTTAGTATCCACACCATAGACGCCGGATAGGAGTCCTAGCTAATCCGGTTTTTCTGGGTAGTGAATGGTTGTTTAAGCTCGTTAATATATACATAATTAAAATAGATATAATTGAATCAACCTCTTATTTCCAATGAAGATCTTTTTATTATAATTATTTATGAAAAAAATCAAGGCTATAGCTTATCTTTTCTGCATTTGATTTCAAGTTAACCAAAAGAAGTTTATGAACTAAATTACCTGCTAGCAATTTACCATTTCATAATTTTGTATCTTACATGTGTTTATCCGTGCATGTTACATTATGTTATGGGTTTTTTAATTACATTATTCGTGAAAGGAAAACTTATGATAACTATAGTTGCGTTCTCTCCAAATGAGGTTTGATAAAGAAATAATCTGATACTTTAGAAATCAATCGTTATATTTGGTGTCTTAAATAAACCGTTATAATTCTGTGTGAATTTACGAGTATAATCTTTATGGGTAATTTTGTGATTCTGGTCAGTTATTCTTTAAAATTAAGGAAGTTAAATATTTTCAAAAATAATGTTTTAAAATATTTTGTATCCACCCAAATAGAGATCCACCTTGGATTTTGGTTCCAGTGACTTTGGTGTATTTTACTTCAGCTATTCCTTGTGTAAAGTATGTTACTTTAAATGTTTTTGGTGTCCGTTTGACAACCAAGAAGGGGGAATTCATAAAATGTACATCTAGGAACAGAAGAATTTCGAGATGTTAGAAGACCGGAATCAATTCTCTTTCCTCCACATAAATGATATCCTTCCCGAAATTAGGCATCGACTGTTTTCGTTGACAATAAACTACCTCATGCTTCCCTCAAATTCTCTTCACTTTCACCCCATTGATATCCTTTAGTTTTCTCCTAGAAGCCGCCAAGTCCCAAACCGCCTCTAAGAAATTTCCACCGACGACAGTCACGTAAACGCTTTTGCCTTGAAAAAATTTGCTGCCGACATTCTCGTCTCCCCCATTCATCCTCACGACCACCTCTGCTATTCCTGGGACTCTTTTCTTTGAGCTCATCTTCACTTTTTCATCTCACTTCCTTATTCCTCTCTTCCCCTCACTTGTATCATCCCTTCGGTGGAGTGTTCCAAGGTACTATTCTAGGTCTCCCCCATTCGAAAGGCTTTGCCTTCCTTGTGTGAGGGGCTTCGCAGACTCTCATCAAAGGTTCATCAGACCTTCTCCTGTCTGAGACGAACGAGATGGGAGGAGGACATTCAGTACCGGATTGAGGAAAGAGTTAGAAAAAAGGTTTTGGTGAAGACACTCCGTGAAATTGCTGTATCCATGGAGAGTGACAGTGCTGGGTTCACTTGGGAGGATGAAATAAAAGAGTCGATCCCGAGCGATAAAGACGACGGGTGTGCAGGATGAAAGGAAAATTGCACTTTGTTCTCTCCTTAGCCCAATCTACCGAAAAGATGAGCATAGAGGGTTTCATATTGTGACTGATTCCGGGAAGAGCGATTATCTTGTCTGGGATTCGACTTTGAAATTAAATGTAGCGATAATGAAGAGTAACGCTTTCAAAAGTTTTAATTTGAGAGTAATTCCAGGAAGTTATTTTTAAGGTGATCCCTCATCACTTGGCTCGATACTGTTATTGAAACAATGTTATAATGAAAGATTAACGGTTTGCTACATTATCTGAGGGACAATATATTAGTCCCTCAAACAATTTTCATGTGGTATTCTGATCGAAAAACTGTGTGAAAAGAATTTTCGATCGCAATCGTTGATAACAGATAAAACAAATTAGAGACAACCAAACGTTTCCCTCTAATGGAAGTATCATCTGGCGAAAGCCGTTCATGTTATCAAATGAGTTTTCCCCATAAGGATGATATTGCAATTTCAGAGAGAACGCGAAAAACAGTTTGTTTATCACCATAAGACTGAGTAAGGGAAAGAGTTATTTTTTTATCGCAATGAAAACATATGATGACTTGATCATCCCATGTTGTTTGTATCGAAAGTGCGAGATCGTAGTCTGTTTGCAGTAAAATGCCGGTGTAACAAATGTTAGAGCAATCGAAACATTCAAAAAAAGTCAAGATGTGTTGAATATTTCGATCTCTTACTAGAGAGTTGAAACAAATGAACAAAATCTGGACAGGTAAACATAAGAAAAGTATCTTTACGAGATTATTGCACAGCGTAATTCAAATTCATCACTTGCTATTTTTTATGGGAATCACCTTGAAACTTTGAAATCATTGTTTCAATTTCCTGCCCTTAAGGTAAAAGACCTGGGTTCGAGTCCCAGTCATGTCACCTTTCTTCACCTCTGTTTAACTTTCGGTTACAAGGCTCACGCCTCCTTCTGCTAAGTAAAACACCTTTCCCTTAACCTCAATACCACTGAAACCACAATTGCTTTAACATTATCACTGCGATAAACAAAAACACAAGTGAATGACATATATAATTGCCACACATATTTACTTTGCCCTTAAGAATTTAGTAAAGAAAAGTATTCCATTAATCAAGATGTTGTTGCAGGAAGATCATTTAGCGTATAGCTGAGGAATTCGACAACTTTTGAAACTAATACCGGCTGGTAATGCTATTTTCAGTAAATTTAAAAGTAGTGGCATGTTAGAGATAAAGAAACGCCTATTATGAACTGCCTAACCAAAAGCCGGAATATCCGAGCCCTGGGAGTTTTAGTATGGCCATAAATTGCCGGCTTATAGGTACACTCCGACTTAATTGACTAAATGATAAAAAGCCTTACTGACGTATCTGTTTTCTTTAAATTTCCTTTAATTTCAGCATTAAAATGTGGCTTTAGATTTTGGACGGGCTGTATAATAAAATCACGCGAAACTCTTAAAAAAATAAATACCGATATGGATCCAGTTAATGAGTTCCTATAATTGGTTTATTCCCTTATGATTATATCACCTGTCACCCTCAATGTCAGCGCACCCCAGAAACGAGAGGGTGCCTGTATGACAGTTGGGGATGAATAGGGAAGACCCGAGGTGTACACAGCTCTCTGTAATCTCCATGAATAGTGGCAAAATTAATTAAAGTCACCGACAAGGAAGGGAAGCAGACAAACCTGCATCCGGGCTAAGAGAAATCTCCTTTGTTCGGAGGACGACGCTCATACTCGTAGATATGGCATTCAAAACCACTGTTAATGTTATCATTTAGGCACACGCACATCTGATATTTATCTCGCAGTTTGATTTACTCAGGTACGTTTCGTAGGTACCCAATGGAAATGAATCCGACTGAAGTTCCAGGGATTGCATTTACTGTATTTTAACGTTCCATACTCGGATAAAGGGTATTATTGCGGAAATAGTAAAGTTTTACGAAGCATATCAAGCGATATTTGATTGAACATCTCCACAATTCGTTAAAGATTATGATACGAAACTAGACTTAGTACACAATATAGAAAAAAACAACGGCTAGATGATGGGATGACCACCACAAAACCGGTCACGTTGAGTTTTTCTTTATTGTGGGCTAAGTCTAGTTTTGTATCATAATCTTTAATAAGTTTTACATTTTTAATGAATCTACATCCAGGATGTTTTGGAATTCGTATTTTATTTGCTATTGCAGGTTAAAGTACTCACTCTGTAAAGGTACAGATGATTGTTTTCAAATGAAAGAATAGAACTGGACCGAGGTATTGGTGAATTAAATGGGGTGAGGGCCGAAAGGGTGACCGCACCCTTGATGAATTTGTAGTTCTAGCACTTTATCTAGTTTTTGACGAGTAAGAAAAGATCTAGTGTTTTCCCGATGTATACGATGCAGGAATATTTCTCGGGTTTCCAACCGCGTTAATTGAACGAATACGTCCGACGTTTCGCAGCCCTCTTCAGGGCGAATTCGCCCGAAACCCGGGAAATATTTCTGCGTTTGACAAGTAATTTGTATCAAAATCTTACTATGAAGTGTTTCTTCGGATACTATTCGTCTACTGCGCTTGTCACATCAAACTGGCATTTAATAGAAAGTTGAGGCCGAAACAGTGGATTTTGCGAAGATTATGAATTATTAGTAAATATACGATTTGTTCAAAAATACTACGATAAAAAAGCAAGCGTTACACAAATGCTCTCAGACGCAGGTTGGGAATCCTTGAAAGAAAGACGATTTGGCTGAGAATGCCTGATATATTCAGAGAAAATACAATCGGGAAATACGTAATCGGTATAATACGAACCCTCTGCTACTTCGGCCGATCCGACAATGTAATCCGAAATAGATGCGAGGACAGGTCGTTTTAGGAACTCATTCTTTCCGCGAACGATACGCGACAACAATTGGCTAAAGAGGTAACTCGAACGCTTGGCGTATATACCCCCTGCCGGGTATTAATGTGTAAGTAGATGCCTTTCTCCTTATAATTGTATCAGGAGATATTTGTAATTATAGCCTTTACAGGATGATCATTATCAACAACTACGCAGTTTCAAAGTTATAGCCAAAATGTTGGAAGTTATTAAAACCTTAGCAATTTGCTTCTGAGAACAAAGGGAAAGTTTTTCTGTGGAATCGATATTGCGGGAGAAGAATCTGTTACTGATAGATGGAAGGAGGAAACAAAGGAAGAGGATTAGAGGAAAGATGGAGCTCACGGGAGGGATTCTGAGAAAATGGGGTTAAATCGGACAGAGAAAAGATGTGGAAGTAAAGAAGTACCCTTTCAAGAAGGATTTGTTTCGGTAACGTCAGCTGTTTCCTGAGGCAGAGGTAAACGTTTCGAATGCGTCTGCACGGAATTTTTTTGCTCTTAAGGTAAAAAAAAGCCTCCTTCAGAGAATGAGACGACTTATCCGAAGAATTTTTTCTGGGCTTGGGAATGGAAAGAATGGTGGGAATGGAGATAGTAATGCAACTCGTTGCGAGCCCATATTTTACTGTCTTGGGCTATCCGGTGTATTAATCGGGTTCACTTAATTAACCATTATCGCGTGAGACGATTAATTATGTTTGCTATTAAACTTAAATGTAACGACACATCTTCGACATAACGTTCTTTAGAAGAAATCCGTCCTTTCTTTTTGCCAAAAATTATATTAAATGCTGTCAAAATGAAAACAGATGTCTGCTGTTATTTTGTTAATATACATTAACACATACTTACTTATTAAAAGCCTTAGTCTTTAACGAATTTTCTTACCAAGGGCTGAAGAGTTTATGTCATTATTTATGTCACCGGAGGCAGAGGAGTTTTGATCGCCCAAGTTGTTGTACTGTTGTATAAACTCATTGTTTTAGTTTTATATTAAGACAATAGAAGTAAAAATTTCTAGACTTCATATTCATAAATACTATAAATTTTACAATAAAATGACTGTAATATACTATAAAACTTATACTATAAAATTACTTTATACTATATACTGTAAAATTCTTCTCCGCTCGAAAATTTTACCATTTGTGGCGGTATTGCAAATCACGATCGGATCGCGAATCTGCGAATCGCTTCATTCTCATCATCGCATACTTTTATCTTCTTTCGTACCAAAAACAGCAAAATTTACCACTTCAAATTAGTGTTCAAAATATCTCAGGATTACTAAGATGAAGGTTTTTTTCGAGATTTTCGATTTTCCGTAAATTACAATTACATTTGCTCTTAATATATACATTGCTCCAACTAACGTCAATTTTGCTTATTAACTAACAAACACGCGTTCTTGTAGCTCCTCCACCACTACGCCCATGCTCATATGTGTCATATCATCAATATTATAGGAACTTTACGACCGACCTTCAGATAGCGGATCTGTAAAAACCCCCGCCATACCACGCCTTCACTCTATCAGGCATTACTGTCTCCTGAACCGTTTAAAGCGGAGTACGTCGTCAAAATATTCTCTTACTTCTTACTTATAGAAGAATTTCCATTTTGTTATTTAATTCTTTCAGGATTATACCGGAATCATTTCGATAAATTCTGATTCGTTCTACAAGACGATAAGAAAATTTATCTGTCCAATGCTTTGCGCTTGAATGTTCCTTCTCTACCGATTGAACCCCAAAGAAAATTTCATACTTTCATTCCCAAGTGCTCCTTTAATCATCTATTTCTTTAACTATTTTTAGTATTGGAAAAAGTATCTTTGTCACAACATATACAGCCATTATCTGACTCTGAGCTGTTGGATTGATTTCGGTTTTCTAGTATATTAACCATTCAGCTACAGAGATCATATTTGGCGGATTACCATCAAATAGCCAGTGACTCGGGGTCCTTAACAGAAAATCTACTTTTAAATAATAACGATGATGTTTATTATTTATTTAAGTAGACTTAAATTTGAACAGTCTAAACGGTAATAGTGTATTACTTTAGAAAAGACATGAAACTATATAAATCCTTCGCCAACTCCGCCTAAGTTGAAGTACAGCAATATAATATAAATTACCTGTTAATAACTCAACTCTTTGTGAAAAAAATTATTGGCAATTAGCCGTTTATAGATATGAGTAAGTACACCGAAATAACGAATTTCTGCTAACGTGGAATAAAAACTGATAAATTCTTATACCAATTAGTCTATTCTGTTAGTATCTCAAGTGGTATTAAAATCACAAATTGATGAAGAAGAACAATATTTCAATATTTTTAAAGTAATTCATTATTCATCTTTAAATTCAATGGAGGTAGCTGATATCAGTATTTTGATCCACAGGTCTAACAGGTACTACATAAACTTACAACAACATTCCTTCTTCTTAATTGTAAATGCAATTCCACGATTGCATGTTTTCAGATTTTCAATCTTACTAACAAAAATTCCAAGAATCGTCGAGCATTTCTCAAGTATGGGCTCTCTTCGTTGACCTTTCTAATTTGTAGAGATTTTTTCCCAGGAAAAAATGTTTTGTTTTCGCTTCGAAATTTAAACATGAGGCTACGTGACAAAAGGCCTACCGAGCCAAACTTCGC
The DNA here is from genome assembly GCA_000376725.2 of Ladona fulva. Taxonomy (NCBI): domain Eukaryota; kingdom Metazoa; phylum Arthropoda; class Insecta; order Odonata; family Libellulidae; genus Ladona; species Ladona fulva. The sequence continues at coordinate 87,208 of KZ309232.1, read as the reverse complement.
CGGTAAAGGGTCTGACAAATAAGAATAAAACTCAATACGAGAAGTCAAAGTAACAACAAAACGATATAGTTCCCATAATTGTACCAAATATTTGCATGTACAATGGAATAGATCCAATGTAATGTTAACTCTCCGACAAAAAATGATACTTATTAATTGACAAAGCGATACGTAAGAGTTGCATTCAAATTATTTATCCGCAGTTTCTGAAATTGCATTCTTTTCTGTCACAATTACGAGGCACAGTTATGGGGACTAGTTCGATTTGATTCTCAGCAATTTTCTTAAGAACGAGGAAGATTATAACCTCTTTTACCAGTCCAGAAAACGGATGATATGTCCGAAAAGTAAAAAGTTAAAACTTCCTGCGACTTAGAGGTTTAAAAACACTCCGTAAGCCTTCTTTCATATTTCATGGAGTAGATGAATAGGAAACGAGCAGATAAACTTCAATAAAGATATATAGTGAAGATTTCTTAATAAGGGACTCCATTTTCTCTTTCGCCTGTTCACTGATAGGATTGTTCGTGACGTCATTTATTTAATTCTCTCGAAATAAGTAGCAATATTGTTAGAAAAGCCTCCACAACTGTGGTCATTTCGCACATAAGGGCCCGGGAATCGAACTCGGGACCGCTTTCACCATAGCCAAACACTTGTCTATCCGAGAGGCCCCTCTCAAGATAGCTTTTCGGTTCTTGACATCCTATCGACTGAGATTTATTGAAGATTCTTCCAAAGTTTGAGTGGATGCTCGGAAAACTTTGATTCAATGGACCCATGAGAGGATACTCAGGGGAGATCGGAACTAGGTTATCATGTTTTGGCAAGAGCCAAAACAAGAAAGTTGAAAGTCTACGATAACACATTGTCGATCGGCGGGATAAGTAAATATGATGTTGCGATTATGTCTATGCAGGAAAAACATTTGGCCTTAGTGGTATCTCACTTTCATCTTAAAGGAGACGGCCGAAAATAAAAATTATACCCGTTCGTCAGGGGCATATCTAGAAAAATCTCAGCTAAGGATCTCACATTTAATAATGCAACCCATCGGCTAATGTTGAAAATATATCACAAAATTTAATACATTATTATATCCAGTAGTGAATTACAAGGTTTTTTGTCTTTTAGTGATGAATGACAAATGAGAGAATATTTTAATGGAAATGGAAAAAGTTCTATTGAAATATTTAACATTCAGAAAAGAGAGATAGAGAGCTGGGAGCAAAGTAGCCGTGAAAATACAATCAACTCAGAAATAAATGGAATAATGTAGCGCTAGATGGCCTTAAAAAATCCGATTATAAAAATATATATATATTTATATTATTCTGTTGGACAATGTGGATGAAAATCGTGTAATTGGGGGATTCGGTTTTGAATAACATGAATTTACTTTTTATAGGAAAAAGATACAAGAAGGCCCACGGGTTATAATAAATTAACGCCTTGAGTTTTGATGCTCGCGCGAAGTACTTCATATTTAACCATCCAGAGATTTTCAGATCTCAGGAGGATGAGTACTTTATTGAGCTTCAATTAAATCAGAAAAAAATTCTTGTGATGATATTCTGAGCCGATTTTCCTTCAATTTAAAGTCGAAGAGGAAAATGCTCCAGGGCTTGAAAACTTTATATCGTAATTAAATTCCCCGTCCATTTTATCCATCTTCAGGTCGAAATGCCATCAATGTGCGAAGACCTACCACGAATCCTCGCAGAGACTAAGATTAATGTAGGAAATAGTCGGAAAATATAATATGCCGAATTATCATCACCACATACTAACTTAAATTCATAGCATCTTCTCTATATAACTTCTAAAAATATCTTCTAATTTGAAAGTACACAAGTTTCTTTGCGATCTCAAAAATTAGCTTTTATTTCAAAGGGAAATCGAAGGAATTTTCGAATGGTATAAAATATTATTTCTTACACATAAGATAATAACAGGCCATATATAATTGTTATTTGTGTTATCCTGGTTATGAATTCCGTGTCATTAACTATTATTAACCCGTTAAATGATAGCAATCCCGAAACAAGTGTTATCATCTAGACTGCCTATTGTTCACTCAATATCAATTGGGTTTTGCACGTGTTCTTTTTATTTTATTTAAAGGTTAAATACATTTTTGGTTATTGTTTACCACCTTTCATTTGATTTTGTTAAGCTCTTGCGTTTTAACGCTCATAAATGTACTCTTGTATCTAATTTACTTAGTATATACCATATTATACTTATTGTGCTTCATATTATTATAATTTTACATAATATTGCATTCTAACGTAAGCATTGCAATTATACAGCTTTTTTCCAGGTATGTCGTGATAGTTCTATTTTTTCGTATTTTGTAATTTTCTTTTCTATTTTGGAAATTGCCTGTTGATTTTTCATTTTGTTTTTGCTCTGTTTCCCACGTTGTGGGAAAAATCAACAGAGAAACAGAAGAAAGAGAAGAACCAAAGGTAAATGTACAGGGAAATGTTTTCGTTAACCTTTACGTTGAGGAGATTCTTTTGCTACACATTATTCATTCTTTTTCCATCAATATTTATAAATTATTTTTAAACGCTGTAGGATTTTTGGCAGAGGAGAGGCCTGTTCGGGACTAACCTTAAAGGGTTTATCTAATCTAATGTAATTTGCAAATATAAGACGTATAAAGACATGAAACTATATAAATCCTTCGCCAACTCCGCCTAAGTTGAAGTACAGCAATATAATATAAATTACCTGTTAATAACTCAACTCTTTGTNTACAGGGTTTAATCTCGATGATTTATCTCCTTTTTTACTGTTTTTTTATTTAAAACACAAAGTGAAATTAAATTAACACAAATGAACATTAATTGACACAAATATACAAGACATGTTATGAATTTCATTTATAATGCAAATAATAATAATTTTTATTTATTATTTTCCAACATCTTATATTGATGTTCCATCAGGCGAAGCCTTTCGACGGGACATATATATGTATATAAATTTATACATCTATATTGTTAATAAAGAGGAAAAATTTGCTGCTTAACCCTAACATGTGGTAATAACAGTTAACATCAAATTACAAGCATTTTACATCAGTAAACATCAAATTACAGGCAATTTTACATTTTTTCAATATAATTGTAAACATTCTAATTACAGTACACAATCCTTACAGTAGAAAGTCTTCAGAAAGAATATTTATATAACATATATTTTATTATAATAATAATAACAACGATGATAAGCTTGAACATATTAGATCTGACGTATTCTTTCAGGAGTTTAACTGCGTGTAATTCATTCGATATAACAGTGAATATTTGTGTATAAAATTTTAAATTATATCGCGTACTTTGCAGTGTTCAACTTTTGTTAATATTCCTCTCAATTATTCGATGTTCTTCTGTATATTTGATTCATCTGTGTTATTTATCGAAAAGGTGTGGCATCATCTTTCAACATCCATAAGTGTGGAGGCTATTACCCTTAACACATATTACGTATATCCTAAGACACATATATTACGTATATCCTAAGACGAACTACATACAGCCATTATTCGTGCATTTGACCTTAAATTTATATCATTTTCATCGTTTATCAATTCTTCGGTTTCGCAAAAAAATTTATTTGTTCACGGATACAGTGAAGTGAACATTACTTGATAATGATATCGTTAGATCACTTCTAATTTTTGTTTTGAAGAAAAAATTCCTCATTATTTAATACCTGTGCACACAATGAATGTTCTCGATAAGATAAATTATAAGTATTAAAATTTTTTTTATAAACTTGTAACCAAAAGAAGGCAATATATCACTTCATTCAATATCATCTCTCAGTTTAGCATTAATTTCTACAGTACTATATTTAAAGCAGAACTTTGACTTGGTACTCGTATGGAAGAAAGGGATGAACGGAGTAAATAAAGTGCAAAGGCATTTAACTGGGCTTTCGCCGCGTTAGACATTTAGTGTTTATGCCGGTAGCACGCCCTTGAAATTCTCGGAGCGACCCGCTGACCCTTCGGTAACGCAGTTTCGAAAAGTGGGGGCAATAACAGGAATGCAGTGACCTGCCAATGCCGTTCAATGGGGAGCCATCGTAGCAAAACAAGTATCGTAAGTTTATCTTTTACAATTTTCACCTCAAAATTATTCTTATATAACGTGAATGTTTTCGCGAACTGTTAGTTGAGTTTGGGATTTGTTGCTCACTCCCTGTACATATACATGAAAGTGTACCATAAATATTTGTATGAATACTTTATTTTGCGAGTAACACGATATTTATCGCAGTGATATTGAAGATTCCTCGTGGCACTCTTTAGTTCGTCTTCGTTTTCACTGTCAATAATCTAACAATACCCCACGCTATAAACAGCCATGCACCGCCACGAGTTAATAAAGTCGAGAAAGATGAAATTTGGCCGCAGGCAAAATATGCATAACTTAGGAGTCTCCAGCACCTCATTATAGGTTAATCTAATTTGTTATACTATCATTCTCATAGTCTGTCATACTTTACGTCAAATGTATCAAAATAAATTCAAGGAGCTCTCTGTGTAAACTAACAGAGACTCTTTACAATTGATCTCAACGTATTTCTTTACCAAAATGTCCCAATTTCTCGGAGTTTAGTTAAATATTGTACGTTGCGTCCACGATAATCTTTAGATTATGGAAGCTATTTTAATATTCCTCTTGAAATAAGTTTTAAACATAGTCTGCAGTAACCTGTCGGCTTTTGGCAGGTATTACAGAAAGTACTTGAGCATGGTTTCGTAATGTCTAGCTCGGAGAGAAGCTGTTGGAGAATTATTTAATCATTCATTTGAAACGAATCAGCATGAATATCTAGTTCAAACTTTCGGTAAACAGGCAAACCGTCTGTTTGAATTAAATGAAAATTAATTAAAGAGTCCATTTGACGTACGCCTATTAGCGTGGTTGGCGTTCATAACTCTGCAGAAAACGTCCCGCCGAAAAAGATCAAAATCCAACAGAAGAGAGTGAATGGAAAAGTATATGGTAGAGTACTTTCAACGGCTATTATTTCGTGTACTTCCGCACCCGCCTCAGTAGTTTAGACTCATCTGTCAATGGCGCCATAATTTAGCCACGCAGTCAGTTGGAATGATTTGTATACTCAAAATTCCTTAAAATTAGCGCCATCTCTGCTCTGCCAATTCTGTTATTCGGGAGATTTACCAACACACGTCCGCGAGTAGAGGTTAGGAGAATAGAGTCAGAAACGGTGTCTGGGAGATAGATAAAATTGGAGGCAGGAATGAACGTTGTGGGATTGAGTGTGGCTAGACGCTGAAAGCAGATTTGGTGGTGAATAGTTTTATGTGGGGCAGTAAAGAGGGAGGGAAATATGTTCACCCAAAGCGCGGTTTCGTCGGTAAGGCGTTTCTCGCGTCAATAAACAACTTTAGAGAGGATCTGCTCGGAGTAAATTCAGCCCCGAAAGCCTCTCGTTCAGAAGAGAGGGAAAAGGATGAAAGAGGATTTTACTTTTCCTTCTGTTGACCCAAATATGAGATAAGGTCTTTTGTAACAAATATACTGCTATTTAAGCCTTTAACCTTGTAATTAGATTGCAGGGAAATTCCTTCTTGGTGTAATTCGTCCAAAAAAGAAATCCTTCTACAAAAGAGTAAAATGGTGTGATTAAAAACATTCTATTATAACTTATTCGAATGTTCATGTAATAGACTTTGATGTTCTTTTTATTAATCCACATTCTGTAGTTACAGGGTTTAATCTCGATGATTTATCTCCTTTTTTACTGTTTTTTTATTTAAAACACAAAGTGAAATTAAATTAACACAAATGAACATTAATTGACACAAATATACAAGACATGTTATGAATTTCATTTATAATGCAAATAATAATAATTTTTATTTATTATTTTCCAACATCTTATATTGATGTTCCATCAGGCGAAGCCTTTCGACGGGACATATATATGTATATAAATTTATACATCTATATTGTTAATAAAGAGGAAAAATTTGCTGCTTAACCCTAACATGTGGTAATAACAGTTAACATCAAATTACAAGCATTTTACATCAGTAAACATCAAATTACAGGCAATTTTACATTTTTTCAATATAATTGTAAACATTCTAATTACAGTACACAATCCTTACAGTAGAAAGTCTTCAGAAAGAATATTTATATAACATATATTTTATTATAATAATAATAACAACGATGATAATTTTATCGGTCTATAAAAAAAACAAAAGTAAGTATAGGACAAGCCAAGCGGGAATTAAAATGCGACCTTTATTTACTTTACAGTTCGCGAATAAAGTTTTAAAAAAGTTATTTTGATACTCATTCTCGTTCATTGCGTCAAATTAAAATAAGATGGAAATTATTCCTCTTAACTTTGATTGGCTAATAAATTCATTTTCTTACATACCGTTTCGATATAGTTATATTTTTATTAATTACAGCAGACATTATTGTTATAAAATGTAGCCAATACACCGGTCAGGAAATGCGGCTGGATGATTACATATACGGCCTAAGGACAAAAAAGGCTCCCCACTCCTTCTCTGGCGCGCTCTAAAAGACTAAATATCCCTCGTAGACATGCACACGGTATGTGGCTTCAAGGTTTAAATACTTCCACCACCTTCAACTCGCAATGGTGTTAAGAAAATAACGAACAGTATGAGCGCCGCTGGGTTTGCCATTTCTTACAGAAGGAGAAAAAGTTGGAGGAAATAGAGACGAGCGAAACACAAAAAGGTTAATGGTAAGAGAGGTAGACTGGAAAGGTTAGGGAAGGAGGGTGGGAGGACGGTAATTACCATTCTACGTACGAGAATTCGTATGTTCGGATGGTTGGTTGATGATAGGTTTGGTTACAAAGATTCGAGAGAGGAATTGCCGGCAAAAGGCTCACTCGGTCGTGAAGGGCATATCTCCCCCTTCATTTGGGTCGAATAAATCCACTTGATTCCGCATCGACTGAAGTGTCGCTTTGAAGTTTTTATTTATGGCATACAAACATGATCAGCATTTAATAGCTGATGAACGCCCAAATATTTACCTCCATTTGTAAACATCGTTAATCTTGACTCATAGTCCGTAAAATTCGATAATTTTTAGCGTTCGACGTCTCTTCACAGCTTTGGTGCCTGTTCGTAGCGCGAGTTGGTACTGTCATAGAGGGTCAGACTCTGACATTGTCCCTCTTTAAATTTGTGTAGTTTTTCATTGATCTGTAGACAAATCAAAAAATCGATTATATAAGCATTATTGGTTAAAATCACAAGTTTCACAGAAATAAATAGACAGTTTAATAAAATAAACAGTTATTTTAACCATCGATGTTATGGTGTTTCACAAAGTCATGGCTGATTGAATCGAATTTATTAAGATAATATTAATTTTAAAGTTGAAATAATAAAGATGAAAAACTAAATAGTAGTAGGTAAAGTGTGCAATTCCATCGATATTCTTTGCAGAATATTTATTTTGGCGGATGCTTGAATGAACTTTTGCATGGCAATTTTTCTCTCGGAATTCGCAAAAGTGATGCTTAAAAGTTAGTGTTACCTACCGCAAGGGTAAACTTCTATCTTCTTGTAGAAAGGATCGTAAGAATTCAATTAAAAAGTAAGATGTGATGTTACTCTAAACCAGTGCTCCGCAACCGGTGTGCCGTGGCACACTGCTGTGCCGCGGTCAAATTCGATGTATTTGACATTTTACAATTTTTCATTATGTATTTAATAGACAATGATAAATTATTTTTCATAATATTGTCTATTTTTCAAAATGTAGTATAGAATAATTATTATAACTAAATAATTTTAACTAAATTTTTAACTAAACAATTTAATACCTACATATTTTAGTTTTGGTGTGCCGCTGAAGAATTTTGGTGTGTCATAGGTGAGAAAAGGATGCGGAGCACTGCTCTAAACCCAGTGGCCGCAATGATGTTCTGGAGTTGATTTACTTAGTTGCTGACGTCACAGTATCTTCATATACCTGCAACGTTTTATACGGTTATATATACAAATTGGATAGGGAACCAGGATCATACCCGCATTATGACCAAAATTAATATTTATATTTTTTGTTTATTACCAACATTTTTTGTTATGACCAAAATTAATATTTATTATTTATATCTTTGGTTTTAACATTTCTTAATTCCTATATTACGTGGCCATCAAATCACTTTCAGATTCGTTTTTGCGAGAATCATTTCCTAATCATTACATAAAACCGATGTATTCCTTCGATGGGACGGAACAGACGGGACATATTTATCGGCCACGTTACGAAGAGTGCTTTTATTACTTCGAAAAAGATATTATTCGAAATAATTTGCAGGTCGATTTTGTTTTCCCGAAATGATAATAGGCAAAATTGAGAAATGTAAGCTTTGAGTAAAGGCTCACTACGAGACAGATAAGCGGTACTGTTACGGAGAAAAAGTGAAGTATTGTCAGCTTATTTAGCTGAATTCAACTTTCCCTATTATATATCTTCGATCATAGTTTCCTCTTCCTTCCTTGCTTGCGGCCGTCCATAACACAGCCATTTTTTGTCGGTTTTTACCTACATCAGTTTTCTTCATTAATCGTCCAGAGTTGAATCATGGATCCGTATTTCTTCCACAGCAGTATCCCTTTGTCCGCATCATCATTCATTTGGTGAGATGCGCATTCGTTGTCGACTTCTCGAAAGTGGAATGCGGAAAAATTGATGGTTGGAAGCCTGTTTAATACACTCGGAGGTCGGTGAAACGACAACGGAGTAGAGGATGAAGATTTACTCTTTAAGAGCATTGTCTTAACGCTCTAATTTTTTCACCATAAGACAGATCGTTCTCAATAAAAGTTCGTTATGAATTTGAGAAGTATGGGTGAGCTGTTGAGGTTACTGATTTGCAGTTTTGCTTTAATTTTTACAGAAAATTCACAGGTACTTTCTGTGAGTTCTCTTTGAAGATGTGCCTAAATTAGAACAGTTTGAATCGGGAACTTTATATCATTAAATGCGGCCATATTACTATGTGAACGTTAGCGAATAGATATTACATATATTTCTTTGAGTCAAATAAAGATGAACGTACTCCTACTTATCTATTTATGGGAGGTATGAAATAGTACGAGAAAACATTATTATGTCGTTGATGGCCATCCTATACAATTAAAGGTGTCCCAACGTAACCCAATAAGAAGACACTCAAGAATACAGTAAGCTTGTACTATGATTGTAAACATTAGGTTAATTAGTATTTAAGACGCGAGTAAGAGAATTAGTTCACTGTATTATCTTGTACTCGATGTATTCTGGAAGTAGCAGTGTTAAATGCATTAAAAAAACTTCATTTCGATCCAATCATTTTTCAGATAATATAGTATTTAAGGTAATTCCAAATTTTCTTCCTAGGAGACCTAAAATAAATTATTTTCCGAATTAGTGATCCATAAGTTGATGATAAATATGGGTGATGTAACTTTCATCGATCGAGAATGACAGTTCCTTGTGCACTCAGCAAGGGAATTCCATGCCCATTTTTTACCCGCTCGTATTCATTTATATTACTTCATTCCATATTCTTGTCAACGAGCGTTCGTTTGTAATATCTCAGGGGTATCCAATCATCACCTTCTATTATGTGTTTTCTACTTTGCTTTGCAAATCAGGTTTACCTATGATTTTGCATTTCGCAGCCAAAAATAGCATTTCGATTCGGTGACCATTGTAATCTTCAAATTATCTAGTATATAATTATCATGAATGCAACGCTATTATTTATATTTAAATTTATCACGTGATAAATTCCGAATGATTTTCGGTGAAATGTCGGGAAAAGGGTTTTTCTTTCCTTATAATGGCTCTAATTTGAATAAATGTTACTATTTCAGGATTTTTTAATAACCCTTGTCGGAAGCGATGATTTTCGAATTCCCCTCCTTCGTCATAAATCATTATCATTGCTTTCATTCCTCTATCCCCGCGTTATCATTTTTCTCGTTTTGCCAATCATATATTTTCTCTTCATTTAGCATCTGTCACATTCATCTGCTCTCGCAGGAACGCCATTAACCCCTCGGATATCTGTACAACCTTAGTTTTTATAGTTTCAAAAATAAAATTCACAGTAGTTGGCGATGTTTTGTGGAAATTCACCATGATGAAATAGTAGAAGTTGTACTTTTTCCACAATAAATTTCTTATTTAATTTTATTCTTATTCTTATCTAATTTCTTATTTAATTTTAAAGACGTTTCTTATTTAATTTTAAAGACTGTGACGGGGTGTATTTCGGGCAAACTCGGAGAAATTTCGCCATTAGAGCCAGTGAACACAAAAGATGTTTTTTGAATAAATCCTTCCACTCTCACTTCGCCAAACATTTACTAGAACACGACCATTCTTCTGATTTTGTTCCAGAGATAATGCACTTCACAGAAGATATTCGCAGGCTAAACTTCTTGGAACAATTTGAGATACTTTCTCACACCAATTCCACGAAATATACAGTTGTTAATGAGCACCTTTTTCCTTCCCATTCCCCATTGATTCAATGCATCCTACCACCCGCAGACAATGCTCCTCTACCGCCGGCTCCTTGTCCCTAACTCACCTTCCTTCCCTGCCCCTTACTTTTCCTTCACCCCTTTTTTTCCCTATTTCCTTATTTTTCCGCCAGTCTTTTTCCTGTATATATTATGCTCAACGGTTTAGTTTTAGTCACTTGAGGATGGCGATTAATCGCCGAAACTAGTCGTGTTTTGTTTTATTTTTATTAATAAAATTTATTGTGGAAAAAGTACAACTTCTACTATTTCATTTTATAGTTTCGTTTTGCTCGTCGCAGGAGATTTGAAATTCTTCTTTTTTATTTCTGACACACTCGCAGTTTGTCTTTCTAATGACAAAGGTTTCACCTCCTCCAGCTATCTCATCGTAGGTACACCGCAAAGTGTTGTTCTTCCATCACCAAATGAGGGAATGTGGGTAACCAATGTTGGAGGCAAGGGTGAAGATCGTTTTTAATTCGCTTTGGAAATCGTTGGGGGACATATGGATGTTAAGTTACCTATGGATGAAGGAGTGAAAGGATGCTAGTTTGTGTGAGTGGTGGTGGTTGGATGACGCAGGGATGACATGATCAGTATATGCTGGTTTTCTGTATATAGCCAAATTTATCGAATTATCTGCGATGGTTAGAGTAAGGTCTAAAACGTTTAAGGAGTGTTTCGATTTCGGAGGTGAAGGTCATGGAGGGATGGAGGGAGTTAGATATAGGGTTAACTAATTGCATAGTTTGTCTTTCTGAGTTCTTCCAAATGCACATAGTGCCATCAGAATTTTACTGTAACTTCCCTAGGAGAAACGGGCATGAAAAAATTCCCATAGGACTGGGAGTTTAAGTTTCTTGCTTCTGGGCATTTTCCCGGGAAGTGGAAGACCCAGGTTCGTGTGCAGGTCCTGTCAGACTTTTTCATGTCCGTATCTCCTTGGGAATATTCCTAGCAGGACTTTTCCTTCAATACCATCTTTATCCCTTTCATTATTTTAACTTAAGGTAAAGTATGACACGGGAAATAATTGCATTAATAAGAGTATTGTTTCAGGAGGTAACGGAAAGGTCGCATTTAACACTCAAAAAGTCCACATCCGGACTCAAGGTTGCAGTTTTTCCACCGGTATTAAACTTTTCTGTTAATTTTTCTGCTCATTTGAACGCGTTAAGGATGTTTAAAGATTACTATTTACCCAGCTTCTTATTTCATTAACCAACTTTTTCACTTATAAGATTGAAGTGCTTTAAAGATGTCTCTGATTTGTCCTTGGTTCAGGAAAAAGGGAAGCATACACATGTTTCGTTAAATTTTGTCTCAGTCTTGTTCATAGCTATGTTAATGTTAAAGCAACTGAGGTATGAGTGATTCTGTTCAATTTATTAAAGTAATTTATTATTCTATGCCATGTAAGGTGTTATTCATATGGTTACTGTGCTGCACTTCAGTGGAATTAATAAAGGCAAACTACCTCACTCCTCATCTTGCGTAGTGGCCTCATCTTTCCAAAGCACTCTTTAGCCAATGGTGGAGGTAGAGGAACCAACCAAACTTTCGACCGATTGGTTTTATGGCCACATAGACAGAATTATCTTCTATTGTAATCAGGTATACTTCGATAACAATTAGTAATTTTCTAACGAATAATGAAAATACTCATGGTTTCAACTTGAAGAGATTTGTAAAGTATTTACTGGTATTTGTCAACAGTTAGTGTGTAGTTCAAATATAAACGAAGAACATCAGATTCTTAATTAATTATTTTTAAATTTATCAGAGTTGTAGCATTTGAAATACTAAACCTTTAAAGATAGCTTTGGGAGTCGAAAGAGAATTTGTTCCGTTAAGTATCTATTTAGGTTTTAGACAAGAAAATGGTAGTAAAACATCTTTTGAGGGAGAATATTTAATTATCTTATGAATTATTTTCGTCGAGTGTTAAGAAACAGGAAAAACAATTTTTAGAGAAGTCGCCGTAAAATTTCATTTTTCCCCCGAGCTATACGCAATAGTAGCCGGCCAAGGCAAATTATCTTCCTCCACATTTTCAAGCCATTTCCATGGTAAGCCTAACCACTTACACGATAATTCGTAGTAGTTAAGAAATAAACTTAATCTCACAATAATCAATATACTTAATTTAAAATTTATAATATATTATACACTGTGTACGAAATTCTTTTAACTCTATTGATAGAGGCATGTAGGAAAGAGAAAACGCTTCGAAAACTTCTTCAGATAAATTATTCTTTTAGCCCTACATTCAGAAATGAATATTTGCAAATATCCGTTCTTTTTTACCATTTCAAAATCAATATCACTCGAATGATTTTTCCGGAAATTATAGTCATTATTGATTCCTTCATACTTCAAAAACTTATTCTTTATTTTTTTCTTCAAGTTTTTCTGAAAAATTCATTCAAAGATTCTAGACAGCGATTTTTATTTAAAATAGGATTGCTAGACAGTGATTCTATTTTTTTCTTTGACTTTGAACAGATATCTCAATTCACACGGTGATTTCGTGCGATTCAATATTTCATTTGCTTTAGTTCTTTATATATCTTTTCTTCCTCATACCTCAGTCACCGTAATTCAAGTGGTCTACGTAGAGGGCACGCCGCGATTCGCCCGATGTGCTCTCAACTATTCGGGCCAAATGTCGGTAACTTATGGGCAGATTTTATCAATATCTTAGGAAAATCTTAGGAAATATATACTTTTGTATTGGTAAAAGTGTATTAAATTAAAGGAACGCTCCTCGATGATCAAAAAGTTAACTATAGTATGACATTCTAATATAATAACGAAATATTCTAATATAATATTGAATTTAATTATTGAATAATATATAAACCGTAAGGGCGATGTGGCTCGTTTTCGCGTTATCCGTTTACAATAATATTTCACAAAATTCCATTTTTTACCATATAGAACAAATTTAAGGGCCATACCGAAAGGATTACAGACTTTGAAAAATAAAAACCGTCTACACTTCACTAACCAGGGCTATTAAAGTACTGAAAAAATGATGAATTTAAATTACCCCCCAAACAAGCCGGAATAGTTTATGGAGCTGTATTATTGATACGTTTCGTCAGTTTCTTTTTTTATTTTTTCAAACAGTTGCTATATCTTTGTCGAAATTTTCTTCCTTTATTGAAATTAATGTGTATACTTACTCTACGCCAAGGGTTCATAACGGAACGTATGGGAAAGAAATGGAGCATTACCCTCATCTTGGTCGGTCGGACGAATTTTTTGTCAGTATCACAAAGGAGTCGACACTAAGAGGATAAACAGACGTTGTTCTCGAAGATTCTGTCCTCATCGCCATCCTCACAAAGCCTCGAAACGTTTGTGATCCGTGCTTATATCGATTAGATGCTTTATGCATGAATCCCTTTTGTGTGGGGTTATGAGTGGGGAAGTTTAGCTTGTTAGTCCTTCTTTCCGGATTTAGGTGCGTTAAAAGGATACCTTAAGGGAATTAATCTTACAATCATGCCTCCAGTCGATCATTACAAATCCATTCCAATCAGCTATTCGTGCTGTTAAAAAAGAAATATCCCATTGAGGAGAAAATTGAACGGATATTCTTTAACGGGATTTTTGATTTTTTTTCTCTCAAAAGTAATTTTTAAGTCATTAGAGTTCGAGAAAAGTTTCATATAGCCGTTGTTTGCGAACGAAGTAACCGTTGAAGAATTCCAACCAGCAAGGGTTGGGATTCTCAGTGGTCGCGCTTTGCAAGTATTGTTCTCAATACGTATTTCGGCAACTACGTTGCCATCTTCGAGAGAGAAAAATAACTGATTATATATTATAAAAACAAATTGAAAATTAGTTATTCTTCTCTCCCGAAAATGGAAACATAGTTGTTGAAATACGTATTGAGAACTATACTGGCAAAGCACGACCACTGAGAACCCTAACCACTGCTGGTTGGAATTCTTCAACGGTTCTTTGTTCGCAAACAACGGTTTTTTGGAGCTTTTCTCGGACTCTAATGTCTTACCCCAGCCGTGTTCCTCTCCCTTATAGATACTTTTTAAGGGTATTCTTTAATCGATTGAGGAATTTCCTAGTGTGAACCAATACTTATCTAGACCATTCATACGTTTGATTTAATTGTAAATTGGAGTTGAAAAGTAAAACCAAATTAGACTATTTATAAAAATAATTTTGAGGTTTAACGTGTATTAACATATGGTTTGAACTGTCAGAGGTCGATTTTGCTATTAGGTATATGAGAATACTATCATTCAGTAAGTGTAAGAATGTATGAGCTTACTCAGTTTCAGTCGCAGTTTTGACTGTGATAGCGTATTAGTAGGCTAAGCGGTTTAGAGTGAAAATAAAGTTTAATCAGTCGATGATATTTTTATATATTTTTTCTATTATCGTATGTAATCTTCTTTTAATGATTCCGTGTGATGCATTCTCTACACAAATTCGAAACATCTTTCAAGGATCAGAGAAGTAATGCAAGGACTCAAAAATATGTAAAATGTAACTTTTGGAAGTTCAAGTGTGATAAATCACTGTAAAATTAGCTAAGGGTGACGCTTTTCCAGGCATTTTATAAACTTATCTTAAATCGGCCCTGATGCATAATTTATTGCTTTAGTATTACTTGCTTATTGCATAGCTTTACATTCACACCCGACTCTTTGAAGATATGGAAAACAATGTTAAAGAAGGAAGAAATGCGACTTGGCCGAGATGGAAATACCCATCTGAGTATGTCGTGAAAAATCCGTTCTAAACTGGCGGTAGAATCAAACATGAAAGGAGATATCAATCTTTGTTACTTTACAATTCGAACGATCGGTGTATGTGTGGGCCCAATGCATTCTTCAATCAAGTATTTGATCATTTTAGTAGAGAACTTTCTCCACCATTCCGGGTGGAAGGAAGAGAAATGGCATGGAAGGAATTCCAATGTCGGCGGCAAATAGCTTCAACCTTGACCCGATTCCCGTGGGAAGTTAACCGAAGGGGAAAGTTATCGCCAGAATAAGATGGAAAGTGAAAAGATTTCGAGATAGCCGTGAAAAGGATAGTTCAGATTTAGAATCCACATTCTATTTCGTAGTTACAAGGTTATTTAGAGGTAATCAAGTTGCTATTGTATTCCTAATTTACGTCGCGGTAATCAGAGATAGCTAATTACCGAAGGCTACTTGTGTTTCCCGTTGAAGCTGTGTTCTATGGAACTTAATGCCGTGGCTCACAAGTTTCCAGCATTAATAACTTTATATTTGTCTATAGAATGAAATATTCAATAATTCTCGTTGTTATTTCTTGCGAATGATTCGCGTATTTTTAAAATTAATATATTCAGGTGTAACCTGGTGGAACTTCTCCTTGACGACTCAATTTTCTATAAAACATTTTTATTCTTACCATAAGAAAAAAATATTTTGTGGAGCTAACCAACTGTTTTCAATTTACTGTGTCTTTGTGTCATTTTGAATTTTAATCCGCACTTTTTCTATGGTGTAAACATTCGTGCTGCACAGCAACTTCTTAAGGAAAATTACTTAAATCAATAATAAATAAAACAAGGATGTTGGGAAGGAAATAACTTTATTAAGGATAAACAGGTGTGAAAAATAACGAAATGACTGGGACTCGAACCCGGGTCTCCCACTTCTCGGGTAGATATCCTAACCATTAAACTTCCATACCAATAAATAATTTTTAAATTTCTACGATTATAGAATCCGTTATTGATTACGATATCGTTCATTATTAATTACGGTGTCGGAGAGGTATTCTAACCACTGAACTACCGAACCAATAAAAAACACTTCTTAAATTACTACGAATATACAATGTTATGAATGTATGAATTACTGATTATATTCATTACCAGTTACTGTGTAATCGATACGTGTTTGTGTACTCCATACCAAGCCAGTTATTGCTCTAAATGCTTGAGGTTATTAGTCAAAGGACATAGTCATAGCCTCATCGCGGGTTTCTTTCATGCCTAGCATTGGATTAGCATGCATCACGGTAGAGATAAAAACGTCTTCTGACCGCTTGCGTCACGTGTTATTCGTGGCTGTAGTAAAGTATTACGCCTGACCTGCACTTATAAGGATTAGAAAAAAAAATAGTTACCATCCGGTTCACCTCTCTACTCGTGAAATGCAATTCGCTTTGATTATTTAACCCGCAACCAAACATCGTTCAGGTCAACTATCAACATAACTATCAACTATAAATTATAAATATGTATCTAATATTCTGTTTCCAAAGTTAAACCAGTCAGTAGACACTAGTTTCGTTCATGACTTGGATAATCACCCTTTACGCACGGATGTCATTACGTCAGAATGTTGCCGTCGAAAGCAAATGCGATCCAACAAGCCACTCCTCGGAAATTAAGCTCAGCGATGGGAGAGATTGTAGCCACATAAGGATAAAATGAAACTGATGCCAATAAAACGGTATGAAGTTGGCTCACGGGCACGAACGCATTAAACTGCATTTCGATGCAAGCCTAAGCAACGGTTGCGCGATCAAGTGCCAATATTCGCTTCATGATATGCAGAGAGGCCTCTATGGGCTTATCGAGATGGCCAGAGATGGAATTGCATTGGCACAAAGGGAAGCGGTTTTGGCCAAGGAATTTTGAAGTTCGTTAATTAAAAGTTTAATTGTTTATTATCTGTATAATTTACATCATGTTGTCAAGAAGCGTTAATATTTAGAATTGCTGTTTTGTGTTTTTTTATAACCTGCAGACATACCTTGTATGAGTTAGTCACGAGCAATTGTTAAACCTTTGTTAAATTACGCTTTAGTGTGGATTCTTGGGGACTGCAAGTCCGAACGGAACCAAAAATAGTTATTTAAAGGTTTAATTGTTTATTTTATGTATAATTTACATCAAGGTGCATTAATATTTAGAATTGCGGTTTTTTTATAACCTCCATTACTATTGTTCATAGTACTGAATTACTATTGATCGTACGTAAATATTTAGTAGCCATGAAGCTTTGAAGATATAAAATATATGGTAAGTAATATAAACAAATTTCGGAAGTTTGTATTTTAACCCACTCCCATCATTTTAACCCATAGAACATTGTTCTTTAATCTTGATTTTCGTTGAAACCTCACCTACACTTAGTTTTGGGTTTTTAAACTACCTTAATCATAACATTTCTTAGCATACATTTTTCACTCATTTAAACAAATGTTGTCGTTTCGGAATGAAAATTCTGAAATTCCCGCATTTTTGCAGAGTAGATACAAGCCATCGTCCGTAATATTTTTCCTTCCAACGGAAATAAACACATTTAGTTACTTCCACAATACTTTTATTCAAGCGACTGGTTTCGCTTCCGTGAAAACATCATCAGCTAAACGCCAAAATATTTGGAGAAATATTGGTTCTTACCTGATGAAGCACTAAATGTGCTTCTTTTCCTATCATGGCTTTCCACAAAGTTACGCCTTCCCACATCGGCTATATTTTTCCTTCCAATTTTCGCTACGGTTCAACAAAAAAGTAATTTCGGTTCGTATCCGGATTTGCCCTTTCTGCCAACTTCGAACTAGATCGGAAAGTTTTCTTCCGCTCCGACTACTGCAATATTACATCCTTCTGAAAGTTGTTTTATTTATCTAGTTTTTTATCATTTATATTACTTTAAACAAGATTTTAAATTAAACCTTGTATTAGTTAGTTACGAACCATTGCTAAACATTCCTTAAATTGTGAGTTTGTGTGGATTGTTAGAAACTGCAAGTCGTAGTAGGGTAGTTTTTGTTCGAGTTCAAGAATTTAAATATTTTAGGTTAGGGTGCGTTTTTCACCTCGAAAGAAATTCGTTTTTCTGTTTCCGGTTTAGCTCGATGCCCTAAGAAGATGGATCTGAAAATTTCCATGATCGAAGGGCATGCCACTGGCCGGTGTATGAATAATAGTATTAAATTTTAAATAAGTTCGAACAAGTGTTTTCTAGTTCTTCGGGTATTTCAGAAAACCAGTGTTTTTTTCCGGTAAATTTCGAAAAAGATTGTATGTTTGTACGGTCAAAATCAGGGAAAAGCACATATTACGTAATAAACTGGGAGCATATCATAGTAAGTTTATTTTTAATTATAAGATGTATAGTAAGTCATAGCAAATTCTCCAGGTTCGATCGAGAGTGATATTTTCTTCATTTGAATTGATTAGTAGACAAAAAAAAACTCATTTCAAGAAAAGTCAATATGAACATTTATAACAAAGATAAGTAATATATTAAAAGACACTTACATTAGTAATTGCAGGCTAAGCTGGTGACGTTTTTTTGCTATTGGCGTAGAAATGAGTTTTTTATTAATAATAATATTTTTCCAATAAGAAATGGACATGATAAAAGTCGGAATCGGAACATGAATCTGGCCGAACTTTTTTCCTACCTATACGCCTTTACGTGCTAAGTCGCTTCAACCCTTTACTGGCGAATAATTGTTCTTTTAATGGAAGAGGGGGTTTCAATTTTATCCGCTTTAATAACTGATACGAATTCAATCACAATCGAAGAAAATAAATACCTATGCGTTATCTAGGAAATACTTGCTAAGCCGTGACTTGACTCAGGTGTTGACTAGTCATCATGGAAGGGAAACCATAATCATTTTGCCGCCGAGGTCGGCATTGATGAATAAAACAACCACACAACTTATAAGATTTTTAAAGCAATTATTAAAATAGGGCTCGGATGAATCAGCCATTCCCAGTTTTGGAAGGGAAATGAAACAGCATACGTATTAGGTGAGGAACTTGAATAATTTTTGTTGTACCGTTTTATCAAACAATCATCACCTAATGATAAGCACTCCATAATTCTGCGGTCTTCTTAAAATTTGGTAAGGACCGTAAGAACCAGTTGTGAGTATCCATGGCTATTTCTCCGATCACCTTAACGGTATAATAAGGCATCTATTACCAGTCCATCAAAACCGAAGGAGGACAAATTCCCCTATTACCAAAAGTGTCCGCTTCGGCAAACCACCGCTCTTTCCGAAATGGCCTATTAATAGCAATTTTGGTCCGGATGGGTGAGAATGAAGTGATTGTTACGTAAAAGGCCAAAACGGGCATTAATTCGTATCGATCGAGGGAAAAGTTCAAGAGGTCCTTGACGTTGCACCACAGTCTAAACGGGGACCTTGGCGGGACACAATCGACCGTGAAGGTGTCGATTTATTGCACGGTCCGTCTTCACGACTTCCTTTCCCAGACTGTCATCCCTTCCGAGAAGGTAACCATTACCACTGGGAGGGAAATCAATCTCCTCCAATTTGAGGAACTAGGGTTGCGGAACCAGTGTTTGGTAGGGGTAGAAAAAGTAGGACCACAACTACCTTCGAATTGGCTCTACCGCCTCGGTTGCTATGTCATTCACGACGAAAACTTCTTAGGGAGCATCTTATTGTCTTCTGGGATAAAGAACAGACCGTATAAGGAATAAATTATCCCTAAAATACGGTCAAATTCCACCTTTGCCCGATTATGGGATCCGAGGACGCCTGAGGCGGAATAAGTGTGGGTGGGAGGTCCGGGTGAAGAAAAAAGGTATTTCTCGCTTTTGGATTCTCTCCAAAAGAGGGTCTCACCTACAGAATAATGCGGTGAAGATTCTTTAGTGGGGATTGGATCGTAGAAGAGCGATTTATGCAACATAGAGTATTAGGTTATGGAACGATTACGTTTTTTATGAGGGCGGCCCCTCCCCAACGTGGGAAATGTGGCCGAAAAGGTCAGTTTGGAAACCTCGTGACATGCAAGCGTAGGTAAAAGACGTACATAAAAGATCCTGCCAACTTCCGTGTTGTTACGCGGCTGATTCGGGATTTGCGAAATTGCTTTCGAAGGCGAAACCTCTCTTTAGGAGGACGTAAATTTTTGCGTTTCCGCAGCGGTAATCCAGATGTCGCTAGTGACTTATTGGGCACTAAAACTCAGCTCGTTTATCAAGCGAAATTTGAATACACATTTGAACACAGTTTTGCGCGTTTTATTCCGCTGTTTTCCTGGATATTACGTAATTGATTCACATAAAACTCTGTATTTACAAATTACCGCGAAACATAGTTTTGGCGCAAATCTGGATATTGAAATATTGCCGGAGAGTATCGAAAACTGAAAGTAATTAAAATGAATAGATACAGCGTGCGACGATAGACTTGCAAATGATTTAGCACTTAAATAAACGTTCGCTACCGTAGCGATACGTATGATGAAAGATTTATCACTAGGTAAGTTTAGTTAAAAAAATTTAAAATTTGAGATGAATAAAACTTCTATCGATGAAATATCGTCAAGAATTTTACGTACATACTTATCTGTTAAAAAACTCAAATTTTTAGACGCTTCACGTAAACAGGATGGTGTTAGTGATATTTAAATATTGAAATACTCAAATAAAATTCAACTGACACACACTTTGTGGTAATCCATGAAGGTAAGAAAAACGATTAAACAGAAAACTTTCCCTTTTTCTCAAGGAACTAGATCCGATTTACTAAGCTAAACGCTTATGTCTCGAAAATAGTCTTTCATTTTTTGATTTGGGTTTGTGTTTGTTATTATGAAGTGATTTTTATATTAAATAGGATCTATTTTCCCAGAGAAAAGTGGTTCCTGTTTCATATTATTCCTAATTGAAATATTATTTTTTTATCTGAGCTTTTTCCAAATATTCTGCTGCTCGTAGATTTCCATTAAATGTCAATTTGGCAGAAGAAAGTGCTAAAAGAAATAATTGGCTATATCAGTAGGTAGATTAGAAATTTCTTGTACTAGAAAAAGAAATGCTCAAGCGATTGAGCTATTTACAGGGTTTAAATGTTCCAAAACCATAATCTTAATTTTAAATTCTATAATTAAATCATATGGCCAAGTGTGACTTCGTGGAATCTCACAAATATTTTAATAGAAAGAACACTTCGTAATTTCTACAGCCTTACATTTCTAAACAATGAAACTAGTCAAAAAAATCTGCAGCGGAAATAACGAAGATTCCTGTCTTTTAAGATGCTTAATATTATATTTAGAGTTGAATTAATATTACTATTTAATTATGTAATTTATATTTATAGGCTTCTATATTAATTTATTTTATATTACTTATTAAAGTTAAAATGACGCAGTCCAAATTTACATCAGAGAATAAGGATTGCCATATCGAAAAATTTGCAGTTCCCATATTAAACAATTTCATGGAGTAAGAAATGGTACGGATGCGGCCAATAGCAAGTGAAAAAGTAGGGTACCCAAATACGAAAGAGTTATTTTTGGAAAATTTAGACGAACGTTCCTCCTGAAAGATTATTGGGAGAGGAAAGATAAAATCAGCTCGGAAATTTGGAGGAAATGGTACAGTAGCCCAAATTTAGACTTCCACGCAAAACCAAATTGGGGTCCTTGCCCTTTTCTTTCCCTGTCATTTGTTTTCGTGCCTTTTTGTTCGCCCCGACAAAATTTTCCACTTTATTCGCCTTTCTTCTTCCTACTAACCTGATTATGACGCCAGTAATACAGGAATAGCCATAAATTTGAGATTTCTTTTTATAGCCGACTTATTTAAGCAAAGTTCTACTTTCCGCAGCTTTTTCTCACTACTCTTTGAGTGTAAAGCTGAGACTTGTCTTTCGAAATGAGGGACATTCATGGCGGTAGTGTTAATTTTTTGCATTATTTTTGAAAAGATCTAATTTTGGAGAGCTTCTTTGTCGCAATATGCTGGTCCAGTACGCTATGAATTTTAAATTAATTTAATTGCATCTCCCAAAAGCCATCTGCATCATTCAAAAGCTATCTTTCTTTATAACATTGAATGACAAAGGGTTCCTTTGCCACGAGTCTTTGTGCATTTTTTCCACGTGCCTTTGTGCATTATTCATTAAAGCATGGTTGATTTGAAATGCTTCATCTATAAAATTTTATTTCCCATAAATATGAGTGAAAACTTTGTAGGGGTTGCTGCGTTACTCCTAAGGAGATATCTTTGAGCTCTTTGCCGCTTCTTTTAACGAATTTTAAATATTTTGTTCGCTGAATCTTTGCCAAAAATAACTCGTTCAATCAATATTTTCATTTAATTTTCAAAAATTAATAATAACGTCATAATTTTATCAAGAAAATAAGCTGAGGAATAACATGTGTGAAAAATAGCGACAAAACTGGGACTCAAGCCCAGGTCTCCCACTTTCCGGGTATGTATTCTAACAACTGAACTACCATGCGTTTGGGGCTCGAGTCCCAGTTATGTCGCTATTTTTCACACCTGTTATCTCATGGGACATAGCCGCACGGATCTTCCGCTCTTCTTTACTCCCCTTTCCCTAATCCTTAAGAAAATAATCGTTAGATAGGGAAAGAGTTGTGGGGTAACACAGTTACCCCCTTTGAGAGGCATAAAATGTAGGCGATATATGTACCTTGGTAGCCCAAAGGGTACATATGTCGCCTGGTTGGAGTGTAGTAAAAGCTAGAACTAAAATAAGGCGATGCGACCAAAGACTTAATCTGCAGGAGAATAATGAGAAATGTATTATATCAACTCAGAGATGAACGATTTTTAGTAAGTGTAAGAAATTTGTAAAATAGATCAAATCTGTGTAGGAGGACGACCTGAATTATATTACATCCAACAATTCCAGATAATGTTTGGATATTTGAAGAATTCTTTTAGTAAATGTCTTCAAGATTGACAAAAAAATAGAAAGATTGAACCGATTGCCCTTGATAGTAAAAAAAAACCTCTCTTGTTTATGTAATCTTAACACATGTAAAAGGAATTTACCTTTCTGGTATTTCTGAGTATAATATATGTTTATATGCATATTTTATTTTTCGGAAATTTAGTTACATTTAATTTTGACATATTTTCAGGCATGTTTACACGGCGACTGTAAGGTGTTATCTATTTTGCTTTACAGAACGTTGAGAACTAGTTTAATCACATTTGGGAAATTATTTTGATTTTCGTCAAAACTTTACAAAATATTCATCTTTACACGAGTTATTTCATTTATAAAGCTCAATTTCGAAGCTTGAATAATAAACGTTAATTAGAAATTGATATTTTTTGATAATGCTCATTTTCTAATTATAAATCAAAATAACGAACTTATGAAAGTAAATAATTCATTAAAATGCAACAATGTTTTAATTATAATATCGTAACGATACCTCAACGGGTCAAATCGTAAACTTATATATATCAAGTCCTGCGAATGATGAAAATAAATCACGGTTTTGATGATTTAAATACTGATTCAGTTTGAATGATGCGTAATACTAACGCATGTCGTATCTGAAGCGAAATAATAAGTAAAGGGTGGAAATTTATGTTGGAATGCTGTGCAGAGAGATTTTTTAACTATGAGAGACAAAATTATGATTTTTAGTGGCGTCAATGGATATAATTCACGTTATAAATTTGTAGTAATGTATTATAACACCATATGTTTCATTACGTATTAGCTGATTTTTTGGCGATATTTCTTTTTTTAAAAGTAAATAATTAACTGATTGATTTAGCATGTTTCACTTTGTTTTACCTTTTTTATTAATGGATATTATTTATTTTATCCCCAAATGTAGTACAAAATATGATTCCTACAAATGATGAAAGTATTAGCTACGAGCACAAGAAATAGTAATATCGCAAACAATTTACATCAGCACCATGAAATTTCAATTATTAATATAATATGAAATGAAAATTTTGCTTCTTTTATGAAATATGATTTACGGTTCACGCACGAATTTTCGGAATAATTAGTGGCTGATTCATATCGTAGTACAAAAGGATGTAATTAGTTAAGACATCCTCGGCAGCGAAATAAAACCATGAGGTAAATTTCCCTGACGTCAAGTTAGCATTTATTAAACCTAAAAATCTCTTCCGCACTTACGTTACGGGGAAAAGGGAAGCAGAGTGTAAGTGACATGTGCCTCGTTTGCAGCCCTTATAACCGTGTATCGCGCGGACCCAGATTTACGTTGCGAGAGCTATCTTTGATATTTCTGCAGATACGTCTGTCATCAGCGAAGGGGATACGAGTTACTCCTCGCGGTTGAAATATCAGGTAAAACGCCGAGAGGATATTCCACACGGTGGCAATATCAAGTGGAAAATTAATGCCATAGCAATGGTATACTTTAGGGCTACTATTACTCCATAGTGAATGAAATATCGAAGGAACTATTTTCAAAATAATCGCTGTTTTACTATATTACTACAAGAATAACGTTTTCAGCGATCTTACAAATGATAGTATTCTACTATATCAAAGTGTTTTGTTTCCGGAATGTATTTTAAAGTCTTACAAGGAGGCTGATGATTTCAGAAGGTATACTAAATGAATAATATCATATATATATAAAGCAAATGTCTGTCCGTCCGTCTGTCCGTCTGTCTGTCCGTCCGTCTGTCCGTCCGTCTGTCCGTCACCCTATTATCTCAGAAACTGCTTGACTTAGAGATCTGAAACAAACTGCATTGTGTTTCTACGATGCTGAAACCCCCAGGAAAACTATTTTCATCTCAGTAAAGGCCCGGGCTCGAATCCAGAAGCATAAAATACGTTTCCATAAGAGATGTAGGTAAATTGCGTTTTCATGACTTTCAAAGGTCGTTTCTTTTACAAAATTAAATTAGAAACAATGGTCCTACGAAATTGAGACAAGTTAAGAATTGTTAGAGAATTGTTAGATTAGTAGTGTAGTAGAACGTAGTAACGTAGTAGAACGTGTTCCACTGAGTACGAGATGTCGCTAAAAGCGATAAAAGTCCAAGGGATAAGGTGAAGGTTAACTTTGCACATTAAGGTGCGAACCTGGGTATATTCCCAAAGCGGAACGGACACGAAAAATGTCTGACAGGACCGGTACACGAATCCGGGTCTTCCACTTTCCGGGAACTGGACTGGACTGCTCTAACCAACTGCTATCTTGCTAGAACAATTAGACATGCCTTTCGGAATGGAAGATATAGACTATAATCTCTGGTAGTTTATGAACATTATGCGCCTAGGAAGTCGAAGTCCCTTCTCTAGGATGAAGGTAAAATTAACTTACTCCAAACTATCCTGTTCCTTCCAAATAATATCTATATGGAAGCAATAAAGTCACAATTCAGAAATCACACAAATACTTTTTCCTATGGGAAATGCCCTGTTTGATACGTTGAAATGTACTCAGCCAAGCATTCAAAAAATGTAAATACATTTGGGTTCAACAAGCACTGTTGTCTTTGAATGAAATTACTGGCCATTCGTTTACAGTCATAATCGCAAAGCTCTATGTAGACCAATCGATGGGAACTCATTTGCAACTAGACCACTGTTAAGTCAACATCAATTAGAATCAAGCGACGGAGCCATTTAATAAATAGAGGAGGTGAAGGAATTATCCAGTCTGACTGTCATATCATGTCCTCGGACACATTATCGTGTGCCATTTCACGTCTATCGATACGCCAGAGAAATCTTCAATGCATTCTATCCTTTAGAGAGAATATTGACACTCTAAACACGCGATTCCTCTTGTCGTCTGTTTTGTTTTAACCCTGTTTCACGGGCGTGATTCACGCCGTTGACATGCCTCCGTTATTGCCATGCGTGCTATTTATCCAACCTACGTTCCGCACCGCATTGAGCTCGTGCAGGAATTCATTATGGAGATTTAAGGACAAAGGGGATGATGATCCTTGGATTCTATTTAATTCAGTATGACCCAGGTTGCGATGAGTGCATATATTACTGTGGAGGAGGGATGTCTATAGGGTGGCATCAGGCGAAGTTTTTCTGTCATAGATTTCTAAAAAGCACAAGATTTCCAAAGCAGTTTTAGGAGATTCAGGGAGACTGTTCTTAATGACAAAAAATTTTTATTTCCCCGTTGATTATCAACGGGGAAATGTTTGTCGAAGATAGATATTTATCTTTGGAAATAGGTTACACGAGTATGTTCCAATTTATTAATTTAAAAGTAGGAAGAGAATAAGGAAAGACTTCGTAATTTTCCACACAATATATTTGGACGACTAGTTTCGGCTACTCGCCATCAGACCCGATGATGGCGAGTAGCCGAAACTAGTCGTCCAAATATATTGTGTGGAAAATTACGAAGTCTTTCCTTATTCTCTAGATGGCTTTCCACGAAGTACGGCCAGAAGTTATTTATAAAAGTAGGAAAATTAAATGTTATTTATTAAATCACTTGATCCTATGTCACTTTCTGGTTTAGTATATTTCTTATGAAGGATATCTCTGGACTTTCGGTCACTTATTACTCCTTAAATCCAGATGCTCTATCTTAGAGAAGGCTTTAGCGTTCAAATTCTCATTAAAAATATATTTGTGGCTTATCCTTCCGCAAACTATAGACTCGGAAAATTTAAAGAGAAACGGTATTTTCTCTTACCACTAGATATTTTCGAGTTTACTCTTTAATTTGTATCTTTCAACCTCGGACATGCATGCTAAGTATCCGATTTCAAACAGAATAAAACTTTAGTATATTTTGTTAGCTAGTAACATTATGCAGCTGATGCTTTTGCGTGGTGATCTAAGTATCCATATGCTCCGTAATAAATTGGGGAAGAGAACTGCTGAATGTGCAACTTCCAGAAAATTAGATAAATTTATTTTCATACCTGTGAAAATATAAAGAATTACATACTACTACATCCCCACACTAAATTATCATCATCTCACAATGCACCAGTGTACACAATGTCACCGTATCCACAGTAAACTACCAAATTGACCCTGAAACAACTATCTCGAATTCACATTACTGTGGATCTGTATATGTTTATTCTGTTTAATTATAAATATTCATAAAGTTATGTACCCATTTTCACTAAGCTCTTTAACACAGTCATAAACATCCTCAAACGAGCCGCGTAAATCTTGCAGGAAAGAAAGAGAAGGAAATTATGAAGCCTGAAAATTCGAGGCGATTATCCTCTTGGGAGCAAATCTGAATCGCACGAAAATTTCCCTCACGGCTCGTTAGATTGTGGTGCGGGTAAACACGAAGAAACGAAAATTATCAACGCACAATTCTGATAACTTTCCGCTTAACAAAGTTAAGCCATCCGGTTCTTCTTGTTCGGCGGTGACGTATGACACCGAAGAACGCGATGATTACGACCCTTCCGAAAAAAAGTTAAAAACATTGCGAGAACTTTGTTCGGAATTTCGAGTTTCGCGAATCCGTTTCCGAGTGAAGACAAAGAGTAATGGCTCTCATGGCGACGTTCCGTTATCTGCAAAACAATGGCGAGCGGTGATGCGCATCCCACGCCACGCACGAAATCTCTAATTAGGGAGGATTTTTCTCTCGTCGCTCTGAATGGTCGACTTTCAGACCACCCGGCCTCCTTTTATACCGGTCGAGGACGTCGCGATTCGAATAAAAGGGGTAATTTACCAGCAATTCATCATGGCGTTGTTTTGGATTGTCCGGTCGCAGTTTTTAATAGCCGACCGTAAAACCCGCAGCGCCAGCGGAGATGATTAGAACGACCAATAGTATGAGAGGAGTACAAGTCTACTACATCGAAATATTTCTTTCTACAATCAGATAGCCTCTCTTTGGGTTCCTGCACCACATTGAGATAACGGTCTGGTGTAAATAACCTTACACGAAGATGTGACTTAATCCGTAGGTTTTTACGCGGCAATTCTACGCTTTTTAGTGAAATTTTGCGATATTTGTCAACGAAAAAGCACATTTTTTCCTTATAATGGTAAATGAGCCTCCAATTTGGAGTAAAATTCATTTTTATTTTAAAATTCTGGTGAGAAGCTTACTTTTCTAACCTTACTCTTTCATGTCCTTGCTGTGAATGATTGTAAAATTCCTTTCAGAGAACATTGGATGACTATGAATGCCTATTTCGACACGTGTTAAAGCTAAAGTTGAATGGAACAATTTTCTTTAGAATTTGCTCACGGATTTTCCTTATAAGTATTCTCGGTGCTTCAAAGAAACGTGATGGTCCATTAATGGAAACATTCCAAATTTAGCGTCAGATTTTAATCCATTTTAATATAATTTACCAGAAAGCTCACTTTATTAGCATTTGGAATTCCAAAGCGCTGAAATTACACGTCTATAAAATTTCTTCTAAATGCAACTAAAAAAAAAACTACCGTCAGATATACTCTATGATTTTATACTTATCTAAACAGACATTATCTGCGTTTCATTTAAATCTAAAGAGTGTAGAAGATCTGCCATTCCATAAGGGTGATATAATCATTCGATTTAATTTTATGTCAGGCGGTAAAGTATAAGAACCTAATTACTGAAATCCGTATGATTTTTTTAACTATGAAAGATGTGAAAGACGAGAGAAAATTGTATCTTTCATTTCCTTTTATCTCAGTTTTGTACAGATTCATAATGTACGGGTCTCTTTTCCACATACTGTACAATGATCAAATGTAATTTGGTAGAAAATAAAATTATCATAATTTCTGGTTTGTAAAAATTGAATATTTTTGATAGTTTGAGTCATATTTTCCCGTATCTGATATCATCCAAAATAGAGAACATATGTTCTCTATATATTATAAATAATGTTGCTATATTAAGGCACACCAAACTTTCTATTTAGGCATACATGAACATGCATTCATAGAGTAGATATTTTGTTACAATCAATCTTCTTATGTGAAATGACAGAAAGAAGATTTTACCATCGTAAACTCGTTACACTTCTTCATATGGTAGTATCAAATTGAAAAAAATGAATGATAAATGGCTGATAATTTATAATATAAGAATTAGAAGATACATTTGCAACCCACATTTATCTATAATCGACAAAATCTTTTATTTTTTACGATTTTATGTGCATCCAATCTATATTCGATTCGTCGAAATCCAATGGTTGAATTGAATTATCCAAATCCCCAAATCTTCCGAATACCTATCGGTAACCTATCAAGTTTATTTCATTGACATATGTATACATTGAGTGTAATAAGTGTGATATTTTTTCCTTACTTTATTTGATGGGAAGCAATACATTTTCTCCTACTCATCTTACTCACAAAATATTGTGATGGAGCTCGAACCTTGGAATTCGGAAAATATTTGGGAGCGTTTCTCCAAAGAGTATAAATCCTTCACGGTGTTTTAAGCTCCACCAACACTAGCATGAAAAAATTTTCATACGTCAACGTATTATCGGGATTCCTTCGGAATACTAATGCATTCAACAAGAAAAGGCCGATAACGGAACGTGTGCTAACTTGACCTCAGCTGTCCGTAGAATATTTGTCTCATATGCGGATCGAATCCGCCCACTCAGCACGTTTGCGGGATGCGAAGCAGTTGAGTGTGGGAAAGTTTTAGCGGACGACGGTGTCGCTCCAAAGCGATGCGATTCACGTTTGTTTGGAGGGTTTTTTGGAATCGCCAGTCCACTTGGGAATGGCCTATCGATGATGTCACTGGCGCTTATGCTACGTCATTCGCTGGTTGCGAGAAGTGATTGAAGACTTTCCAATTCTACGTCATCGGCTCTCCGAATGGTACATCGCTGAATTTGAGGGATACGTACTAAGTGCTTAAACCAACATACGTAAGCGTTGATGATTTCTTTGGACTATTTTCCCGTTTCATACTCAAAAACGGGAGTCCAACGGTGTACAAAGTTCTTATTATAATCTAATGGAATATATTTANTCTGGTCGTTTCTCCCGCGTCGTATTAGAGAAACTACCAACACGATGAAAACCACGATGAATACAATTAGGGAGACTCTCTCTCAGTAGCTCTGATATAATCATAATTATGAACAAGACTGACACGTTAATGAGTTATGAAAAATATATTTACACCTTCCCACACCATAAATAAGAAATAAATGCTATCCATCAAGATATCGATACCGAGAAAGCAATTAAATCCGAAATGTTTACATTTCTCTACTCTATATTTATTTCTGCAATCTACTTGACTGAAATGTTTTATTTCTGCAGGTGACAAGTGGACTGTTTTCGTATTATTTTTTAGAATAAACTGTAATGAGAGAAACTTGAAATCATTCACGACCTATGCTTTCAGTATTAGCTATTAGAAATGTTGATGTGTTTCGTAGTAGTAATATGATTCTTAAAAGTGCTTCGACAGCTAAGATCATTTAGCACGTAAGCCCCAACTGAGAATCGAACCCGGGACCACTTTTATTGAATTCGAATGCGTTGCTCACTTGGCTATCCGGGAGCCCTTTGATATGTTTCTTTTTTAAGTCTGTTATCAGTCCAGGCTTTGAATCTTCTCAAAGACATTAAGTTGTATAACTGAATTCCTTAGACTTTTAATAATAACAATAATAATAAATCGTCTTTATTCGGACGAGATTGAGGCTAAAAGTCTCCTTCCATCTATCCCATTGTCATATTTGATACAGTTGTTTAT
Source organism: Ladona fulva (assembly GCA_000376725.2). Classification (NCBI taxonomy): domain Eukaryota; kingdom Metazoa; phylum Arthropoda; class Insecta; order Odonata; family Libellulidae; genus Ladona; species Ladona fulva. The sequence continues at coordinate 56,168 of KZ309232.1, read as the reverse complement.
TTAGAATATTAAGCGTTACGTTTATTAGAATTTAAGCGTTACCAAAATGCTCTCAGACGCAGGTTGGGAATCCTTAAAAGAAAGGAGACTAGAAGCTAGATTGCGATTGCTTGATAAATTTAGGGAAAGTACGTTTGCGGAAGAGGTAGTCGATATTATGCGACACCCCTGCTACCTTGGGCGATCCGACAATGAGTGAAAAATAAGAGAAATAGATGCTAGGACGAGTCGTTTTAAGAATTCATTCTTCCCGCGAACGATACGCGATAACAACAGGTTAAAAAAATAGTCCGAATTCTCGGTGTTTTCACCCCCTGCCACACGCCGAAAGGCGGCTTGTAGGGTATTTATGTAGACGTAGATGTAGAAGAAGATAGAAAATAGAATTTAGAAAAGAAAAATGATAAGAAATGTGGATATAAAATAAACCTAAGAGATTCTTAGGAAAAATATTCCACTGCAGGAAGACACTCACTAGGAAAGGGGGTGTAAAACCTGCGCAAACTTACCGATAGTAATAGCTAAAAGATGCAAAAGAGCATTACAGGAACAAAATGCACATACTAAATTCACTTAATATACACATAGTAAATGCATAGTCAAGAAGTACATAGGTAAAGGAATTATGATTAATTGTTGGTCAGCACTTAGAATAAATCAGTTTTACAGAAATATACATCCTACCATAATTATACATACATTTGCAAAACATGAAGTACGTATATGTATGTACAAATACATACATACATTGTGTTCCGGTATTTGGTTTCCAATTGTTCACATGTCACTTAAATTGAATTGGAGAGATGTTTATTAAACATGTATAACTACAACGTGCAACTTATTATCATTGTGTTGTGTTCGAATTTTATAGTAATTTAAGTCAAAATGAAACAAATCTTTCAAAAGGATATAACGTTACGAAGGTCGGATCGAATGAATCCGACTTCGAAGTCGTCAGAAGGAGAAAAACCGGAACTGAACAGGTTTTCCGTTAAACCGGACCGAAATCCCGAACGAGTAACACTTTGCACCATCCCAGTTATGGCAATTCTCATCATCGTTTCTAATTTTAACAATGTAGTACAATTAAAACCAAGGCTTTTAAGAAACAATTTCTGATTGCAGTACAAGAGGCCATTTAAACTTGGGTAATGAAATTTTATATGTGATTCACTGTTGTTACCAAGCTGACTAGAAGTACTCTGTTATACATAATAAGAATTACAAAAACATGACAGATAGATAGCTTAAAGTAGTGTCCCCATACCTTGATTTATTGATTGGTTGACTTTGATCCTTCGAAGGAAAACGCTGATATGATGTTGATTTTTCCTCTGAATTAGACGTAAAAATTGATAAAGTGAACGAATCATCGACTCGTATTGCAATCAAGCATAAATATCTAGTAAGCACAAAAATAACATGAAATCGAACCTTAGGATTCTCGCAGCGAGTTCTTTCTGAACTAAAGGGGCTGTATCACTGAATGCGGTCCATCCATTTAAATTTACGTACGCTTGGAAATTATTAGAGCCTCACGTAGAAAGACAGCTAATATTTATAATTAGGATCTTAGCCAGGATTTGTCCATGCAGGAGAGGGCTTTGAGCCTCAGAATAAACAGTGCATTGCCTACAATCAAGAGGCAGGAATACTTCCGCCCAAAGTCTAATGAAAATATAAACTGATTTTTTTAACATATATGCCCTGCGTATCCCCAGCGGTGTCTTTACTCGTACGGCATACTTTCAAGAGTCCATCCTCTCGTATACTTCCGTTTATTGTTGTCACTGTTCTCATGGAGGGGTTAGAGACCCCTAAAACCACCCTTTGGCTACGTTATAACACGTCAATATCTTCAACATTCTGTATCTATTCGATGATTATTATATACTCTTTATCATATATGCTTATAAAGCATTTTTCTGCAACAGAAGGATTCATTAAATATCGAATATTAAAGTAATTAATGTTGGTACATACCTTCAACGAATCCAAATTAGGTCACAACAAAACCTAAGCAAAGGAGAATCATTTTCTAACAGATTCACGTTCGGAAAACCGGAAATAGGTTCATAGGAGCTAAAAACTGCAGTTTGTGCGTTGATTCCTCTCTCGCTTTTATTGAGCGAATGCTATATGTCATAGGTGGCTAAGAATTACGGCGTTTAATTACCGAGGCTTTTCAAACTATGCCCCAGAACTGATGGCGATGGAAATAGTGATGATATCCAATTCAGTGTGTGGACAAAACCTCCAAAAGCTGTAATCACGACTTCGAAAGCAGAAAAAGGGTCCCGGAAGCTCTTTTGAGTTGAAAAAGGTCCTTTTTATGACATTCTATTGATCTTTATGACATGAATAACGCCCTTCTTCGGTGTATGAGAGAGTATGAACAAATGAGGAAACTGTTTAAATGATCGTACCGAAAAGGGAAAGAAAAACATATTGGTTTCTTCGAAATTGGCACCTAGCAGCTATATATATAGTATACCGTGATAAAATTAGTATTTTATGATATGCTGTCTCTGAGAAAATTGAAAAACTAATGAGTAGTTACCTTTACTATTTGTTAAAAGAAACTTATCTTATATTTACATCATCATCCGTGATTTTAGTATAAAACATTAGCACATTGGTAAGATGCGGAATTACAAAATAAGCCAAATTAACCAACGGTTTCTTATTAATTTATATTAATCAACCAATATTTTATACCAAACATTTTATACACATCTAAATTGGAATCATAGATTTCTAATTTTACCAATATTTCAAAGATTTTTGTATAAAGTAAGAACAGTTTCTTCTAGATCTATCGACTCTTACAACTTACGTATCAAGGAATTTTCATAAACTGGATGGCAAAAATTTATTGCAAAACATAGCGTTACACAAATTTATTACAAAACATTTCGATTGGTTATTTCGAAACCACGTTTTGCCGTCGCAATTTTATTCGCACAACGCATAAACATAACAGGGCGATTTATGCGGCTATAATGAGAAATCGTCCCATTCTTCTCTTCGCCGATGGACTCCGGTAATTTTTTTCCATTAAAAAATTCGAGGGAAAGATTTTTTTCATTCAGTGCCGAAATTTTCTGAAAGTAATTGCGCCGCTTATTTCCGTAGCGAGGAATAATGGTGGGGGTCGCAGGGTCAAGTGATTGCATATGATTCACAGAGGAATACCTAAGGTACTCTTTAAGGTAATCGAAAAGATTGACTTGTATCCCTGGCATACTTATCATCTCCATTTTGCTTGTGAAATAGTTGATTTTATTGCGCGGACCGTAATTTCTCCATTGGTCTCTGAAACACACTCAATTTACGAGCATTTCCTTTGTAAATGAAGATGACGCATGTTTTTGGAAACCTCTCAACTGAAGTTTTACGGAGGAAAAGCACGATTCGGGGAAAGGCCCACACAAGAAGGGGGTAAAAATTCCCGAAATGGTACAATGGTAGTAAAAGATAGTTACTATGGGTATGCAGGAAAACTTCAGCAAATTTGTAACGTCTGGTGTGATGGTGTATCAGCACACACGTCCCTCGTCGGATCTCAACTGGTATAACTCTGAAAAGAGAGAATCATTTTGAATCATCAATCTATGATCATTTTGGGAGATGTCTTTGCAGTACGAATTAGAGAATTACCTCCTCTAACTACAGGTTGAATTTCATTTCTATATCTTGACGGGAAGTGCCTCAAAAAAGTTTCTGAAAAACCGTGCAATGCATCCTTACGGAAAAATTCCTTTTCTTTGGGTCATCTTGGATTGAACCCATGATGTCTAGGATCGATATGTCATTTTTTCTCTAGTATGATGGTATTTATGTAAAAAAATCGCCAGGTCTCGTTTAACCTCAGAATTTGTATTATATACATGAATATATATCCGGAGAAGCATCTTTATATAATAGGTTAGGCTGGTTGAAAATTATGTGAATGTCTAATAAGTCAAATATTAAAATCGATGGAAGAACCCATGACTTTGTGAAATTCCATAACACAAATATAAGTATGCTAAAGTTTCCTAGAAATTGTTTACTGGTTAAAGTCAAATATTTACAATACGAAATATGAATATTATAATAGCTGATATACTTGATTACGTTGAGCTGCTTCTTTCAAGGAATCTTGAAATTCTCTTTCTTCTTTGTTGCTAAATCTAGTCCACTGTTTTAACATCAGAGTGGATAGTTTCAGCATCTCTTTTCCATTTAGATATGCACAGCGTTTCTAATTCCCCATATACTTTGGTTTACATCATGTTTGTGAGTTTTCTGCCAAAAGCCAACTCGCTTTTTAGAACACAATATACATTCGTTCAAAGACATGTTTAGGTGTCTGGAGAAATTGTTATTTTATATCGATTCTTACAACAGTACCAAAGCACGGAATCGTGATTTTCAAATCAGGTTGTAAGTAAATGATTCCTACTCGCATTCGAGACTTATCGAGAATTTTGATTTTTCTTACGGATTTCAAACTGGTAATTACGCAACACGAGAGAGGGAATATCGAATTGGGAAACGCATAATGGGAGAAAATTGCCAAAGGAAGTCGCTACATTGTCTTCGTAAACTTAGTCATTCTTCTAGGAAAAAGATTTTTACCAATCGGTGTCAATCGATCTACCTACTGGTGTCCTATTTGCGGTATTCGGGTAAAATATGGGTGATTTCGGTATGCAGTCCCGTAGCTCATTGCACCCTAAGAGTTATGCGCAATTTTTTACCTTCAAACTTGACAACTTGACAACAAGGGTGAAACTCAAGTATAACTGGAAACTAACCAACAGTTATATTAATTCAGGCTCAATATTTTATGATAAATGTATATAGTTAATAATGTAACAAATGCTTAATTAGATAATTTAGGTATCGATTACACAATTGGTTTTATGATTAAGGATAAAATAACAATTAATATACAACGAATAATTAATTAAATCACTTATTGTAAATATGTAACAAACACATAATAATAATATAATAATAAAAATAAAATTCCTACTTAATACCAATAAGTAATAAACATTCCTACATAATACCAACAAACAAATTACTTCATATTTCCTTAAAGGCTTAAATTAATGAGATTTATCATGTATTAAATTAGTATTTAGAACAAAAACAGATTAAAAATTCAACTTGGCTGTCTTGGATCCTGCTGTAAGGAGTTATATCCTCATCAATTCGTTCTATTCAAAATAACAGTCCAGCAGAAGTTTGCTGTGTGAACTTGATGCGAACGATGCATACGTGCGCTATATTTGGCGCCAAGAGGATTTGCCATGCATGGCATGGAATAACTGCTTGCGTTCATATCCGCTCTCGAAGAATGCATTAGCCTCTTGGGTCGCGCAGAGAGCTTGAAGGACTGTCCTGTAAACATAGAGTAATTGGCAAAGCTAGAGTGGTTGAATTTGCAACCCAACCCACCGATGTTATCGGATCATTTGATATCCTGAGTGGGGTGAAATTGAGCGATAGAGACGGAACGTATGCTAGGACCCTCCGATCGCAGTGAAGTACCGCAATTGAAAACAAGTAGAACCTCTCTTTCCCAGCTTTCTGAATGGATGCGGTCGCTAACGTGACCTGCTTTACCTAGAGTTGTCGCCTTATTTTTCACTGCTGGAGATTTTTTATTTAGGCAAAGGAAATACGGTAGATTACAAGGTACCTTTTTTTTAACGCTACATATGTCACGGAGGTCAGAGATTTCAACTTTTGTTTCGGAACTATTTATAAATTACTAACAACTTTGTAGCTTAAAATTAATTGCCTAAACCTCAACTTGTTGAACCTCAGTTAGAAAAAAACTTTTAAAATTTCAAACCAGTGCTTTTATCTGAAGTACAGTTTCTACGAAAATCTATGGAATAAAGCACAATTTAGTGTTTGTTTAAATAATTTAGTATTTCATGTTATATTTCTGTTAGATATATATCATAAAATATGATAAATTGTATTTGAATTATTTAAAATAAAAAATTTGCATAGATTTATTAACGTGAAATTAATTGAGATAATTATTTAAAAATATATAATCAATAATCAAACCAAAATATTGCGGGAAATTTCAACTTCCCACGTAAATGTTGAGAGAGATTTTACATGCCAAAATACGACAGAGTACCGCATTTCCGTTTCATACTTCTGGATACCCTGGAATCATTGATTTCCAGACAAGGATTCGACGTCGGGTGATGCTTTTTCAGCGCGTGAGTTTAGTTCAACGTCCATACCTATGCGACGAAATTTTGGCTCATTTAATTCAAATTATAATCTCTGTTTTATCAGTCGATTAAAAAAGTTATGAGAGATATTTCGGTAAATTCTCCTTGCCATTATTATAACGAAACTAGTCTCGTAAAAATATCCACAACATTTTAAAAATAAGTGAATCTTTTGTTTAATTCCTAATTTCATCTGTTTATGTTACTCCCATACGAAACCATACCCGTCCGTGTAAATATTGTTCAGGTGATTCACAAAATCAATTTTCTTCTTTTATTCAAAATAATAAACAAACGTTGGCTAGATTCTCTGAAAAAGTAGTGTAGGAGCCCGTTTTCGAGGATGCAGCTTCATCATTATTAAAGTGTAATGAAATTACTTCGAATATCGCAAGGGTTCCTTATTTAATTTGACTCATTATGATCAGTTTTTGAGACATCAAGCCAATGAGACTATTTTATTTAGTAATACTTTGTTTTCAACAACAAAATCTACTTTAAGACGGCAAATTTAAACTGAAAAAATATACCTCTGTTCAAACAAAAGATAAATACTCAAAATTGGTTGTTTATCAGTCCATCTCGACGTGACTGAATTCATTATTTCCCTAAAACAAAATTTTAGTAATCTCAGAAATTTATTTGATAAACGTTGCATCCAGAAGAGGTGGCATTTTCTCGATTAACGGAAAACAAGGGATTCAGGACAGCGGGACAATTTCTTTAATGAATATATATCCGGAGAAGCATCTTTATATAATAGGTTAGGCTGGTTGAAAATTATGTGAATGTCTAATAAGTCAAATGTAAGAATACTGCTGAATGTGCAACTTCCAGAAAATTAGATAAATTTATTTTCATACCTGTGAAAATATAAAGAATTACATACTACTACATCCCCACACTAAATTATCATCATCTCACAATGCACCAGTGTACACAATGTCACCGTATCCACAGTAAACTACCAAATTGACCCTGAAACAACTATCTCGAATTCNTCATTAAGTATGCTATATATATTTTTTTTTTTCTATAGCTTATTATCGAAAGGGATTACGATTCTTCTATGGTAGCTTAGTTATTTTATCGCCCGTGACAGTACAATCGAGAGCTTCGTTAAAGATTATTTCTCTTAAACATCGTATCCAAGCAATGCTTTAGGAGACCCTTATGGAAAATTTTTGATTATAATTTTCGCCGCTGTGGCGGAGAGGTTAACGTGCAATTGTTCCATTCCCAAGGACCTGGATTCGAGTTCAGCTTAATTAGTAGATTTAAGTAAAATCATCTTTCTGTTTCTGTTTAAACCATTATATTACTTTTAGCTGTAGATGACGTTAATTTCGGATTGAATTTTCCGTCAACAGAGTTTTTTATGTATTGGAGTAATTTGTTCTCTTATTCTGACATATGTTAACAAAAAATACGGCACGTTTTCCGCTGTAAAATAATCTTCTTATACGCTGTCCTGTAGTGTGAATAATTGGTAGAAGGAAATAATATCCCCCAAAAAGGATCTCTATGAAACCTCTAAAAATACCATCTCCCCATCCAAGGAAGAATCGGAAAGAATTCGATTAAATTTTAATGTGAACGTCGCCGCAAGTTCTGGAGCGGGCTAAGAAAGGTGTTCCGTAGAATGCAATAAAGGGATATAGAAAATAGAAATCGACCGAACCCGAATTCCCCACCGCGTTTCCGGAACATCGGAAACAAGAGAAGCAAAATCGTTGCTCCCAATTCTCTCAATGCCCACACAAGTGTAATGTGTTTCCTTCATTTTGGCACGGTATTGAGTTCCATCCCATTTTCAGCACTGAAAGCCTTGGATTCTTCCAACTGACACTATCTTACCCTCTTTAAAAAGAGCCCACCCTGTCAGTCTCTTCAGCCCAGGTTCAATTTCAACGATACCCTGCAGCCATATTCATTTCTTTCGAATCCTACTCGTAATCCATCATCGTTCGAGGTCGACGGGAAATATTCAGATGTCTCCCGCATTTCCGGATGGGATCAAGTGTGTCATTTCGATCATGTTTGTTTCGTATGGTTATATTTCATATTTATTCTCGTATGGAATTCGACTGTCAACTTAGTCACTTTGATTCAATTCTGGTTATTCGCAGTACGCAAACAAACAATTCGTTTAGATTGATTCTCTAAATTTCCCACCCAATAACTCAAAAGACCCACATGGGAGGTGTACTATAAGTTTTTGACTTCTCTCAAAAGTGAAAATTGCACGGGGCCTTATGGTTTCATCATAAAAATTGAAATGAGACAATTTATTTTATCCTTTTCAAATCACGTTTCTGTATGAATTCACTTCAAGAGCTATAAATCAATTTAGGATCATTGCGGTCTTCAATTAATTCAATGCAAATATTGAAATTTGTTACGGCGAATTCAATCACTTTCAAGGTAAAGTATAGTTTGTGGTAAACAAAGTTAATAAAATGTCTCCTGTGACGCTTGGTGACATTCTCTATGCAAGCTTGTAAAGTAGTATCAATGAAAAACACATTACAAACTGAGATTATGTAATGCGCTTAGTTCATATGTTCTCCAAAGGGTTTGGTCTAATTTTTTTGGTTGGTATTTAAATATTTTTTCCCAGAGAATTTTAACTTATTTCGTAAAATTACAACTAGTCATTTCGTTTTAGTTGCGTAGCAACACTCGGGAAATAGGTTTATTAAGAAAAACAATTTCTGCCTAAAAGGAATAGAATTAAAAACTGATTTTATCAATAACAATTTGTAGTTTCTTCACTATAGCATTCGATGTTCCTCATTTGTTACCAATTGTTCGAATCGATTTAGCCTACCTTAAAATCACACAGAAATTTTTGGAGGGTCGAACAGACATGTTGGTGATTCTAGGGAGGGGGAAAATTTCATTTTAGCCTCCAATAACACTCACGTCATGGGATTTTCTTACAATGTATCTGTGGTAAAGAGAGCCCTAGGCGGCTCAGTAGACTGATAGATGGGAACGCACAAAATATTTGCCTTCGTTGGTGGTGTACTCTACTGTAGCATTCCGGGTAAATATCAACAGCATTTAGTTGAAAGGATTCCTGCAAACTTCGATGAGGGGGGACTTCTCACGGATTAAAGGCTTAAGAAGTTTCTAGAGCAGAAGAAACTTCTCCGAAGAGGCAATAAAGGATGAGTAGTTCGTGAAAGATTTCATAATTGATTCAAATAGTTTCACACATCATCTTTCAAAATTAAGCAGTGTCGATAAAAGGGTTAATTGAAGAGATCTCGAAGAAAAATCTTTTGATATGGTTTCCTGAAAGTGGTATCAGAACTGAGCTGTTTGAAGAGTAAGTGTGTGGAATTTTTCGTAGATTTTTCTCTTATTATATGTCACTCTTCTTCTGCAATATGAATTAACTGCTGCTATATCAGCAGATATATTCTTCGTGCATGAATACTTCTGAATTTCAATTTTCTTATTCATGCTACTTGTTAAATTCGGAAAATCCCTAATAACAGAATCGAGCATGGGCAATTACGTTGAATTTGAAGGTGTGGCCGATGAAATGTATTGACTCCATTGCTTTCTTTATTTCTTTGGTTGACCTTATATAATGTGAGATATAAATATATGAATAGTGAGATATATTAATGTTTGGAGTCAATGACTATATAGAATTACTATTAATTAAGTGTAAAACAACATGAGAGGCTTCGAATGAAAATTACGGTAACATGAAAGTCATGTTTTGAAATGGTTATTTTGCTCGTTGAGTTTGTGTAATTTAATTAATTTATTTGAACACTCCAAGTTCAATAAAATTCTAAACTTAAACTTTAACGAAATTAGTACAATGAATCGAGCAGTGATAGGGATAATGTAAAAAATATTACCATATCTTGCTATAATATTCGTATCTATGTTATAAACATGGATATGTTAGTACCCAGTGGACTTGTCTAAATACGCGAGTAATCAAGTCCTTTTAGGATAGGTAAACGACGGAGGCCATCAAAATTCCCATAGTGGTATTTAAAGATAAATGATCTATCTAATTATACGTACGTATATAACCACGAAAATAATTAGCGATGAAAATAGCATTAGCATTTATGAACGAAATTTTTCCTTTTTAACATAATATATTTTTTGCATGAGAATCAATCCGTTGACTCTGATAGTACTTCCAATCTTCTCAAGTGTAGTGTGGATTTATTCTTCAACCCTAAAAGTGGAGTTGGTAAAAATGCATTCCACACTTTTAGCAAAACCTATTATCTCAGCCTTAACTTTATAGTACCTCTCCGTGATGAGAAAGGAATAGAATTCCTCCACTTCGTAGGCACAGGGCGCGCTAAGAACTACTACGAACGACTGGAAATTTTAAAAGCTCTTCAAATCTTTATTCAACGATTATCAACGAGAGACTTTACCATCGAACCTCCCAATCCTCTCTTCCACCGTTCAAACTCTGACTTGTTTCATACTCCCTGTTTGAAACATATCTTCCATTCCCCCCACCCCTCATCCCTTTCCAATCACTATGCATGTGGCTGTTTATTCTTTTCTTGCTCATGATGTTGAAGCTAAGCGTTGAAAAATAGGTCGTAGAAGATTAAAATTCCATGGTAACGTGTAATAATTGGTTTTAATCCTTTCTCATCCACACGTTTAGTTCTTTCAACGCTAAGTAACCCAATTTATCGTTTACTCTGCAGAAGGAAGCATTAATTTGTCCAAATTTATTCAGTATTTAAAAAATCCTAATAAAAAACGATCAATAAAGATTTGGATGTTCATTACTTTATTTACAAAGGAAAAAAATCCAACAGACCTACATGGTGTACTACTTCAAAGTGGAGGTTACAAAGGTTGAAGTTTTCATATTTCCCAAAATGGTGTCAAATATTGCCATCGTTTTATCTCTCGTATCTTTCCTCTTTAAGCTTTAAGAGAGGAAAGCACTAAATCCAATGAAATCTAAAGCATTCGCCCTCAGCATAGAGAGGCCCTCAACCACTCTCCTCCAACTGGAACTGGATCACGTCAAGTCGAGGATCTTCCACGCTGGGTTTAGTCCTCCTAACATCCAAGTCTTCGTCGCGACAGGACAAAGAGATAAGTCTGAAAGGATAAAGAAATAGTATGAGATCGGACGGGGACTTCGCCTTCCATCGGCAGCCGCGGCTCTCGCTAAAGGGCCCTATACTAAACTTGAGGCATCTCCGCAGATCGATAGGGCCGTAGTAAGAGAAATATGTGTATTTTGCGAGGCGCATGCGGGGGTGGATTATCGACTCTTCCTGCATAGCAATATATTCGCAAGGCACTGGCCCACTTCCGTGTTAGAATATCATTCAATCTCCAGCGCTTGCTGCATTATCTTGGCTCTTTAAACATCAGTGATAAAGAGATCGTGTCTGGAAGCGTTTAATCTCTTTCGTAGTCTAGATACCTGCAAGGATTTATTCCCATATGATATTAATAAGTTTATTCCGCATGATATTAAAAGTCCAGAGAGTCAAGAAGATTTTTTTCAAGCAATTAGGTGGGTAATGTTAGTTAGTAATGTGGTAGTTAATACCTAATAGTTAAAGCTCTTCATTTATTTGAGAATTAGAAAAGGTACAGCAAAATTCGATACATTTCCTGGAAAATTATTGCGACAAATCACTGAGCGTTACTTAGATGCTTCAGGACGCAGGATTGGGAATCTCTAGAAGTTGGAAGATTGAAACATTCAAGCTTCATTTACTCAATAAATTCAGAGAAAGTACCTTCTTATATTATGCGTCCTCCCTGCTACATACATCTACATCTGCATAAGTACCCTGCAAGCCGCCTTCCGGCGTGTGGCAGGGGGTGTAAACACCAAGAGTAGAATTACTTCTTTAATTTATTATTATCGCGTATCGTTTGCCGAAAAAAAGAGTCCCTAAAACGACTTGTCCTCGCGTCTATTTCTCTCATTTTACGCTCACTATCGGATCGGCCAAAGTAGCAGGGGGGTCGCATAATATCAATTACGTCATCCGAAAATGTATTTCCTCTGTATTTATCTAACAATCGCAGCCTTCATAGGCCGCACTAGAAATTTTCAAAATCAGCTTTCTCCATAAAATAACATCGGAAATAGTTTTCAAACCCAATAATCCAGTTTTCGCCTCGTATCAATCGCGAAATCCAATTTTGTGCAAGACGCAGCTGCTTGTAGCCGTTAGCTCATCACAGCTGTTCCATAAACAATAGGGTTTCCAAAATTGGCACTAGCAGTTCTGCTATTGAATACTATTACATTCACTAGCGAAAGGCTGTTGTATTTAAATTGCACCATTACAAAATCCATTTTATCTTCTACAGCTTATTGGGTGGGCTTGATTAGTAGCGCTTGAGCTCGAATATGGGGATAAGATTCATGTTTACAAAATATAAATGGGTATATTTTAACTTGGAAGAAGCTGATAAAAATTTTCCTTAGCATGGGTCTTGGAGCATATCTCTTTCTCTCTCAGTTCTTATATCAACAATCATTTGGCTAAATTAATTACTTCCTTTAAACTAATCGATTTCCTCGATTAGTGAATATACAATTTTAATAATTAAACTGAACATTGTGAATAGATTGAATATATTTAGATAGAAAGAGTTTAGAGTTTAAATTTTCATGTATGTTTCTCACATCATTTATTTCTTTTTCAATGTAACTATTTCTTTTATTTTGTAAACGTAACGGTTCGTAATTCAATGCTGTAATCAATATGATTGTACCTCACTTGGTGCAACAATTATTACACTAGTAATTGAACTCATACATGAGTAAAAAACCATTTAATGAACGAGTAATTTGAATTTGGCATTCTCCAAACGATTTTATATTTTTATATTTACCTAATGATGGCTATAAGGCCGAAACAGGTTGGATAATAAAATCGTGCGGAAGTTAAGTTCAAATTTCTCATTTATTTGATGATGTGTTAATCCCATTGTTGTTGTACTGCTGGTATCCTCTTAAGAATTATTTACTTCTTACGCATTTTCATCAAAAATATGTTGACAAGGTTGTAAACGAATGTTTATTTATAACTCAGTATTAATTCTCAGCACCCAACGAAGAACCCTTGAAGTGCGGAAAAGTTACTTTTTCAGTGATTGGAATCTTGTCAATTCTTGATTTGAATTGTTCTTTTTTTAACCAGTTCATCATAATACACCGATTTTGCTGTACCTAAATTAAATTTGGACAATACCACAGCCAACTTACATGGAACATGGCTATCGGGAAACAAGCTCATGCTATATAGTAGTTTAGTGAGTTTACATTTCCAGAAAGAAATTCCAGAGAAAATGTATTCAAGGAAATAGGAGAGTCTCTGGAGGCCTGCCCTTGTAAAGGAAGTTGTGGAAGCAGTAATCTTCTGTCACCGCAAGTCCTTATTTGTTGACTTATTGCAGGAGAAAGTTCAACTGTAGCTGTGGATGAAGTTGTCATATTGAGAGATATACCCGAATGGAAAAATTTCCCTATGTCTATAAAATAGACTTTAACCTTTTGGATTCCCATGATAGGTAAAAGAAACTCGATCTTATAGCGGAACGGTATCCTCTAAAAGGAGTCACATATTAACGATTTTCCGTGAAAATGACATCAGGAAGTACATTTTTCAGCGTGTTTTCTTTAGATACGGAAACTCTCATCGCGGTGCTTAATGTCAAACAAGTCATCGGCGCGCTATGCATTAACTTAGCTGGCAGAGGTAAAGCAACACCACTCGAGATGTTCTATTCATCCATTTCCTGTGTTTGTCAAGGAGGAGTTGGAAAGATTCCACTTGTTGTGAACTATGTGTCACGTTGAGAGCATCATTTGACAATTCCATCTTCCTCACCTTGGCGTGCGTCACGTTATCTTGCGGGATGAAAAACAACACCTGTTAACCTTTTCCATGTTATTAATCAATTCTTTTCCTTCTATGTATCCCTTAAGGGATCAACATGTAGCGACCAAGGTTTATTCCTGAATGCCATTTGGCTCCCGGATATACAAGTGGATTGCATTTGCCTATGGTGAAGGTGGTCCCGGGTTCGATTCCTGATGTATTCTGCCGTATATATACCGATATATACCGATGTATATTATATTTTTCATCAATTTTCTAATGCATGTTTTTCCTCTTTTTTACCTCATACTTCATTTTTTTAGTGACTGTATATCTCATTCCATACGATTCACTTATTTAATGTATTTAGCGGTAGATTTTCCTTGTTTATTTGCTGAATTTGCTGAGAGTGCTAACTTATAACTGCATCACAACCTTCACGCTGTATTTTATGATTTTTATGCCGTAATAAAAGTAATGTTTCAATGTTCTTTATCCCCTGGTGTGGGAAATCATCAGACCGTTACATGCTACATCTTCCTGTGTTTCTTTTTAGGCTCAAAAATACTTTCCCTTTAATTGGAACTTGATATTGTAATATAAGTGAGTTTTGTAGATTTTTCACACATTTTATGGGGATTTTCCTGTTGTGAATTTTTTCGTGAGAATCTCATGAGGAATTGTTAAAATAAAACAAGGTTTTGAACAACGAAGAAGATAAATTTTACTAATCCACAATGTATATCGCGGATTGGATATATATGTTGTGGATTAGTAAAATTTATCTTCTTTGTTATAGAACCTTATTTTATTTACCAATTCCTCATGATGTCATCAAGATTCCACAAGGTGACGGCCTCCTCAGTGAATTTTTTTTGTGAGAATTTGACTTAGGCCTTTCAGCCCCATACTGTAGTTTCTGCCTTCTTTTCTCTTTCTTTCGCTTCTTTTTCCTTTATCCTGACTTTCTAAACTTTTGTGATTTTGCATTTGAGAACTAGATATGGCATTGTAATGCAGAAACCGGTAGTCTCCAGAACAAAAGTAATGTTCAAAAGTGAATATATTTCCTTTCTTTAGAATGAAATGCAACTTCCACTGAATATTGGTCGCTTCCTTGGACCTCACTTCCTGAAGCTAAAATGACAATGGAATAGATTTAAGAGGGGAATATAGTCTCAAACTAACTCTTAAAAATGAATTCTTATTCAAAGTATCTCGCTCAGCTGTTCCCTTCGCGATGCATCGCACTATGAGGAAGGGAGCTCAGAACATATTGTGTTACATTGCTTTATTATTATTAAGATATTCACAATGTCGAGATTGAAACTAAAAAGTCTCTTCTTCCATCTAACCTTTCGTCATAATTAGAAACGAATACATTTGTAAATAGAAATAGAGAAGAAAACTTACGGTAGAATTGTGGATGTAAAAAACTTAAGTAATGTCTTACGGAAAAAATATTCATAGCAGGAAAATACCTACAAAGAAGGGGGGTGTAGAAAGCCTCCTCAAACCTACTGATAGTACAAAGTAAAAGATGTTAAGGAAACTGTGTGTATGAAAATCACTTGAGAAGTACGGTAACGAAATTAACTGAAACTAAGTCATAAAAATAATAAAAGCCACAAAGAAATTATCGTTCTAAACTAAAACATCTAAAAGTTATAATCGTTTTAAAATGTAGATAAGAATGTTTAAAGAAAAGTTACTTAAGAGGCATTAAGGAAATTAAACACATTAAGACACATTAAAATTAAATAGAAAAGAATAATTGGCAAAAGAAGAGATAGACTTTGTTGATTTTCCACAGTATATTTTCTACAAGACCGGTTTCACATCCGGAGTAGCATCTTCAGGTACAGAAGTAACATAAAAAAATATACTGTGGAAAATCAACAAAGTCTTCCTCTTCTTTTGCCAACTACTATGGCTTTCTACAAAGTTACGCCTGACCATTTAGATTTTATTGAAAAGAATAATTATATCGATATCGGAATGCGTGACTTCGTGGAAAGGCATTGCAGAGTAAAAGAAACTTTGTACTTTTCCATGGCGGTTTTAATTTTGCTACCTGTTTCGTAAGGGTACTTACAACTTAAGGCATGAAGATGTAAGCATGCTTACGAAACCGGAAGCGAAATTAAAATCCCTATGGAAAAGTACAAAGTTTATTTTATTCTACAAAAGAATAAGACGTATAAAAGCATTGATGGTTTCGTACAGTAAATTTGAAAAGAATATAAAATGATTCATTAATTAATTTAAATTTAAAAAAATTGATAGATTTCCTTTATTTTTCATTAAATTAATAGAGGATTAATATTATAGAAATATAATATTAGTAGAGAATTTCCTATATCTTCCGAGATCACTAATCAGAATGTGAGGGAGCTTAACAAGTCTGCCAATATAATCCCTAGCATAGGAATTGCTGCCGTTAACTTGTTTCTCATGTTTTAAAGATCGGTGCGTAATTGAAAGCGGCTGCTTTCAACTCAGGTGATGATTTGAACGGAATACGATGTTTTTGTGATTGCTGAACGGTTTAACGCGTAGATAAGGGATACCCGTCACGGTAATTGAGCCCCTAAAGCGGCAATTAGCGCTGAGATGGCGTCCGCCGCCGAAATAAAACGTTTATTTTCTGCTGTGAATCACCATGAATAATCACGGCGTTTCCTGAAATCGATGAGGATTTCTGAGAACCATCATTTTAAAGTCGTAATTCCGTTTCGAATGTAAAAGCCGATGATCGTAGTTTGTACATTCGAATTATCGAATCTCAATATTATATAATTTTAAATAACATGCTGATTTCTCTTTACTTTACATTGGTATATTAATACTATTACTTGGGAGTGTAATATATATTAGATTAATATTATTATCATATATTTGTATTAATAGTCAATGAATCAGTAAAATAAACTATTAGAAAGGAATAAGGATGACTTTACTCGTTAAGATCCCGGATCGAGTCCTGGTCCATTCATACTTTTTTCGTATTTGTTTTTCATCGTGGAATACAGTAGCCTTGTAGTTATTTTTAGTATGCACGTTTTGTAGGAATTCTCCTTGGTTATATCAATAAGAGGACATAAGAAATAGTATCGTTTTGATCTATATCGGAGTGTTTAACCCACGTTCTGTGGGCCGCATGAAGTCCTTTCATCGATTTCATTCTCCTGTAGCTTATTCTTCCCTGAAAATTCCGTTTATTTTTTCATTCCAAAACTTGATAACCGAAGTGTAGAAGCATATGTATAGTAGAAAATGAAACGTTGAATACGTTTATATACCAAATCGCTCTATAATAAATAACAATTTAGGCAAGTTACAACCATTTTGAAATGCTGTGAAGCGTGTTCATTATCCCAGCATTGTAAAAGAACTAATGCGGTCCATATGAGGTTTGCGGTTGGGTACCATAGCCCGATGTAGAAATTTAATGGAAAATGTCAGGAGATAAAGAAGTAACATGTGAGGCAATAATCATTGAGTATATTTAAATTAGTGATCAACGATGAAGGGAAGGGAATAATGTGTGGATTTTTATAGTTCCAGATCTTACGTAAACTCATTTATATATGATGTGTTATAATCCTATCCATACCTACGTAATGAATAATGAGTCTGAAACTCTTCGATCACTTTAATTCCACGTAATGAAGGTGAAATCGATTAAATTCAAATAGTGTGATATCATAAGGTAGTTACTGATTTCTCACTACCTGAAAAAATGTTTTAAGATAAGTTGGAATTATAACAAGTTCATTAATATTAAGGAAACCTACTTATTAATGGAGTAGCTGCTTGTTTACTGTATTTACTGTTGAATTCCTTCATTTATTCAACTAGAATACTTCCTATTCAAGAATAAGTGAATTTCTAATTAGAAGTGTAAATTAGAAAAAATAAGCAGGTTTAACTATCCACGTATTTCATTGTTGTCGATTAGTAAAAGCTAATTTGCATATTGCATAGATTGGGAGCTATTTTCTACGATTACGCAGTAATTATGTATACTATACTTACTTAAAATGCAAAAGAGGGTACACTGGAGAATGAATCATTAAAACATGTTGTATCGATGCCTATGTTTAACACTTACCTTTACGATTAATTCCTGTATTTTTACAACATAATGTATTTTGCTTATAGTAAAACTTTTTTCAAAACAGAAAAAAAACAATTGAATCACCCGAGACAGAAATTACATCATATAGATAGTATGTGGATCTTGAAAACGTTCCAAGTTCTATTTCTTTCGGAACATTTTTTTATTAACATTTTATTTTATAAAATTACAAACTAATAGTTTGCGATACTATTTTTGGCGATAATTACATGAAAGCTACCGACTTTTAAATTTCATTATATTATTTTATATTGTGTAAAATTACACTATTGTCATCTTCCAAGAGCTATGCAATCGCTCTTACTTTTATATGGCTTTGAAAAGAATATTTAAGAGATATAACTATTTGAGACTCAAAACACGTCAAGAAGTAAAACAAAGCTTATATTTACAAGTAATTGGAAGGTTGTTGATACCACAATCCCCAAAATGATAACATCTTCCTTTGATTTTGTATTCAAATATTCCATAAAAAGTTTAATATGAACTAAGAATGAGCCTTATCGTGTGTAAATGTTCCTAAGCCTTAAAGATTGAAGGATACTATCTCAGACGTGACTTGGTGGAATTCCTTCATGATATAACGAGATAAAATTCGATGTAATGAAAGTGCAAATGATGATGTCGCACAGGGATGAAACCGGTTGTTCATTAAAGTTATTTTGAATTTACCTTAATTTAATTTCATCATATTTTAAAGATTGTAATTTTTATACTTAAAAAACCTTTTTTATTAAAGTATGTTTTTCATTTTTCTTCACAAATATATATCTTTAAACATTTTTCTTTCGCTGAAAATATTTGGAAAGTTATCGATCGTCAGCAGATACGTATCTGTGCTCAAATGATGACTGACCTTGGAGAAACGCCGAGTAAATTTTTTCTGCTCTTAAACTATTCAGCATTATTGTTAAAAAAGCTTTGACAACTGAGGCCATTTCACACATGTGGACTTCCTCCAGGAACAGAATCAGGGACCGCTTTCATCGAAAGCTATTACGCTACCCGCTTGGATATCCGGAGCTCTGACATAATTTTACCTCAAGGTTCCTGCTGCCTTATGTTGATGCGGGGAATATTTTAAATTTGTCTTCTGATACAGTACAGAAAAGAATATCTTAATTAATTATTTACTTTTGTCTCAGTCTTGCTCATAATTGCGGTAATATGAAAGTTACCGAGGTAGAAGCGATGGGGAAAACTGCCATTCATTTTGGTCAATACTTATTGAACAGTATTAAAAGTTATTAAATGTATTCGGCTTCGCTTACTTAGGCTTGTTCCCCTTACAGCATTTTGGTCGGGTAGGAAGGGTAATCTACCTCATTCCTCATCTTTCCTGGCAAGCCTCATTTCCTATCTAGAGATTTTCGTAGTCAACGGTATAGTTTCCAACCGGCCTACGCGCAGAGAAATTTGCAGATACGAACTTCAAATTGCCCACTCGAAATACATTTTCTGGTGCCTCAATTTACAGAAAATATTTTACAAACGAGCATGACGATCGGTATGATGGATGAGAAAGCCGCTGTCACCAAAAAAATAACGCCTGCATTCTATGCTAAAGCTACTCGACAAAGTAGAGGAACGAAACGCGAAAATTCGCGATCCGCTTCCATCAAGGGTAATACGGAATGAGATTCGTCGAATGAATAAGAAAAAAATCACACTGTCACCGTTAAATGCCGATGCATTTCCCGTTCCTTCTTCCGCAAGCAAATATGTACGTGGAGTGACATCACTCGTTTTCCGCAGTGAGCATGAGGCGTGTTGGAACGGAAGTAAGGGTGGCGAAAATGTTATCTATATTTTCCTCATATACATAATATGTAATACTAATCATCAGAATAATGGTTAATCGAGAATTTTCTTCCCTCCTGGTGAAATTTTACCGCTATGTTATATTTCATCGCTCATTAAATCAGGCGTATAAAAGAAACAAGACATTTTAAACGAAATATTCTCACGATTTGGATGGCACGAATCAAACCGGAAGTTTTCGCGACATTTTTTTATGATCAATATATTTTTTTATGTTGATTGGCTGCTAAGATAGGCCACGTTACCATATTTTGACAAGTGGATTAATTATAGCGCAACGTTTGGTGCAGAAAAGGATTGTTGTATCATCGGTCCCCTTTATCACACTCTCGTTAACGGTTGTAATAAGTTTTAGACTGCTGAGGTGTGAACTATGCTTAAAAATGATCTTCATTTTGTAACCCTTATTGGATGACGTGAAAGGTGTCATTCATGGATCATTGGGCTGCACTCTCTTGGAAGTTTTCTATTTATTTATAGCCTTATGGTTCTGAGAAGAAAACAACGGCAAACTACCTCACTCCTCATCTTAGCTTATTCCCTCTATGGAACTTTTCTTTGTTAGTGAAGGAAAGGTTGAGACTTATACCACCCTGCAGTTGTTACTCCATCTACTTGAACCTTTTCTCGATTTGTAAGCTTTCTCGATGGTCTACGTGTTATTTGGAAGTATAATTCTCAATATGTAACGTCTGAGACTTTTGAAATCATGGGTTATTACTTTACAAATTGATGATTAGTGCGGATGTATTCTCGAAAATAAGCTTCAATTCGATAAATATTAAGGATTTTCCTAAAGAAAATCTTTTTCGTCTGTTACTTTTAAGGAGCTTGTCAGCCCACAAACGATAATAAATTATACAATGGTTTTTTGAAATACTGGAGGAAATTGTGAGTAGGAAAACAACGTGAATCTAATCAAAAAGATCCTCAGAGCTGAACTGAAATTAATCGAACGATTCAATGCAAATGTTGAGTTGGAATAGTGAGAATGATTTGAAGGAGAGGTAACACTGCCATATTTTTCAACTATCAATGTCTTGGAAAAGCTTGAAATTTCCACGACAATTTTATGTAGTAAGAGTATTCCTACTTTGATATTTCGAATATTATGACAATATTTGCATAACATATTTTTTCAATTTTTTCCTTCGTTTCATTATACTCGATTTAACATATTAAATTGATCTACGAAGTAAGAATCAAAGATGTCAATTCAGCGAATTTGACACGAGATGTAGCGACTTTTTTCGTTGCTTTAGTGGCTGTTTTTCTATTTTAGTGACATGTCGCATTCCATCCAGCATCTTGCGTGGATACTCCTCTACAATCTCGTCGCATAACATAATTTACTTATATAAAATCCGAATAACATCACGTTTAATTGGTAAAAAGCTCATAATTTCCTTATAATTTTAATAACTGATCTGATATAATATTTGTAAGAGCGAATTCAAGCTATTATAATTTTTAATAACATTTTCGTGACATTTTTTATCAGTTTAGTGACTTTGTAGCTGCTTTGGAGGATGATCTAGCGAAATCATTATTATTATTATTATTTCTATAATGGAAACGGGATAATCCCAATCAAATCCATTTTATTATTTATCACGAACACAACCATTCCCTAACCGGAAAAATCCAATTAGCCGAGACTCGAACCCGGGACCTTGGTGTTGGAGCGCCAGCACGCTAACCACTCCGTCACCGCAGCCAGTAAATCATCAGAAATTAATTGGAATTCCTGTTTAAAATGTCAAAAATGCTTACAAACTATGTAACGTTGACCATTAATACCTCTGTATATTTACAATTCTCAGAAAGTACCAATTTTCTAGTCCTTAACTTAGTTGTTTAGAGCAAGCACTTGGCGAGGGGGAGATCCGGGTTTGTGTTTCTCTGTAATTTTCTTCTCAGTCCTTAAAATAAAAAAATCGAATACGTTAGGTTGGTTTTGGCACTCTAAAAGTGTAAATAGAACGGTGGTATCAGTTTCCAAAGTGAACCTCCAAGTTCATTCACTTTAAGAACTGAATTTAAGCGATCACTTAAGTACAAAAGAAAATCAAGTGGGTATTATTAAGGGAATGGAATCATACGCAAACTTGCTCTTTGTTCTTCACGGTAAGGTACGTGCGAGGAGTGTGTATTGTACATGTTTATCATCGAGAAGATCAAACTCGTACGAACGGAGGTTAGGCCATCTCCCGAGGTCTCGGAATTTTCCTATTATCTTTCGTCTTCTTTCTTTTTCTTATGCCTCTGCCATTCACACGGATGCATTAATTTCTGCTGTCAGCTGTTTCCTCGGTTGATATTTCCTTATACGATTTGCATGAGCGGTCAAAAACCTCTCGCCCTCGGGGAACGATGATCGGCCTCCCCGAGGCTTAAAAAAGCTTGAATTAAACAAATCACTTAACCACTGGAATGGGATATACAATTTGGAGCACGTGGCCTTTTCCCAAGGGGTGAATTTTGTTATCTTCCATGGACGCCTTTCGTTTTAATTTCCTTTTCATTTTATAAAAGATTTCCTTCGGCGCTTCCAATCATCGCCCTTATGCTTCATTGGACGGTGACCTCTTCTACCGTGAAATTGAGAACGCTTAGAATTTCGCCTTCTATGCAACCCCTCGATTTCTTTTTAATAGCTGCGTATCTAAATCAGTCAGGAGAAAAATTAATGGGATTTTTGACACGAGTATCGACGCAGAGTCCTTTTTCGTAAATCTGTATTTTGATTGGTGAAGGGGTGCGGACTGGTGAATATTTCTTCAGTAAATCGTAAGATCCTTCCTTTAGGGTGAGGTGATTCTAGGTCTAGTTTTGGTCTTTTAGGAGATAATAATCTGAAATGCTTTATCATCATTGGCAATCTGGTTGCGCACAAAATGCCACTGTTCCATTTTTCCCATACTATTGGAATTGGACTGTAATTTTAAATTCTCACGCCTCCCGGATTGAGGCATTTTTATCCTACTTTAATTAAATTGATTCACCTAACAATTCGAACTCTAATTTACCGATTTTCGCAACTTTTTGCGAATTATTTTAATTTTAAGTTTGGTGTCAGCCATCAGCAATCCTGCGTAATCTAAATAATGCTTCATCTTCGTCTAGAGGTATTTATTTATTTGTAATTTTACGTTGCAATTCGGCCCTCCGACTAGATGGCAACGCTGGAAGGGAGTATTACATAAAAAATAATTGGCTGGCATTCGCCCGAAGATGGAGGAAAATCCCTCCAAATACCTCCCGTAGGCAATACGTTACATGTATGATTTAGACATTAATAGTAATATATTATAAAGCTGTTCGTAAAAGTAACACATTTACAAGTTAAATATTAAAAAGATTTGCATTAATATTCACATATTAAAGAGGTTGTACGATACAAGTAATGAGTTAAAATCATACATTACTACAGTATATACATTTTTACGTAGTTTACGAATTTTTACAAATATATGGTTGGATATATTTGGCAATATTTTGGATTTTTACTATTGTGATAACACAATCCGATAATTTACTGCGATTGTGTTTCAGATATTACGTTAAATCATCCAAAATTGCATATATGAGTAAAGCGAGCGCGATTTCGATCATATTGCACATCTATGCTGTTTTTTAGCGAAGAATACTTATTTTACGGCAGTTGAAGTTGGGGTATTTATAGTATCCCGGAATCCCTCGGGAATGCACTTAACATTCTTCGGGAGTTGTCACCCTTAACAATAACTTGCACCAAATCATCCTTTTTTCCTGTCGATATCGATTTAAATATCGAAGTAATTAAAAACACCTTTAGAAGATACGGGTAGGTCAAATATTAACAGAAAAGGGATCGCTAAAGAGATTTAATAGAGGTTAGAGTATAAGAGAAAAACCGAGGGGAAGCCAAAGACAAAAATTATTAGATGGCATAAAGGGTGGAGTAAGTTAACGGTAACTGAAAGAAATTACGTTGAGTAGGAAATACTAAGACCCATCTACCGAAAGGTAGATGTATGGATAGATATACTTATGTATAGATTTGAATAGTGAAAAATTATATTTATATCCTGAAAGCTTACTCTGTCGCTCCTTTTCTTATGCTCTCCTTTCTCGCTTCTCCAGCCATTCGTCACCTGTATGAACACGTATTTGTACCATTTCACCTGTTCCTGCCTCGTGCCTTAAATACTTTAATACGTTACCTATTGTTATGTTAATAAATGTTATACAATGTAAGAAT
This sequence comes from Ladona fulva, assembly GCA_000376725.2. Lineage (NCBI taxonomy): Eukaryota > Metazoa > Arthropoda > Insecta > Odonata > Libellulidae > Ladona > Ladona fulva. Next base: position 31,844 of record KZ309232.1, on the reverse strand, counting down.
GCTAAGCGATGCAATTCTTCCTATAGTCAAGGAAGACTATTCAATATTCTTTCTTTTTCATTCGCGTAAATGCAAATTCCTTTCATTACAAAATGTTATTAAACGATTAATATAGGAAGAATAAAAATGAAATTTTTATTAATCACGTCCTGACGTGAGTGGTGTGTAAAAGTTATTTTTTTAACTGATAATTTGATAACTATTGTTTATAAAAAGGTGATCTATTACATTCAAATAAAAGGAAGACAGGAGTGTACTTTTCCCACAAGTTTATTCACATCCGACCGGTTTCAACGAATAATTACCATCCTCTGGTAAAGAAACACATACAGGAAGTACAGAATACAAATAAAGGAATTCCTGTATTTGTTCCTTTACATGAGGATGGAGATTATTCGTTGTAACCGGTCGTGTGCAAATAAACTTGTGAAAAAAGTACACTCCTGTCTTCCTTTTATTTTAATGTGATGGAGTTCCACTCAAGTATGCCTTCCTCCGTGGAATTTATGATCATCTATTTCTCAATGGACCAAAACTGAGCGACAAATGCACGATAATAATAGTGAACGGCAATAATTAACGGTAATAAAGAATATAACTATAAACAGTAATTGTTTTCCTCTATAAATCATCGTTCGTTAATAACCTCTGGGAAAATATGCTAGTGTCAGTCCTTTTGCTTTTCTTATAAAAACTGTAATTCGTTTAAATTTCAGCAGAGCAATTCCCATTGATAAATTACTTTTGATATCGGTTTTAGAACGTTTGCAATTTAGTCCTTTACGGAATAACAAGTGTGAAAAATAGCGACACGACTGGGACTCGAACCCAGGTCTCCCACTTTCCGGAAAGTGGGAGACCTGGGTTCGAGTCCCAGTCGTGTCGCTATTTTTCACACTTGTTATTCCTTTGGGATTTTCGTTGGTTTTCAACCAACTAAGTTACCTTCCTTTCCTTTATCCTAGTCCTTTACATTGCGTTCCCGGTCTAAGTTTGATGATTTATTTGAACAGCGTAACGATCAGCCAAGTAACTATAAAAGAACCATAGAAAGAGTCAAACAAAAGAATCGAATAGACTGAGTCGCAAACCTAAAAGTCATAATTTAATCCGTTTGATTTTTGCTTTCACTTCATTCATACCTTAGTCCGATTCCCTGATACTCGGTAAGTACGCTCGAGAAAAATGGAAAGATATCCTGGCAATAAGGAAGTGAAAATGAGTTCATCTCATACACCGAAGTAGCGATAAATCCAGGAAGTTCAGCAGTAAGAACTTTTAATTTTTCCAGTTTAATTAGTCTATTGGATCATCATTCTTCGCCACTGGGTGCCAATTTATTCCACTGTCGGGCCTTTGTTTCGAAGTTTGAAGGCAATAAACTCTGATCATTTCCTCGTTCGTTCCTTTTACTTTAGATAGCTCAGCGCTCTGCAAACACCATAGGCATCCTCGGAAGCGCAAATACTGAAGCAAATACTGAGAAAGCCATCGACCGCTTCGTCATGGTTTTGAATAGAACAGTTTCGGAACTTCTAAAGCAGTGCAAGGAAAATAGGCAAGGGACTGGTTGGCTACGTCGGAAACATCTTCTCTTGTAAGCAATGGTATGTCGCCTAGCACATCCTTGTCTTGCATCTCACGTACGAGTTGAGATAGACTTGCCTCACTTAAACGGTTGTCTTTGAGGAATTGGGCTCTTAAAGCGAAATAATTGTTTCCTCAATCCTCTCTTTTAGGTCATTTTACCGCTTTCGCCTCTTACTCCCGAATTCAAACATTAACTTCCAGAGACAGAGCTGTTTCATGCCATGAGGAATAAACATCGTTCTATATTCCTGTTGCGAGCGCAAGCCCTATTAAAAGTAAATGTATGAGAATGTATAGATACATTAATGAGATTATGTAGATTTATGGAAGTTGGGTGACGCTCAATTCGGCGAAAAGACAGCTCTGCGATAGACAAAGCTTATGAATAGAATCTTTATTCGGTCTCGAATTTGCAGTATGTCTACGTCTTGGGGAATAATTAAAGTAAATCATTACCTCTAATGGAATGTATATATGTTCTCTAAAGATAGCTAAATAATCAGAGCAACCAACCGGAAGCTGGACTCATATCCCGGATAAGACCTGGGCTCATATCCCGGTACCGTCGGATGTTTTACATGTCCGTTTCTCCTTAGGTATTTTCCTTGGTGTACACCTTTACGGGCCAATTCACCGTTAATCCTTTCCAATTTCTTCATCTCGCTTTTTATTTTATTTAAATTTGGGAAATTGACGTACTACCGTACTTTAAACATAACAAATTACTTCGGCGAATATTTTTTTTTCAAAAGTCACATTTAAGGAAATTCAACTTCAGCATTATGTAAAAAATGTGTCCAATGTAACGAAATCTATCGAGTACGTGAATAACATGAAAGTAAACTTTGCAGAACACCGTTTCCTTTTTATTTGCAGAATTTTGTTGTCTCCAAGTTGACCGTAGCCATGTAGGTAGTAATTAATCGTTTTATTTTTTTAGGGGTCACCCTTTAATTACTATGCATATTTTGTCCGTAGAATTTTTACTCCGAACGTTATGATGAATTAAACAGATCAAAGGGCGGAGGGAATATTGAAACTGGCGAAAAGTTTGCGCGTTGAAATATATTCCTGCAAAATTAGACAGATTAAGAAACGCATGCTCAAATCGTAAAAATATTCAAAATTATGACCTTTACTTGTAATGGTCATTTAATGTATTATATATTCCGATTATTAGATTGTTAATCTACGTTAACACTTATGCCTAAAAATAATTCCGAAACATAGTTCCTATTTTCCACAAATTTATTTAAACACGAACGATTTCCAAGACGGTCGTGTTTAAATAAATTTGTGGAAAATACGAAATACGTTTCGGAGTTATTCTAAGGTGGCGGTCCACAATTTTAGGCTAGAAGATCTGGAGTATATGCCTTAAGTTTAGCCATTTTTGCTGTGCTGTTGTCGTAACATATCTAGAAAGCTTTTAGCTTTAATACTGACGCAAGTTTAATTTTTATTGACGCAAATTGAACCTTTCTTGCTTTTCTAGTTAGCAGTCCGAATCTCGAAACAATAACATATCACAAGATATTTAAAATTAGTTTCTCCTGTATTTTGTTTCCCTGATTAATAGAGAGATTAAATTCTTTTCTTTTTGGCGACAAAGTGGGTAGCGCGCTTCTCTTATAAGAAAGTGGTTTCGGGTTCGATTCACAGTTGGTTCTCGTAGGTGCAAAATTACCTTAGCTATCGAGGTACAGTTAATTTAATAAAAAAATACTATTATAACGTATATCATTACCACTCCTTCGTAGACTTCTTTTCAGCTTGGCTAGCGCACTATCTACATTGTATTCGGTTGGGGTTATACTCAACTACGTCTGAGCATTTCCTACTGACCTGTTTTCAGCTTCAATACAATAAATCTTTAAGAAGATATCTTGCAAAAAAAAACTTCAACTGGCAGTTATGAATCCGCCCAACTGACTTGCTCCTAATCGATAATTCCGTCTCTGATTTCTTGGTTTTATTAATCCTGAAGTTAACGAGTTCTTTCGTATAAGAGCTAAGAAACGCGGAAGGCTCGATTTTGGGTCAGGAAATTTTTCAGGATTCTGAACCGGAATAAAGGGATCATCAGGGGTGAATGAATGTGATTTGCGTGGCTCAGTCGAACTTCAAGAAGACCACGATCGTCCATTTGAGACGCCTGAATAGATCAAACCAAAAGGTAAATGTGGCGAAGAAATAGTGGAATCAAACGGAAGGAACGATCAATGAATTGAGGCCATCGATGGAAAAGGAAGAATATTTTTGTTTTCCATAGAAAAGGATAATTGAAATGCAAACCTGTCGGCTCGGGACGCAAATGATGGCGGCTCAAAGAATTTCAAAAATATTTAATTTCGATTCAGAAAAAAATCCCGTTTGTTACTTCCTATTATTGTGCTTGCATGCACCTTAAACAAGAATCTCTTTTCATTTCTCGTTTCAAAATCTCAATGGCTGAAGAGAAAATTCGTAGCAGAAATGATTGGCAATTGAAAATACGAGTTTAACATTCCCTTGCGCAGTCACCGTATTTTGAACATTTCCGAATATTCACATTTTTGGAGCTGAAGATGGATTCACACGAAAGAAATGAGCGGAAATATTTCGTACTTTTTCGTAGTTTATTCAGCCATCTAAAGATTCCAGCGACTGATCGATAATAGCAGTTATATTTAACAGATATTATTCATTATTGCTTTCACGAGTTGTTTCATTCATATGTAATTTTTTAACATATATTTCATTCGATCGAACTATTTCCGTGTGATGTAACATTTAGCTATACAATATGCAGTGCGTTCGAATACTCAAATGTGTTCAAACTAGAAATATTATTAATAGATTAGAGATTACGATAGGCTCGGCCAGTTCTATAAGTTCCACTTTGAAACTAGTGGAGCTTCAATGGTTAAGTTACTTTTTGAGATAAATATACATTTCCTTGTGAAGACGACAGCTTATATTATGTTATTATTACACACCAGCATATAGCTTCAGAACCTAGTTTGTTATCCCTTTTATGATATAGTACATACATCGAATAATACTTTAATTTGATATTAGTTTTCTTCTCCTGTTTTTCTCACATCTGTTCCTCATGTAATATAAAGAGAAAATATACATTTCTAAATATCACTATTTTACCTTTTGCGCTAAATTCTCGCATACTTCCCACTACTCTTTTCTCTCCCAACATTTGGTTGATTGATTTAAAATCTTTCTCTGAATATAAATGTCCATATTTGTGTGTTTTACTGAATCATTCTTTCATCCAGCGATTACTTGTTAATCTACTGTACAAAATAATATGGACCGGTGGAATTGGAAGAAAGAAAAATAGCGCGGAAGATTGGGAGAAGGGATGTTAAAATTAAAAGTAAACGGGAAGAGTAACAGATGAGGAGGCATGGATAAATATCAATCATAGGAAAATATTGATACAAAGGAGGGAGAAAGGAAGCCAGGGAGGGAAAAAATTTGTCTCTAGCAAAATACTCGATGTAAGGAGATGTTAAGAGAATTTTCCAGAGGAAACGGACCATGAAGTTTTACAACCGAGGCTCTGAATTTTAGAGTTCTTGTCAACGTTTCTTTTCTGAGTGTCTTATAGCCTGTTTGAAAGCTTGTTGCTTATATCTGCGTGGAACGGTGGGGAAGGTTCCATTGGGAGGGGAAAGAAAAAAGCTATATGCCTGAATAATTGGTCTATTGGCTCATCAGCCTTTCAAACCCCTTCCTAATGGAGTCTTTGGAAGGTAGACTTCTCCAGACAAAAAATTTCTTATGCACGGGGGATTTAAGCTTTCAACCACGCATTAGAAAGGACGGAGAATTCCCATCAGCTCCAGTTAAATGATGCTCAGAACGAAAACATAGGTTTACAGAAATGAAAACCAAGCGGACCTGTTTGGAACAGCAGTCCGTCTTAAGGGAACGGAAGGGTGATTGGGGCTCCAAGACGGAGTTGACGGAAAAATTTAATTTGCTAAACATAACAACGATTCGAGAAAAAGGGCGAGGCGGAATGAAATCTCGGGCGATCGATGGGAAACTCGGGAAAGTAAAATGAAAATTAAACGGAAAAGCGTTCGAGAAAAACGGAGCGCGAAAGCCATTGGAAACATTTCCTTGGGTGACAAGTTAAAAAGGTGGCTGAAATAAGGGAAATGATTTTCGGAAGGAAAATAAAAGGTCGACTGAATTCTTGGATATTTGTGAGGATGTTGGGACCAACTGAATCTAAAGAAACGGAAAGTATATTTAAAGAACAGGGTTGCTTGAAAAGGAAATACGAATATGAGATTTCCTGGGACATAAAAATATCATGCTTAATCATACTTTATGACTGGCTTCGCTGCACAAACTGAATGTTAGCAATCTAGAGGACTTTCAAATAAAATGTACAGTCGTAGGAGAGGTTTTGTAGAAATACATTATATGGAACGAAGAAAGACGTAATTGTCCAAAATAATATTTTCTTTTAATGACTAATGCGACCTGGTTGACGATCATTCGTAGAAACCTGGTCCTATTAGTAATTAAATAAATATATTTTTGTGAAAATTACGTCTTTCTTCATTCTAATAGATGACTTTTGATGCAATGAATAATGAGAGGTTAGTAATAGAACCGAATACAAACAACATTAAGCTGGAGATTATTACGTTTGCCACCATCTAGGCCTGTTTAAATCAGAGATGGTGGTGAAAGTTACTTATATATAGGAACGAGGCATTATCTATGTCCGTCTATGTAAGTACCCTGCAAGCCGCCTTTCGGTGTGTGGCAGGGGGTGCATGTACCATGAATCTACTTCTCTAATAGATTACTTCACAAAACGCATCGCCTTTCGCTACATCTTTTCTAATTCCCGAATACAACACTTATCGGCAGAGTCACATACACAACACCCACATACTCAAGATGGGGCCTAACCAACGCAAATTAACATCGCTCGCAAACTTCTTTTTTCGTTCCGACCGACTATTCTCTTTACGAAGCCGAGTTTCTTGAGTACTTTTCCTCATTTATTATAGATGTTGGTACTCCATGTTACGTTATTCGTGAGAGTTACTCCTAGATATTTCACCGATTCTACGTTAATAAGTTTATCCCACGGAGGCTGTATCCTGAATAATAGATTTTCTTTCGAAGAAGTTAACTACTGAACTTTATTCCTACTGAACTTTTGTCTACATTTAGCTCTAAATGTCAATCATCGCACCATTTCATAACTACAGAATGAAATTTTACTTTTATTTTACAGAATGAAATTTTTTAAATGCTCATTAGAAAAAAGTTATTATGATGTTTAACTCTAAATAAATTGTTAGCGCGAGGTAGGTCTGGAACCAATCTGTTGCACTATATTATTTCAATTAAATCTTATCTACATTAATTCAGAATTTATATTTGGTAAATATAACAATTTAGTCTTCCTGAGGTTTGCACTTCTTCGAAACTCTCTTGCTTTATCCTTAAGTGCATTTACTTGTATTATGGACCGCTCACGGAACCACGCACCATAGCTTTTTATTCTGTATATCTTAAAGGAAGCATAAGACAATGAGGTTAAATTGGACAAGTTATATATCTCGAGAAGGAAATGTAATTCAAGAAATCTTCCCCGCATGAGAAGACAACAATAGAAGCGAGCAAAAGGCACACTTGTCTGATTCATCGTACTCAGAACCACTCAGGTTGGAAGGTACTGGAGGTGTATATGATTGTTGAATCCGTTTGCAGTCGTCCCCACTATGTAATGAATTGGCAATGGTACCAGGACTCGAAAGAGGAGAAAAAGAGATTGCTATCACTGCAGAAAGAGCACGGAAAATGCAAAGCGAAGATAAAAGTGCTCTCCGCGGAAAACGAACGGGAGGAGCGAAATTAAGGCGATTAAATTGTGGGCAGACTCAAAAGGAAATTGAGTGGAGTTTTGGGGGAGAGAGGAGAAGAAATTTCTGCGCCAGAGAAAGGAAATAAAGGGGTACTCAGCAAAATAATAATTCAATAGAATTTGAGGAAAATTCGAGAAATGAAAACTGTAGCGGAGTAAAGAAAAGAAGAGATACTACGGAATAGATGAATCCTACAGAGAGAGGCTAGATTTTATCATTTCACTTTTATTTGAAAATATATTCGTGCACAGAGATGTGTTTGGGTTCAGCTTCAATGTTGAAAGTAATCTTGGAATGAAAAATATACCGAGGCAAGTTATGCATTGATCCGCAATTTTCTTTGTAGGAAATCTAATTACTTTTTAATAATTTGAAGCAATAGTTCAATGGGTTCTTCCGGTTGTATTATAATTCCAATTCCAACTTAGGAAATTTTATTGAGCAGAGCAGTCTTGCTCATGGCTATGATTACATGAAAGCTACTGAGGTATGAGTTGAATAATGGCATTAATTAAGGTTTTTCCTTAAGCAATGTTACGAAAAATGTTACTCGTACTCATGGAGTCATTATGCTCCGCTAACGTGGGCTTGTTCTTCTTATGGCATTCTGGCTCAGGAAGGAAAGCAAGGGCAAACTACCTCACTCCTCATCTTTCCTAGTAAACCTCATTTCTCTCTCCTAGCGTTTCGTAGCTGATAGTAGAGGGGATGAGGTCCCACCCTGCTTTTGGACTGAATAATTTACAGATTGAGCGGAAATCGAAAATGGTGTTATAGATATTGTTTTCAGAGAAGCTGTACGTAACATTTTGGATCTTCATTTAGTTTAAGAGCAATGTTAAAGAATCCATGATTATTTACTATCTTATTCATAATTTCAATTCCAAGCTAGAACATCATCTTAAGCTAGCGTTTTGTCTATACTTGGTTGAAGTGAAATACTTCGATTCCTATTTTCATTTGAAAAATATTTCCTCTTTCGGATGCGAAATTAAATAAAAATTACCACGTATGGAGGCTTAAACCGTTAATGAACTTGAACAAAAAATGGTTCAGCCAAAGTGAACATTCCTTTATGTCGCTATGCATCTTTTAATTTTCTAAGATCTTTGGATATTTTTATGTGAAAATAAATATTATAAGAGTGTAATTCGGCGGTCATAGCTAAATTTAAATTATCAAATATATAATATTTTCCTCAATCTGAAATATTTATTTTATCCTATTAAATATTTGCACGTTTAACGTTATATAGTTGAAGAAGCATTTAAATGCATGGGAAAAATTAAATGAATCTCACATCACCGAAGAACTTGGACTTTAATGCATCTTTTTAGCCGATGAAATTCATTGGCGCGCCCACCTCTTATTGTTAGATGTGAGTATAACCGTCTACTTCCAGTCATAACGTCGAATATTTAACTTCGTGTTTCTCTTCGGTAGCAGCATCACTATTGCGGAATATCCGAAAAGAAAATAAACACCCAGCATACATGAGGTTGAAAGCAGATGAATTTTATTTAAATGTATGGCTCGGATCGTATCGCTTGATCGTATTTTTCATCCGTTAACTGTTTAGGTCTTTCATAAGACGTCAAGGATGAAAGAGTAGGATTTCTTAATACCTTTCCGCTGAATGAAATGACCATCAATGGAGGCTATCACAGCGATGAGAGCTAATGAAGGCTTACCAATGATAAGCTATTCGAGGAGCGCCATTTATGTAAGTCTTCAGAAAGGGAAAGGGAATGAAAAGTTCCGTAGGGGATAAAGATGCTGTAGTCTGTTATTTCCGCCATCTGGAGTTCGTTCTCTCTATGAGTATTTATTGAGTCTTTAAAATTAGCTTCCATTGACCAAACTTATCTACACAGCTGTAATAACCGTGTTAACTGCGCACTAATGTTAAGCGTGTAATAGCTCACTAATATTAGCGTTAACTAATGGGCGCAGTATGTCTTCCCTACTTTTCTCATTCTCTATATTTAAGATGACCAAATGCTTATATAACACATATTGCCATCTGCAAAATAAAAAAAAAAATTACCACGCAAACTGTAGTCTCCCCGAACTTGGGTCTCGGTTGCTAAGAATCCGCGGAACTCTCCTCTTGGCTGCCCTACATCTAGGATACTCATGTACTTCTCCTGTCACACCCATCCTTGGCCACCATACATATTGATTGATATTTTTCTTGAAAGGGATTTATTGATTCCCTAATGTTTTTACAGTACATCCGGAATTTTACTTTTGTGATTTTACCTATATTTAGATTAAATAGTTTTTGGCAATACTTATATATACTTCTGAATTGAAAAGTCACTGCATTTATAACAAGGAGAGTACCACCTCTGTGGGAAATGGATTCGAGCGACTTTCGGAGTGTGTTCCTTGCTCAAAAATAATAGATACGTATCCGACCGTTGACACAACTAGGCATTTCACGCCATACACGCCCATCACCATGAAGATCGCGAAACTGTCCAAGTTGGAAAATGTTTTCTCCCATTTTTTTTAGCAAATAACTTACTTTTTTGCAATTAAATTTTATCTCCCTACCCTCCAAACATTCTTTACCTTTTCCTCGATGCTGGGTCGGAACTCCAGCATGTTTTATATTGCTACATATAGGATTAGAATTCTTAGCCTAAACAATAAGTATCACTGACTTGGCCCCTTTATGTCGTACGAGCCCCAACGGGAAAGCCCAGGAATAGTGAGATATCTACCCTAGCCATTATAAGTTCGATCCTAGATTGCCCAATATTGTAAGTTGTATTCGGAACTGACCATTCATCTGCGTATATCATTGGCGAAGGTTCCGCTGACCTTTCCACCGATTCGTTTCCAATTGCGGTTGATTGGCATCTTTCAAAACATACTTCACCGGGGATAATCATTCATGAGAAGCTGAGAGCCCTCTGACGTCTCCATCTGACCTATATCAATCCTATTGTTAAAGAGCGGAACCTTATCATTGGAACATCAGAAACCACTCTGCTGCTGTAAGAAAACTGGTCTTCAAATTCTGAGGAGTTGCCAGTTGAGTCAATGAACGGATGCCGAGTTACAAACATCAGGACGATGGATTTCTGAGGTCGAGGATCTACCAAAAAGGAAATTTGCGCTTTGTATAATTAATCAAGCTGGGTGCGAGAGCTTACTAAGATTCAACTTTTATCCCAACGATATCGAACATCTAAATTGATGACGATTTACGTACAGAAACGTCGTATTACTCTCCTATGATTAATCGGCGTTTCTTTCATTGGGTATACATAAATTACTGGAATAAATGTCCAGACGTTTTGTGCTTCTAAATTTAACTCGATAATAGTTCCCTAATTGTTATTAGTCTTCGGAAATTTCACATTATTGCAGTGAAATCTAAAGGTATTTCTTATGACTACGATCTACATCATCTGCAGGTCAGGAAATACAAAAATTCGATTTAGTAATGGCTAAGAAGTGGGGAGGAGATTGAACATTTTTTTGAGGAAATTGCGATACGCTGAAATTCAGTCACATGAATACTTTTGCCAGTTTTCACGCAGAGGTATTGAATTGTAGTTCTCTAATCTGAATTTATGTACCATTAATAAATGCATTAATGAGTTAATGATCTATTATTAATTAATAAATGCATTCATCATACTTATAGGAAAATTACATACATAAGTTTCCTACCTTTTGGTAGGTCCATGTGCTCCATGTGCCCACTGATCGCCATTTCCTTCACCTCCTGGTAACTGACCCCACCCTTTATGTCATCTAACAACGTTTGTCTTTGCTTAGGAATATTAGTTAAATATAAATTTTATGAGTTAAGTCGGGGTCTTACTCGCATCAAAATGACTTGACACTTGTGGGTTGAAATTCTATCTACCACGATTACTATATGAATGTACCTTTAGTCTAAATATGGAAATGAGCAATACTTATGATCATTTTTAAGAATACTTTTACTATTAATTTCCAAGAATTTCTTATCAGGGGCTTTCTAACTTTATAAGAGAAAGGGCTAAGGTGACATTTCACTCCAAGTTGGGCACCTATTAGAAAAAGGAAAACTGGACATAGAAATTTTTACAGGGCCAGAACTCGAACCTGCGGAATATTTCTGTAATTAAGATTAATTAGGTATGTCCGTTTATAATAGTAATATATTCGAATGAATTGAACTGGTGTTAAAAGTTAATACTAAAAATTGTGATGTTCTGATTTTATAATATTCTTCAATCTTGGTTATAAAGCTTTTTAAATTTGGATTCCTTTTTCCTTCATTAAATTTTACAGAGGAATTTTTTTCGGTGAGAAATCAAAAGAATTATAAAATATACAAAAATTGATATAATTCGAGAGGTGGGAATAGTTGCTAACTGATTTGTAGGGTGATTGCGACACTAAGCGACGCTGACACTGTGCGATTTAAATCATCCAGCTTTTCTAATGGGAGCCCTTAAAGCGTAGTTCTAAGAAAGGAAAATGTTTAAAAAATATTGTGAAAATTTAAGTACATGCTCATGAATTATGGGTGCATCTCTCTACGTGTACCTGGGAATGTAACTTCTGGAAGTAGCTTCTCTTATTGTTGGAAATGTGAACATACATTTTGAAATCCTTTGTTCTTTGCATTGCTCCCAGGATGGAGCTATGCGGAAAATACGAGTGCACTTTGAGTAAAACTATGCCTCTATAAAACATTCCGAGGAAGGCACCTCGCCTTCATGATAATTTTGCCTTTATTTATACCTTTTCGAATTCTCGAGTGCGTCTGAAATTCCTCTTACCTTCTAAAATCACTCCTCACTCTGTTCATGCTTACGGAAGGTCTGAAATAGCTCTTTCCGTTGTGTACTACTCCGTAAATTATATTTGTTCTTGCGATGATTTAATTTGACTCAAATTTGCATGTCCTTTTTCAAATGGTAGAATGATTTTAGATGTGATTTTTATTTCTTTTATGGAAAACTGTTGCGGGAAATACGAACTCTAAACATTTCTTTCCATAATCGTGTGAAGTTATATCTTGTTTTTAGAATGTTCCAATTGATTCAGTATTCGCTTAACAGAATTTTGTATTATGAAAACCAGCCAACAAATAGCCTTCGACGTTTAAGTAATGAAAAAGGCAATTGCAAAGAATTCAATTTATTTATACAAAACCACAAAGTAAATTAAACATACGACCCGGGTTTCGATGCGTCGCATCATCTTCAGGTACAAATACAATGGTCACAAGCCAATATATAGTGGGAATAAAAGGGGGTAAAAGGAAAGGGAACAGGTTGAAAAGACAAAGGGCCAATGTGAGGGTAGGATAGGAACCTGTCCCCTTTCCTTTTACCCCCTTTTATTCCCACTATATATTGGCTTGTGACCATTGTATTTGTACCTGAAGATGATGCGACGCATCGAAACCCGGGTCGTATGTTTAATTTACTTTGTGGTTTTGTATAAATAAATTGAATTCTTTGCAATTGCTTTTTGCTATGGAATACCACCAAGTTAAGGCCGACACCATTGAAGTTTAAGTAATGGTTATAACCATGTCTGTGGAAGAACTAAGTAACTATTCAAGTATTGGAGAATACTCGTATTTTCTTCTTCATTAATGAGCTTTTCAACTCGGAATATGACGGGGTATCTTTCTCTGAATTTGTCAATAGCTTCCTTCCCGTATTCCTTGCTATTCTCAGAGAGGTAGGTAGATATATTTTACTAAGGAATATTTTATAAAGGTATATTATATATTTTTATGATTAAGAAGGCATCTATTACGAATAAAAAATATTGAGAGTGATAGCTAATAGTTTTCTCTCAATTCACTACTTTATTAATTTGACAAAGAACGGACCGATGCTACAAAAATTCGTCAATTAGTCAAAACGTCTTTTTCTTTCCTGTGTTCAAATAAGTCTCAATTTCCACTGCTTTGATTCGCTAATTTAAAAGGGACATGCGCGTTTAATGGGGGAGGGATTGTATGAATCCTATGTTATCATACCATTACAGATTGATGTGTAAATGCAAGTATAAGCTGATGTTAATGACATTATCAGAGATATCAAATCAATTTTAAGAAACAACATTTCCGTCAAGGTTTGCAACTTACCTTAAATGAATTCCTTTCTCTTTAATCGTTTGAAGCTCTTCAATTTTATTCCATAAATCACTAAGCCGAAGAAAAGAGTTAGCTGCGACGTATGCTAGGAATAATAAAAACACTGCACGTATCTTTCTAATGTCATGCACGTGAATGTCGATTTTACGAATTTTCACGCGATGCAGGATTTATGTATCTCTTGCTTTAACACGAGGAAAGAGGCGTGTAAGGAAGGAGACAACTTAAAGAAGGGAAGAGAGTCTCGCAAAGTAAAAAGGACATAAAATTGAACAAGGGTACATATATGTCCGGAGGGCGGAGTCCGTGATGGTTGAAAGCGCGGAGGAACGGGACATCCGAGAAGTGCGGTTTGCGAGCAGGCAGTTCAAAAACGTCAAGGGAACTCACCCAATGTGTGTTGCGAGACGCGAGGTCACGACAAAGTTCATCTCTTGGATTTCCCACGGAGACAAACAGGGAAACAAGACTGCGGTATTTTCTGGAATGTCCGATCCGTCTTCCGCAGCACTCTAAACTTCCGCCCCTCGCTCCTTTTCAATTTCTTCCAACATTGAACAATCTCTTTTCCCGACGGCTGCTGGGCATTAGTCATTTCAAACGCCCTTATCTTAGCGGTATTGTTTTTATTCGTGCCTTTTAATGGCCTCGCGTTAAAAAATATTCGTTTCCTGAGCATTTTCCACTAATCGCCAAATATTTCTGAGTTATTAACCCATTAGAGAGTAGGAAAATATGTTGGATTTCGGGTATCCTAGAGAGCCTACCATATGAAAAGATGTATTAAATCATAGACTATCAAAACATATTTTCTATTATACCTCAGTTTTTTGCTCTAATAAAAATTTGTGTACTGATACTCTGATATTAGTGCATTCTTTTGTAGATTTTCTGAAGTTTATCTTTAAACTTACTTGTCTTTTGTAGTAATGGTGGATTAATATGTAAATTACACCTTTTTAAATTGTAAATTATTGTCGTTATATTTAATTTGTAACTTATTTTTCTTTGTTAGCGGTGTTGTTTATGTAGTATGCTTTGTATTTGATTATGAAGAACTTTGTAATATTAAAAGTTGAAATAACTATGCTAAATTTTCACAGCATTTTAATAAAATTGTTTCAACCATTAATGCTATGGAGTTTCACGGTCACGGCTTCTTCCATCAATTTTACTTTGTAAAATTGTTTGAATTAGTTCTTAAACATAGTGTAAATTAATGTCGTCACCTCACCCAGCTCCTAACTACTAGCTGTATAATTAGTAAATAATAAGCAAATAATAATCAAATAATAAATCAATAATGATTAACAATAAAGAAGTAAGTGATAACTGAATANTCCGACAGAAGTTACACAGATCACAGAAAAAGAAAAATAAAATATAAAGGGCAAGGTGGTACTCAACACTAAACTGCTACACAGCGAAGACAAACACACTGGAAAAAAACACCGGTTAATGAGGGCTTGATGGCCGTTGGCTCTGTCACTCTAAGGGTCCGTGCAGGAGCTCCGGAGACACGTCCTTTCACTTTGACTCTCAGGTCAAGAATGAAGAATATAGAAATTATGAACTCCTTATTTTTGCCATTCCCACTACTACTCCTCAAAAGCCACGTACGTACGTTTCTACGTATGCAGGGCTATGAGTTTACTCTTTCTTCTAGCACGCATATCTTTCGTTACCATTTAGCAAGGTGTGCTAAAGAACGCTCCTGTGTGTAGCCATTGGGTAACCACAATATGAATTGTTATTTTAGAAAATTTTCTTCTGGTACAAAAATAAATTAATTTCCGATACATAAATGAAAATATCACCCTGAATACACGTCCCTTTCCATTATGAAAATTTCAAATTTATTATCATAGACTTTTGCTTATGAAATATTTCATTGCCGGATAAATTTGAACAATATCATGTTACAGTTTTACTAGCTCAATGGAAAATTAACATATTCAATGAAAGTATTATAATTTATCGAGTACTTGTATGTATTCAATAATTATATTGAATATTAATAAAGCAATAAACAATCATATTGAATATATATATCATTCAATTACATTAATGAGTTCTATTAATCTATTCATTAAGTACCGATAGATTCTCCTACTAGGATGGATATGAGTCAACGACAAACTAATGAGAATTAATTTTAAGTATTAGAAGGTATAGGATGAGGAAAATGGTGGAACATTAAATTTATTCATTACAAGTAGAGATAAAGAAGTGAATTATATACAGCGCAGAGTAAAGCAAGAGAGATACCAGTTCTCTGATCGAGAAGAAGCTACAGGAATGTTTAACAACGAGGAAATGGTGCAATAAACAAGAAAGACGTTGGCTGTCGAAATAAATCTCCTGTGTTTGAAAGCGGATGGAGGGAATGAGGAAAAAGCCCATTCCATGAGAAAACGTCCTCAAAGGAAAGGACAAAGATGGAGTTATATCGCAGGAGTATTTACAGGAGACATAGCCGCGGAGAAATACGGAGGGAATGCAAAAATATTCCTAGGGCGATATGGTAACTTTGATATCGTCTTGTTTTATGTCTCCTTTCTCATGCCTTCGAGGAGTTTGCGACTAAAATTAACTTACGGGAGTATCCTCTGGATTTACTCTCTAGAATGGCGTTTTATTTGCATACCGTTGTTTGGAATTTTTACAAATGAAAGCCGTTTCTTTCTTTTGGTCATATGGTCATTGACTGATAGATGCTGAGGAAAGGCTGTGTATGATGGAATATTTTGATTGACGATATGAAATGCAGGACGTAATTGATAAACGTGATGGTAATTTCAGGCATTGAATGTAGCAAATAATTGGAATATTATTCTGATACAGAAACACCTGCAGCATTTCCGATATGATTTTCGAATATACTAATATTTTTTTACCATAAGCAGGAACATAGAGTGCTTTTCCATCATTTACAGCCAGCTTTTTAACCGAATCATTGAAAGGAATTCCCCGTACATTTTGATATCGAGGCTTTATATTCTAAACTACCTATTTCCTTTTCACTTTGAAATATATTCGAAAATTGCAGACAACTTTTTGTAATGTGAGATATATTTTGGCGCTATACAGACCCCAATGAAATTCTTTTAACAAGTCTTAAATCTTCTTCATCGAATTCCAAAAGAGAAACGTATATTATCAAGTGTGTGCGCTTTCACTGCCTTGCGCGCCTAAGGTCATTTATTGAAGCTAATACCATCCGGAACCGCTCGTTCTCTATCGTAGAGAAAGTTATTCGTCTACTTACTTCTCCATTGATACCCCCAACTTTTAATTTTTACAGTGTACCTTGACGACGACAGTTAACGACGGTCATCCGTTCCAAGGTTTTCGTCGTTAACCAAAACCGTCGTTAACCGAGGCGCGATTTTCCACAACCATACTACATATAACTTTGGTACCACTGTACATTCATTTATTTTGTGGGACGTAATGAAATGCATTCCTAAAGACGTAATGAAATGCAAAATCTAAAGAGATCGCGTCGACTTGCCTTTTATTTCTGGCAGCTTTCAAGACATCGTGACATAATAACGCCAGCTGAGACTTGCAAGATCGTGTCTTACGAAAATCCTGTAAATATCTCAATAGGAATTCGGACATTACGAGATAGAACCAGAAATTATTACCCATTAAACCATTAAAGAACTAGATACCATATATATTACTACATTGTTTTACCGCTCAGTGACGTTAAAAAGATAGGTCTACAGTTCGTTGGATCCTCCTTTAAGCCGCTTCTAAATATTAGAGTGACGTTTGCAATTTTCCAGTCTTTCGGGACCTTACCTTTGCTCATAAACTTTTCAAATATTACTTTTAGGAAGAGAGCTACACTTTCCGCTACTTCCATGAATACCCGAGCTGGTATGTGTTCAAGGCCAGGAGCTATATTAGATTTAATCTGTCGCAAAAGTTTAAGGATGCCGTCTTTTCTGAAGCTGATTTTCGACATCGCTTCAGACCGATCAACTTCCGGAAGGGTACCTAATGTGTTGTTGAACGTTAATACGCTAAGGAAAAAAACATTTAAAATATTTCCTTTGCTCTTGACATCGTTAATTACGTTCCCGCTATATCTTCTAACGAACCTACCGTCTGTCTGTTTCTCCAAGGGAATAACTGAATTTATAATGCGTCACATCAAAGTCAGAGCGATTTCCCTCTTTTAAGGAGAATTATTTTTTCACCGTTAGTGAGGTGCTTCAACATTCTAGTCGATTAAACACTCTATAGATACTATGAATTAAATGACGATTCTCCAAGGTAAAATAATAATTGAAACCTTAGTTTATTTAACATATTTAACATATTAAAGATAACCTATTACAATAATAGTAACCTTCTAGTTCTCCTGAGTCTGGGTAGACCCGTCAGGAGGTGCTAAATTTTACTACAAAGACAATAACAATAATAACAATAACTTCTATAATGGATACAGGAAGCAAATCCAAATTACATCCATTTTATTAAATATTACAAACAACAATAAAGGACGATCACACACGATCATCCCCTAACCAGAAAATATCCGACTAGCCGGGATTCGAAACTGGGACCTTGGGGTTGGAGCACTAGCGTGCTAACCACTCCGCCGACGTGGCCGGCAACATCAGTTCTTGCCCAAAATTTTCCTTTGAAAATCCTTTGATAATTAAGAATATAAATGCTTACTAAAGCTTACGCTATTTCTCCTCAGACTTTAAGTGCCGCAAACGACGAAGTTCAGCATATTTTGCGCAGTTTTCCAACTATAATGGTCGTTTAAAAGCCTCCGAATTGCAATGAAATGTGGGCCAATTCGCAGTCTTAAAATGTTAGGGACCTCGTCTGCTGTGATCTGGAATGCCTTTTGGAACTCCTTTGCCGCCCGAGAAATTTCGGAATTGAAAAAGTTTGCTCACGTTTCCGATTCGCGAGCTGGATAAGGAAAACGGTCGTAGACGACGAGAGAGAATTTCGTAGGCGGTGCGATGACAACCATTAGCGGCAATTCCATCAGATATCGATACTGAGTGAGTGTGGAAGAGGAATCTCGAAAAGGCGAATTCCAAAAAGTCTGAAATTTATGTTTAGGGAATGTCACGTAGGAAACGGATCTAGTGAAAGGGATATTGTAGTAAAAGAAACGTTATTTTCACGAAAGGTCGTTCGCAGTTCACAGTTACTCAGTTGTGCATAGGAATGAATCTGGTACATTATTTGAAACGGTTTTGGAGCTCAAAATTCGAGAACTATGAAAATATGATGATATTTCTTCGGTATCCAGGTTATTTTACTTCCGCCTGCGTATCAGTAAATAGGGCAGAGCAGTGTCTCCCAAACCATTTTGTGCTACCGCCCCCTTGGATCCATACCACCGCCCCCAAATATGAAAATATATAAAAATTAATATCTGTATGGCCGTAGCTGAAGAAAGGTAAAAAGAGTATTAAAGTCTGCAATGATAAAAATATCCAGCAAATTACTGTATTACAATTTTATGATGTTGTATTGATGCCATAAATCCAGAAAAACTCTATTGAGGAAGAAAGATGAAAGGCAAAGGGATAAAATTCTTTTTCGCCTAGCGCCCCCCTAGATTAGACCAGTACCCCCAGGTGGGGGGCGGCATCGCCCACTTTGGAAATCACTGGTGTAAACACAAATTAGGTGCATGTATGCGATATATTTCTGCTCTCCTTCCTTGTAATGGACGATTTTTTATTTGAAGCAAGGCTGGGAAAATGTCTTTCATTCAATATAATCTCAGGTTTGCTCTTGGCTGTATTGAAATGAAAGCATTATATCGTATACTAGGTTGTTCAATAAGTTTTCTCGTTCGATAAGAAAAAAAAACGATTTAATGGTTTGAAATTCATTTTATTATTCAATATAATCTCCCTGAACTTCAAAACACTTGTTCCAGTGATCTTCTAATTTATGGATTCCATCCCTGAAATCCGGAAGACTGTCGAAATACGCTTCCACGGCTTCTATTACAGTATAAATAAGGTTTCCACCTCTCCTATGTTTGCCCCGAAACTCCGGTTTTCATTGTCCATCACTGGTCTCCGTTTTTTCAACCAATCTTCAATCTCTGAAGGATAATAGATAAATACAATCTTTTAAACTCAGGGATTTGTAAAGATAAGCGTTCCGTGTTATTTGTCATCTGACAGAGATATCCAAGAGGTAGATTGTAGTTCTTATAATACATTAGATTAGATTAGACTTGTCTTTATTGCGGGCGAAATTGGGACTATCAAGTCCCCTCTTACATCTCACATTTAATTTTAATGAAAAGAAAGGAAAAAGATAAACGAGGANGTGAAGTTCATAGCTACGCACTTCTTTACGTTCAAATCAAGCTGCCTTGATCGCCAATTTTTCGTGACTCTCAATTTATCACGTGATCTTACAGTTACGTGGTGCTGAAGCAGTTGAATAGTTACCACTGCTTGATCGTTTGCTGCCACTGCAAGCTTTTTCAAAAATATGAGTTGTAGATGCCACTCACATTATTTCCTTTCTAGATAAGCATAGTACCTGGCTCGTTCATTCACAGCACTCCACACTTCGTTATCTCCGCACACATCTTCCACTTCAGAAACACCCATACACCTTTTCATACATTTCTAGTTATTCTTAAACCTACGTTTATCTTCTCAACGTTTCCTTCTTCTGCGAGTAGCATTTTTTCAGTCTTCCTCACTCTTCGCAATCATTTATGTTCTTCACATGCACCATTCTGTCTCCATCCACCTTTTCTATTTTCTTATCAACGTAAAACACTCCTTTCGTAACGGTCACTCAGCAATCCTTCACGCCCCTTCCTTACTAGTTACACAGACTTTTTTAAATCCACATTCATTCATCATATAGATTTAGATTTAGATTTAGAAACTTACCCCGCGAGCCGCCAAATGGCGNAAAAAATAAATAATATTCCTTTCGTCTTAATCCTATTTATAGTTGTAGCAATATGAAATGACATTAACGCTGGTTACTCATAATCAAATCCGATTACAATCGTTATTCACAGGTACATTGTGCAGGACCTTAGTGACCTTAATTTCACAAAAAGCCTTCTGGCACTATGAAGAAAGCAAGAGGAATCTATTAATTTCTTCACCTTGATCAGTATGATATTTTAGCGCTAAACAGGCCGTTTCAATTCTGTCTTACGTGTAAATTACGGCATTTTTCTCTTAGTTCTTCACGTTACACATTTGGGTTATTTTTAACTGATTTTCAATGAATTTATTTCTGATTTCTGTTGCGGATTTCAGCTATTTTATTTATAATTACTTTTTGCAACATCATTTCGTGAGTTAACGAGTTTTTAGCTATTTTTGGGTGCATCTAACGACGTTCTCTGAAATAAATTGGCAAATCTGCTGCTATTGGAAAGCGTTCATAAAAGAACTTTTCAGAGATGAGCGTTTCATTGACCCTTTGCTGAGTCAAAAGAAGGGTACATCAGTCTATCTGTTCTTCGTCCAGCATTCCTTGCTCTCTTATGACTCAGCCTTTCACCGTTCCAATAAAATTTTCCCTTTTTAGGAACATGTTGATTTCAGAATAACGAGGATCCATCCCTTAAATAAATAACGTATTGAAGCTTATGTATTTTAACGTGTCGACTGAAATACATATGATTTTAAGCAAGAAATGACTAGAAAACGACTTACTTCAACTCAAATAATCCCAAATAAAGAGACGTCGAAAAAAGAAATGGCAGTAAATGAAACCTGGAAACCTTTCCAAAAGTTAATCTCATCGCTTCAAAATAAGGGCAATATCTGTTGGTTAGCCAGAAGACGTTCGATAAACAATCAGACGTGTGAGAACTGCGGAGAATTACGTCGTGTCCTAAAATACAGCGAAGGCACACTCATGGAGGTTGGTTTGCATGACTTGCAGATCCACAAAGTGTATTACAGCTAAATCTTCTCTAAATTTTTGTGTTTAATTACCGATAATTATTTATTTGATTCCGTTTAATGAAGTTTTTGGTTACTTTTTCTGATTTATGTTTCCGTTGCTTAAACATATGTCATTTCGGATGATATTCTGCGAAGTTGTTCTTTAAAATATTTTATTCATTAAAATGATTTTCAAACTAAAATTTTAATTCAGCTGTCGAATGGAATGGATATGGTCTATTGTTGATTTACCAGCACGGAACCCACTTTGATAATCACCAATCATTCCTTATGTATAAGGCGTTAATCTTTCAAATAATATGTTTGAGAAAATCTTATATACAGTATTAAGAAGGGTAATTCCTCTATAATTTTTAAACTCTGATTGGTCACCATTTTTTTTAAACTCTGATTGGTCACCATCACTTTCCATACTCCTTATATGGCATATTAATGTATGTATATATTTATACAACTCAGTGCCTCTATATACGAAATTTCAGTTCGTTGAATTTTTGCTCATTATTTTGTCTATTTGCATCGCTGGTAAAATCGTCTACATGGTCTACACCAGTGTGTCCATTGAGTAGCACATGAAAGTGCTGTGCCCATCTTTGTAGTATAGCCTTCTTATCACTAACTATGTCTCCATTCTTATTTTTACATCAAGTTATTTGAGCTTTGAATGGTCTGCGCATGTTATATACTCTATCATAGAATTTCTTTGTTTCATTCCTAAAATTTAAGGTTTCTATTTCATTGATGAGCTCCTGTACATAGTCCTTTTTTCTCCTCTTATGAATTCTCTCTTCTTCACGATTCCTTGCTTTATATTCTTCCTGGGAGCGCCTGGTATAGTTCCTCTGCATACTTTTCTTATATTCTGCATTCTTTTTCTCAGTGCCTTCGTGGCACTCATGATCTAACCATTCTTTTCTCTTGTCAGGGTTAGATGTTCCTAATATATTGTCAACTACTATATTTACTGCATTTTTGCATATCTCCCATACTCTATTGACTTTGTCCACTCTGACATCATTGTCTCTATTATCATTTTTCAGGATACATGGTTCCAATATTCTTTCGCAACCTTTTCGTCCTTCAGACGATCTGTATGAAATGTTTTTGCTGTCTTTACGTTGTACTTCTTAAGGGTTATTGGTTCTTGCTCTAACTGGTTCTCACATGTTTTGAAGTTATAAAATTAACTGCTAAATATCACATGTCATAAGAATACTAAATGAATATGTAGTAGTTGGACTATAAACTAGGGTTGCCATAGGCTTGTTTTTTTTTATTTCTTAAGCGAAATCTGTATTCGACTTTTCGTGCCATCTACAGCGTTATTGGTTGTGGACTTCAAACCAAAGCGAAGCACAAACTGAGATGGAGATCGTGTTTCTCTCTTGAGGGAGTTTTTTCAAAACGGACTCAGTTACCAACTCGATTCCTCTTAAAAGTAGATTTGAGTCTATAGTCCATGGAATAAGATTATGTGTTTTCTAATTATGAAGTACAAATGTATTACTTCTAGTCGACCAATCCAGGCATTCATTTCCTAATGAAGTATGGGGAATTGCCGATTCTGTTCCGTGACGACGATTTCATAACAGAATACTATAACAACACGGTTTCATTGGTATTAACAAGTTCAGAATTACATAATTTAGAAAAATGGTTACAAAATTAAAATATAGGAGCAAAACAATGTGTACTTCTATGCATGAGAGAGGCTTCAAGGATGTCCGGATATGAAAATTTTAAACCCTTGTGATAAGCGTTACAGATTATCTGCAAATTATTCAGATTGGAAGCCGGATTGAACCTCAACCCCTCTACCACTAGCTAACTAAAGCTGTAGAGAGGGAATGAGGCTTATTTGGCAGGGTGAGGAGTGAGGTAGTAAGAAATGTGCACTTGCTTTCCTCACTGAGCCAGAATGCTATGACAGGAAAGTGCTGCACAGTAACTCAAGTTAAATTTTCATAGAATGCGGAGTTGACAGGAAGAATGCTGTTATTCATAATAACTGATACTTATGTAGCTTTCACATTTTTACAGCCATGTGCATGATTGAGACAAAACTGATGAAAGGTATATTTTCCTCCATTCTTCACCAAAAGATATTCTATTTGTTACGATTAGGTTACTGGAATCTGAAAAATCAGTGTTCACGTATTGTTTAAGGATGAAAGAATTATACTTAAAAACTGCTAATTTGTAAATTACTTATGATGATATTATAGCAAAATTATTCACCGGAGTACATAATATTCTCCCGTTAACTTTTACCGCAATCGGAATGACTCTGAAATATATGGCCGTTGTGTTATGATGAGTAGAAAAGGAAGTTATTAGAGGAGAGGAAAATATAGAGAATATATTTAGCAAATTAAGGATATATTTATTCTATCACGTTTATGTAGATTACCATCATTTTATACGTAAGTGGCAAGCAGGCGAAAGCCAGGCAGTAATATCACAAACACAAACTTCTACCAACACTACAACAATATTTATGTATGTACATACGGTAATATACATACATCGACGCAGTTTGGGGTCCCTATGAAGTAGGGTTACTTTCAAATTTAGAGATGGTGCAATAGTATGATGGATGGTAGAGCAGCTCGTTTCGTCTGTTGAGAGTTCAGGTTCGATAGTAGCGTTACGGCCATGATAAAATCCCTCGGGTGGAATTCGCTCCAGGTGAGAAGATCAGATTATTGACGAAACTTAATTATTTGAAAATTACGTAAAAAGCCATAGGCCATGTTCCATACAGCAAATGAAATTATTCCGTGCTATGGTTGCAACTCTTAAAATCTAGAGTCGGAAAATAATGTGCTCCGAAAATTTGCATACGCCTAAGCTCGGATAACAGAATTTCAGAGTGACATGAGAAAGATGGAAGGACCCTAATAATTGGGGAGAGCTTTATCTCACCGTAAGCGAATAAGAAAGGATTTCTAACGTGTGGGAAGTGTAGGAGTGGATGGAGATAATGAAAGGGAAGCCAAGAGATTGATGAGGGTCGCCGTAAAAGTGGAAGAAATTGAGATTTGGGAGGAAAGGGGTCGAAATTGGTGTAATAGAAGCAGGGGTCCATTGAGAGAGAAAAACGGGAAGTGAGATTCGATGAAGTTGATGGTTGAATATTTTGAGGAAAGGAGATTGAGGAAAAGGAATGCGAAAGAGAGGAAAGAAAGGTTTATGGCCAAGTTGAGGAGAGAACGAAGGAAATTATAGGGAGAGATATTTTTATTCCGAGCTGGAATCGTTTATCGATTGAGAATGGGAGAGTGATGGGGTGACTGGAGATGAGAAGGACGACAGGCGGTATATTAAAGGAAAAGGGGAGAATAACGAGGGAATACGTGAAGAGTTGATCACTCGGACAGTTTATAATCTCTCTGGTTCGAGAGACTTATCTTCTAATTAATCTCACTCACCGGAGGAAATTAATTTTTCGATAAGGGCATGCATTTATCTAAAGATTGTCCTTGAATATTCCTTCATACTTTGAAGTATAAAATATTTTCCCAAAGAAAGAGAAATGAAAAATAGCAACATGACTGGAAGTTGAGCTCAGATCTCCCACTTCCGCGCAAGAATATTTTTCATTTATTTATTTATTTATTTAGGAATTACCCGTCGCGATTAGGTCGTGGGACCCGGTGGCAACGGTTGAGGGGGTGCAAAAACAATACTAACTGTCCGGCATTCGCCCAAAGACGGGAGGAAAACCCCTCCAAAAACCTCCCGTAGACAGTACACATTCAATACAACCAATTAATATATACATACAATACATCTGAATAAACATACATACATAAAGTTGAAATTAATTTTCCCACATACCATATTTTGCAGTGTCTATACACATATATACATATAAGTTATACATAGTCGAGTTCAAGAGACTTAAGTTAAAATACATTACATAATGA
This sequence comes from Ladona fulva, assembly GCA_000376725.2. Lineage (NCBI taxonomy): Eukaryota > Metazoa > Arthropoda > Insecta > Odonata > Libellulidae > Ladona > Ladona fulva. The sequence continues at coordinate 6,355 of KZ309232.1, read as the reverse complement.
ACATGCAACATAAGAACAAACATAGAAATTAGCAGCTTTTAATTTTTGCTTTGAAGATTTTAATATTTTTAGGCATTGGGATGAGAAGATCTCCAGGTAAAGCATTCCATTCCCTTATACCCCTGTTAACAAATGAGTATTTCACTACATCGGTTTTCTGTTCCCGTTCCTTTATTTTTAATGAATGATCGCCACGTCCTCTATAGTTAGGAGTATCAAACCTTGCTCGTAATTCCTCCCAACCATCTTTACAGTTCCACGCATTATATACACCCGCTAATCTAAATGTCCTCCTTCTCGATGATAATGATTCCCATCCTAACTCATCTAACATTTTACCGACACTCTCATCCTTCTTATGCTTTCCGCTAACGTATCTAGCCGCCTTCCTTTGTACGCCTTCGAGTTTCTTCTTAAGACCCGTTTCATGTGGATCCCATACACTCGTCGCATATTCGACAATCGGCCTAACCAGGGATTTATATGCTCTTTCCCTGACTCCCTTCCCACTCCGTCTTAAGTTTCTCATTACAAAGTGGAGATTTCTATACGCTTTCGAAGTAATATCTTCGATGTGGCTTCCCCATTTAAGGTTTTCTGATAATTTAACACCTAGATATTTGCAGTCAGGTACGGTGGAAATGATTTCATTGTTCAAAGTATAATGATTTAATCCGGGTGACTTCTTTCTAGAAAACTTAATATGCTTACATTTAGTAACATTGATCATCATCCCATTCACTTTAGTCCAATCCTCTAACTCTTGTAGATCACTTTGCAAGATTTCGCAGTCCTGTATTTCCCTTACACGCCTATATAGAATACAATCATCGGCAAAAAGCCTTACTTCAGATTGAATATTCTTTGGGAGATCATTAATGTAAATTAGGAATAGCAATGGTCCGAGGACGCTACCCTGTGGAATACCCGAGGTGACTTCAATCTCTTTGGAGTAGACATCACCGACTCTGACTCTTTGTTTCCTATCTTTCAAAAAATTTTCGATCCAGCTTACAACCCTATGATCGACGTTTAACTCACGCACTTTCGCTATAAGTAGGTTATGAGGAACTTTATCGAAAGCCTTAGCAAAATCAATGACAACCGCGTCAACTTCATCCCGTTCATCCATAGTTTCGGCAACGTCCTGAACCAACCCGAGGAGCTGTGTCTCGCATGAATATCCCTGCCTGAATCCGTGCTGCCTCTTACTTAACCAGTCGTTTTCCCTCCAATATTCACGGAGATATTCTGCTATTATTTTTTCCATTAGCTTACAGACTTGAGAGGTTAGACTAATGGGCCTATAATTATCTACCGACGTTTTAGAACCCCCCTTATGTATCGGAATTACGATTGCTTTAGTCCAATCATCTGGGATATGGTTATTGTTTAAAGTTGCTGTAAACAATATTCTAAGGTAAGGTACTATTGCATTATTTCCCAGTTTAATAGCGTCACTGGGGATTTCTTCAGGTCCTTTCGATTTCCTATTCTTCAATTTAAGAATATTCCTTAAAATAACTGAGTCTAAGATTCTGATACAGTTTGAGCTGCTCCCTACGCTTTGTGATGTTACTGTTTTGCCTGCTCCTTGAATGCCCTTATTATAAACTTTCGAGAACCAGTCATTAAATGCCTCAGCAACATCCTGTTCCTGGGTCAGGTTATCGCCTGCATCTGTATTAATAGTGAATGTGTTATTTCTATCACCTCTTCTACGACGTAAGTATCTGTAAAATTCATTCGATTTATGAGTCAAGAGTGTTTTTGACATAAATTTCCTCTGCTCGTACTTTTTAGGTGGCTAATTCTCTGGTTAATTGCTTATACTTTTCCAACGAGGCTAAATCGCGGTCCTTCCTTTTATGTGCTAATCTAACTTTTCTTTTTAGCGACCTAATTTTCTTATTGTAGTACTCGGGATCTGGATTGTTCTTTAAGCGCTTCTTAGGAACGTAGTTATCGATACCACTGAAAACAATCTTCTTAAATCCCTCCCACATCTCTTCAACTGAATTTCCAACGTTTGCCCATTCTGAATATTTTTGATGTAGGAATTCTTGGAAACCCTTGCTATCTGCTTTGTTATACTGAAAGATTTCTATATTCTTTGAAACTGGTGACCGTTTAAGGACATCCCACCTAAGAATGAGCTCCACTGCGTTGTGATCGCTTATTCCCGGAATACTGCTAACTCTAATCAGTGAATCTAAAGGCTTTAAGAGAAAAACATCCAGTGTGTTAGACTCCCTGGTGGGATCCTTAACTACCTTAGTAAGACCCCCCTCACAAATTATGCTATTTACGAGTTCTTGGGATTTACCCCCTCCCTCCGCGCTTCCTTCCCAACGGACGTTTGGTAGATTAAGATCTCCTGCGATGACCTGCGATGAGGTTATTACTCATACTTCTAGCGCACAGGTCGTTTAGGATATTCAAAACTTGAAAATCGTTACTAGGTTTCCTATACGCGGTAATGACATTCAGAACTCTCTTGTTAAACGGATTTGTGATTTTAACCCCTAACATTTCGCAGTCGTCATGAATCCATTCAAGATTACTATGAAGCTTATCTGAAACGCACGTAAAGACGTAAAGACTCCCCCACCGCGTGAGCCACGATCTCTTCTATAAACCGTAAAACCTGATGGAAAAACTTCGCTGGAATAAATGTCTTTATGCAACCAAGATTCGGTTCCTATTATGATATCCGGATTTGAGGCTTCAACTAATGATGAAAACAATTCCTTCTTATTATAAAGACTCCTACAATTTACCTGGAGAAATCTCAACCCGCTACCTTCGTCAAAAGCTCTTATACATATATCAGCACCTTCATCTTTTCTGGGTTTTTCTCTTGTTGGTTTCTCCGTCGTGTCATGAGTGGAATTTCCATACTCTCCGTCAATAAAACAGTCTCCATATCCACCGCTCATGCATGTTTTGTCACCTCTGGTATCTATCCCTAGTTTCCCTGTTGTAGATACCTGCAAATAGAATCCGAGAGGCAATTGCCGAACTTAAAGGACCCCCTTCGATTAAAATGCAATCCATCCCTTCCCAAGTCCCTCTCACTAACCCATTTATTAGGATTTACATAATTTAACCCCTGACTTCTACATACCCAATCAATACCCCTATTAATATAATCAATTTTACCCTGACCCACATCCCTCCTCCTAACAATCCCATTTACAATAATCTTGGCTTTACTAAACTTTTTTCTGGCAACATTACACAAGTCATATATATCCCCAACCACATGATCACTACTTTGAGCCATTTTAATGTTATTGGTTCCCACATGAATCACCACTAATACCAATAACCACCTTCTGTCATCCCCCATTCTCTCAATTTTAGTTTTTAATTGTTCAGCCCTAATTCCTGGCAAACAATCCACAACAGCACATCATTCTTGACCTGAGTGTCGAAGTGAAAGGACGTGTTCTCTGGAGCTCCTCCACGAACCCCCTGAGTGACAAGCCAACGGCCACCAAGCCCTCATTATCCGGTATTTGTTTTCCAGTGTCACCCGTCTTAGCTGAGCAGCAGATTAGTGTTAAGTACTAGAAGCCTTTTAAGTATTTTATTTTTTTAGAAAACTCTCAGTCGTTGCAGTCAGTCTACTCTCACGAACGTATGACCAGAACTCTTTTGGATTCTTTTCCAGCGATTCGCGCAATGTAATAGATCTATATGCTTCGAATTCGCTACGAGCCTCATTCTTCGCTTTAATTTTGATGTCTAAATATTTCAGCCGCTGTTCTTCGTATTCAACACTGTTATTCGGAAAGGACTTCATACGCGAATGAATAACTCTCTGTTTTCTTCGGAGAGAACGTAATTTAGGTTTAACCCATCGCGGTTCTTGGCGATCTCGTACCAATTTCGTCGGAACAAATCTAAAGGTACCTTCGCGAAGGATACGAAGAAACTCTGACCAGCTCGCGTCTACCGAGTGTTCCTGAATAAAAC
>KZ309231.1:0-141581 GCA_000376725.2 Ladona fulva | reverse complement strand
CTGAAAAATTATTTCTTTTTTTCAGTTTGTGATAGAATAGAGAGTGGGAGGGTATGAAAATTAACTTTTAATCTGTAAAGCTAGCGTTCTATTTCTTGATTAATTTGCATATTTATTCTTATGTATGTTCAAGAAAGTACAGTCATATTTTATGAATATAAATATAGGTATTAATCTGAAATTTTTACATTAGTGGTGAGAGGGCGTCCCAGGGCATGCTTTTTCCAGAAGAGTGCACTTAGCAACCCACCAAACAGTGTGCTGCATCTATGGTTTGTTTATAATGATTATAAACTGAGATTACTATGAAAGAAAACATTATGAAGAATTTTTAATCAATTTTCTGCTTTAAAGAAGCACTGCTCAGTATCAGAGCCATCTATGGAGCAATACACACTTCTTCTGGTTGGCCCCATATCTTTGATGTGGGTGGGCCTTAGTGACTTTCCATCCATGTTGGATTCTAAGTCTCTTCTCTTTATCCTTCTTCTCTTTACTTGATGTGACCCTTGTAGTTGAATGCTAACTCATTCTGCGACGTTTGGAGGCGGGCAAGAGTGCCTTGTTGATGGAGGTAACAGGCCTTTTGTAGGAGTCCCCGGGACGTGGTTAATTGCGGAGCAGATCTGCTACTATCTTTAGCTTGGAGTGCCTGGCTGAAATGAAGAACTTCTTTGCTCTTCTTCTTAAGTATTCGGCCAGCTCTTCCATTTTGGTCTCTGCTCGGGTGGAGGTGCTGCATGTGTAGGAAAATGGTGGGATCCCCAGGCAGTTCCGCAGCGCTCTGTTCTGCTCTGCTTCGATGGTCTTCATTCTTGATGTGGCAGCTGAGCTCCACAGGGGTCCTCCCTAGGCTGCTATAGGGCTGATGCAGGACTTGTACACCATCAGTTTCTTCCTTAGGGGAATTCGGCAATTAGTGAAAAGGGGACGCAGCCTTCTGTTCGCTCCCCTCATCCTAAGTTTCACATATGTTGTGTGGTGTTTCCATATCAGCCCTGCATCAAGCCGTAGTCCAAGGTATGTTGCCTGCTGGTTCCAGGGTATTACATGGTCATCTAGCTCCAAATGCAGCCTCGGCTCAGCTCACTTATACGGTTGGAAGAGAAGTGCTTTCGTTTTCTCCCGATTCAAGTTGATTTTCCATTTTTTTGTAATAGTAATAATTAATAATTTTTTTTCCATCTCATCCACTGCCCTTTGGAGGTATCGGACGGCTTGCTCCTTGTTAATGGAGGAGGCAAACATGGCGAGGTCGTCTGCATATAGACCTATCTCCACATGTCTCCCAAAGTCTCTTGGTATCCCCTTTTCCTTGGTAGCCCCTTGCTTTTCAACCTCGTGAAGAGATTGAAAAGCAAGGGGCCAAGGACCGAGCCTTGGGGTATCCCGGTATAAAAGGGTCTTGGAGGAGAGACCCCTGTCCCCCAGATGACTGAGGAGCTGCGTCCAACTAAGAAGGACTTAACCATTTTCACGCACGCAATTGGGAATTTGGTCTTCATTATCTTGTGGAGGAGTCCTCTATGCCAGACCTTGTTGAAAGCTGCTTGTATGTCAAAAAAGGCGGCCGCCATTATTTTCCTGTCATTAAATCACGCCATGATGCCTATGATGGACCAGAAAAGCTGGAGTTTGGTTGAGCACTTCTCCCTAAAGCCAAATTGTTCTTCCGGGATTATCTCTTTCTCCTCTGCAATCTGCTGTATTTTGGACTGCAGAAGTCTCTCCATCATCTTCCCCATGTTGTTCAGTAGAGAGATGGGGCAGTAGGATGCTGGGTCTGATGGCGGTTTCCCTGCTTGGGAATGCAGCAGATTCTTGCTACTTTCCAACGGGTTGGAAAGTAGCACATCTTAATGGAGCTTTGATAGATTTCCCGGAGGTATTCTGCTGCAGCTATTGGGAGTTGCGGTAGTTGAAGAGCGTTGATGCCATCTTTTCCTGAAGCTTTTTTCATTGAGACCCTGTTCACTATATAAGGGATGTCCTTGATATCCAATGGTGGTGCTGGATTTTTGTGGATCTCGGCGTTCACGTTACTCTGGAAGTAGTCCTCTACCGCTTCCTCTGTTTCAACATCTTGTGGAGAGTTCGGACGAAACAGTCCGAACAAATGTTCAGCCATTGCTTCTGCTTACTCCTCGTGGGTGCAGGCAAAGGAGGTAGGGCCATTTTGAATTGGTGGGTCCCTTCTGTTGGAGCCTTTCTGCTGCCTCACAATCTTCCAGATCCCCTATGTATCTTCATGAGTCTGGTCGATCTGGTGCTCCCAGAAGTCCGCATGCACTTCCTCAATTGCCTCCCTAACTGCTCTATTTTGTTTATTTATGAGGGTCTTTAGGTCCGGTGCTCTATGTCTCTGCCATTGTCTTCTGGTCCTATTTTGTTCTTGAATCCTGTGAAGGACTGCCTTTGGGAGTGTAATCTTTGAAGAATGGTTGAATACCCAAGGGATGTGGGTGTCGCTGGATTCCTGAATGGCTGACGTCAATTGGTCCACCAGAGCATAGATGTCCTTAGGGTCCTTAGAGGGTTCCGTTACAGGAGGCAGCGAGGCTATGATTCCTCTTCTGTATCCGTCCTAGTCTGCTGCTTGGAAGTTTCTTCTCCTTGTGAGTGTAAGTCTTTCAGTAGAGTTTTCAGTTGAGATAACTACTGGTAGGTGGTCCGAACAGGTCATTGAGGGCTCTCACAGCTATTGTTGTCTGTAGATTGGTTGCTATGGCTATATCTGTTTCTTTTTGGATATAGAGATGATCACATTCTGTTGAAAACACATGTAAACTCACTTAATGTAAGTCATTAACACATGTGATCTTCTTGACCTCAAGTCTTTCATTGCTGCTTTTGTATCTCAGAATGGGCTCTCCTACATCATCTCATCCTACTCCATCTCTCTCTTCAATAGTTCTGACAGTTGTCTTATCTGTCATCGATATTTTCCCAATGATTTTTCCATGTATGTATTTCATCTGAGTCTTAAATAAGGATTTTTACCATTTGGCCATCAATGTTCATTTACGTATTGTTTCACTGTGATTTATTCTTCAGTGTTTGAGCTTCAGCTATGACAAATATTTCTTTGTGACTTTCTTCCATGTTTTCCTTTTCATAAACTTTCTAGGGCCAGTAGGTCCTTTGGTATTTCTTTTTTTATAGATTCCTTTCTTTATTTAATAGTTCCTTCATGGCTATTATCAGAGCTGCAATCAGCCTATATTCTGCCCAGGTGTGAGATAATTTCCACTCCTTAAAATTAAATACAAAAACCATACATTTCTTGATTTGCAGATAAAAATATTTTGTAAGACTTTGAAAAACCAGTCTTTTATGACTTTCTTCGCTAGCTTACATTGGTTATAAAACATCAGTATCAATTAGTTATGTGTTATTACATAGTGTATGGTCAAGATGAGTTAATTGTCCACATTACTTTTGAGTATCATTATCTTAGAAGCAACAAACAGTCTCTTGAAGTGTCAATAAAATATGCAAACCTATTTCTAAATTAGGAAAGACTATGATAAGACTAAGAGTAGATAAGATTATATCAAATCTCTGTTGAGGATGCATTCCAAAACATGAAGAGGCTTTATTCTTGGTACCAGAAAATCTTTTAACGATTCCAATGCTTTGATTAAATCCATAACAGCAATATTCCTTTCTTGTATTGAGTTATCTGTAATTCTTTCCTCTAATTGCTTGCCAATCTTCAATTTCACATTATAAACTTTCCTAGATAAGTCAGGTTTATCACAGAGAAACTAACAAATAATGTTATTGTCATAATGATAATGCCATCCCCATGGTTCACTCCTTGTGGTGATGGGATGGCTTGTGTGTTTTAATAACCCTGAGAGCGATGCCAGCAGGAGTTTTAGCTCCTGGTAGGGTCACCCAAGCTGGTAAGGTCAAAGGTGAAAAGCAAGACTAAAGGTGAACCACACCAAGATTAGGTCAGGATCTACAGCCATAGTGGAGGCAGCTAACCTAGGAGAAGAAGATTCCAATATCAAACTCCTGGTCCTCCAGGTAGAGGGTTAAGCATGGGGCTAACTACCCCGTCTTGTAAAAAAACTATTGTTGAGAATACTTCCACGAATCAAGCTGGATGGATTATTAGAATGTGACCTAGGCAAAGTATAAAGGACTCGGGAATGGATACGGAAATGAAAATTGGAACATGGAATGTACGAGCCATGCTACAACAAGGAAAGATGCTTGAAACAGCAAATGAACTGGAAAAATACTAAATAGATGTAACTGCTGTTCAAGAAGTAAGATGGAAAGGACATGGAGAAATTAGCAAAAGGACCTTTACCTTCTATTATAGTGGCAACATTGAGAGAAGAGGGTGGCAAGACACAGGATTCTTTGTATCTAAGAGAATGAAAAAGCCTATTTTAGGATTTCAAGAGGTAAATGATAGAATTTGTAAACTAAGAATTAAGGGCGAATTCTCCAATATCACATTTATAAATGCTTATGCCCCAACTGAGCAAACAGAAGATGACATTATAGAACAATTTTATAGAGATTTGGTAAGAGAATGTAACAGTGTTGCCAGGCATGATAATTTGATCTTGCTTGGTGACTTCAATGGGAAAGTAGGAAAAGAAGAATGCTACAGGGATGTTGCAGGGAAATTCAACCTGCATAATGAAACTAGCAAAAATGGAGAAAGACTATGCCAGTTTGCCATGTCACAGAATTTAGTTATAAGTAGCACATTCTTTAGCCATAAAAGAATTCACTTGGGCACTTGGAAGCATCCTGGAAGAAATCTGTACAATCAAATTGATCATATACTGATATCAAAAGATGGGCATCTACAATATGGGAAGCAAGAGTATTCAAAGGAGCAAACTGCGACTCAGATCATTTTCTTCTTAAGGGTATAATTAGACAGCATATTAGTATTGCACAAAAGCAAAATGTAAGAAGAAGATACCAGAAGTGGAATGTAGATAAGCTGAAAAATCCACCGGTACAGGAGGCATATCAGATTTCTCTTGCACAAAAACTGGGAAGTTGGATGAAGATGCTGCCACTCTGGATCAAAAATGGACCTTTGTATAGGACAGTGTTATATCTGCCACAAAAGAAGTTCTAGGAGAGGCCAAAAAAGATAAAAAGGAGGAATGGTTTGATGAAGAATGTATGGTGGAACTGGAAAGGAAAAATCTAGCAAGAAGAAAATGTTTAGGATGGAACACAATGGCCAATAAAGCAGAATATGAGCGATGCGGAAGAGAATGTAAGAGATTGTTTAGAAGAAAGAGGAGAGATATTGAAAATAAAAGAATCCAGGAACTCAAAGAAAACAGTAAAAGCTCTAATAGCAGAAAATTTTTCAAGGAAGTTAAAAACTACACTAAGGGATTTAAGCCCAGATCAAGTGCATGCATAAGTAAGGAGGGACATGTTCTAAGCGAAAAGGAAGATATTTTGAGGAGATGGAAAGAGTACTTCCAGGACTTATTAACATGTGATGAAGGGGAAGAAATGGAAAGTAACAATGTTGATGAGCAGTATTCACTAGTGGACTGGGAAGTGAAAGAGCCATCAATTAAAAAAGTTAAAGATGTGCCACAAAAATTTAAAAACTGGAAAGCATCAGGAGTCAACAACATCACTGCAGAATTATTAAAATTTGGAGGTGAAGCACTTTGGGTATAGCTGTATGAGTTAATCAGAATGATATGGAATGAAGAGTATATGCCTGAAGAGTGGAGAGAAGGTCCGATTGTACCCATTCATAAGAAAGGCGATAAAAGAGACTGTATGAATTACAGAGGAATAACTTTACTCTGTGTGGCCTACAAAGTACTCTCCTGCATAATACATAACAGACTTGACGAATATGATGAAAAGATTATAGGGGAGTTGACTGTTGACCATTTGCATATGTTGTGACAATCCTTCGAGAAATACTATGAATGTAACATAACACTTCATAACCTCTCCATTGATTTCAAGCAAGCATTTGACAAAGTCAACAGAAAAAAATTGTTAAAAGCCTTAATTGAACTAGGAATACCTAGAAAGTTAATTAGATTGACGAGGGTAACTTTATGGGGATCCAAAGTAAGAGTGGTCATAAATGGGGATTTGACTGATGATTTTCCATTAATGCTGGTGTAAGACAAGGGGATGCGTTATCTGCATTATTATTCAACCTCGCACTTGAAGCAGCAATGAAAGATATAGAACAGGGCCCTATAAATACCAGAACAAAACAAATAGTGGCAGATGCAGATCACATAGTTTTGATTGCCAGAAGTGAAAGAGCTTTGAGAGAGATATTTCAAAATATTAAGCCAAAAGCAAAGGAATTAGGACTTGTTATAAATGAAGAAAAGAGTAAATATCTAAAAATGAAGAGAGGTACAGATAATATAACTGACGAGATAAATATTGATGGTTTTACTTTTGAGGGAGTAGAGACATTTAAATAATAATGATTTAACTGAAGATATTAGTAGTAGAGTTACTGCAGGAAATCAGGCTTATTTTGCCTGCAAACAGCTTATGGCATCAAAATTACTGTATAGAATAGCAAAATGAAAATATATTGATCAGTCATAAGATCCATTGTGACCTATGGGTGTGAAGCATGGTCCATTATGAAGAAGCAGGAAGATATGCTCAATGTGTTTCAAAGGAAAGTGATGAGAAAAATCTATGGCAAAATCCAGTACAAAATGAAAACGGACTGTGTAGGATTTGGACAAATGAGGAAATAAATGATCTTATTCAAGGAGAGAACATTGTTTGATTATTAAAGCCCAGAGGTTTGGGTGGCTTGGACACCTACACCGCATGGAACCCTCAAAATCCTTTAAGAAAATCGATGACTGGAGACCCACAGAGGGAAGACCAAGAGGCATGCCTCATAAAAGATGGAAAGATGGAATGATAGAAGATCTGAGGAAAATGGGAGTCAGGAACTGGAGGACCGTCGCTAATGATAGAAATGCTTCGAGAAGAGTCGTAAAAGAGGCCAAGGTCCACAGAGGACTGTAGCGCCAGAGGAAGAAGAAGAATTATAATAACGGTTAGCTACATAACTGTTGCTGCCACTGCCAGGGTGTGATACACCGATAAGACAGTGCGGTTCTCGCTATTATCTTTAATTTATTCTAATCTTCTCTAGAATGTAACCTTTGGTCCAATATTCATCAGTTTTTACTTACAACTGTTTTTAATTGACCTTTTCAGTTTTTAAATTAAGTTGAGATGTCAATAACATTGAATTAAGGTATTTGTCTGCTCCTGGATAAGTTTTGAAGCAATTAATTCAATTAATTTACAACCACAGAATTTCACAAAATGTTCTTGTATTTGATGAAAAATCTTGTGACTTCAGATTGAAAGTCGGCCACGAAGTAAAAATGTTCATTCAATTAGCCTTCTTCTGGTACCTCTCTAGATTTCGTATGGCTATTCTTTCAAATTTAATTTTCTAAATGAAATAAATCCTGCAAGCAACAAAAGTGAGCCTTAAATGCATTTTTTATACAAACAGTTTTAAACGTCTGGATTTGAACCAGACTATTAGATGAATAAGATGTAGCCTATCACCTGTCTGGGGAAGTCATTTAACAGTTTTCAAAGGTTGAAAGTTGTGTGATATTTGTTTCTTGAGTTTTAGGCAAACATAAACACATACATACTCGTACATATACACACATACAAACATTCTACTTTATATATAAGATTGCAGAAAGCCCTCTTCTATCAGTGGCACTTTCTTGCAGCATTAGTATCACTCAAGCTTTTCCATTTACAAATTCTACATGAATAATCTTGAGGTTGCCATCCCAAGTCTTCTTATTTTAGGTTTTTCACTCCTCTTATCCCTAACATATCTAATCACATTCTAGCATTTCTAATTAAAGATTCTCTATTTTAACACCAACCCTAAGTGATCTAATTGTCCAAATTTCATTTCTAAGATGTTTTCATTTTCCACTGACTCACTCTCTCAAGCAGTCTCTACCTTAAGTTCCATTAGAGGAAATATTTCATTTGCAATGTAATATAAAAACTGGTGATACTGTAAGATAAAAACTGGTGAGCTGTAGCTCCACAGGATATTAAGATCGTTTTCTGTTGCCTTTTCTATTTTGGTACTACAGCCTTTTAAGTAAATTTTTTATTATACCTGTGCATGAGAAAGTTACTGTATTTACTTGTGAGTGATGCATCACATCATGACTACAACATATTTACAATGATCTCCCTCTTCATTCACATGAAAAGAAGGGGCTGTTTCCCTTGGGTTAATGGCTGTGTGTTGTTTGGTGGCAGTCTTTCTTCAAGTCATAGTAATTTCCACAGGGTTTTGTAGTATTACGCTTTTGTACCCAAGGATACATTCCAATATATCTTAAGAGAATAGCCACTTATTTTCATGTATGCTTATTTGTCAAGTATGTACAATAGCTCATTTTGAGGCAAACCTATCTACAAGTAGAGGTTTATCCAATATCTGCAAGGTGGATTCACTTGAAAGCAGAGGAAGCTCTTGTCTAATAGAAGCTAAACTTTCATATCATAAAATAAATACCTATCTCTATTTGTTTCCTTTTTTGAGTGATGCTTTAAGGAAATATTAAGGAAAATACATTTATTTGAATCTTTCTATTTTCTGATGTAAATGAGAATGAAAAGAAAAGAAGCAAAGTTGTACCCATTCATAAGAAAGGTGATAAAAGAAACTTTATGAATTACAGAGGAATAACTTTACTCCGTGTGGCCTACAAAGTACTCTCCTGCATGATACATAACAGACTTGACGAATATGATGAAAAGATTATAGGGGAGTTGACTGTTGACCATTTGCATATGTTGTGACAATCCTTCGAGAAATACTATGAATGTAACATAACACTTCATAACCTCTCCATTGATTTCAAGCAAGCATTTGACAAAGTCAACAGAAAAAAATTGTTAAAAGCCTTAATTGAACTAGGAATACCTAGAAAGTTAATTAGATTGACGAGGGTAACTTTATGGGGATCCAAAGTAAGAGTGGTCATAAATGGGGATTTGACTGATGATTTCCACATTAATGCTGGTGTAAGACAAGGGCATGCGTTAGCTGCATTATTATTCAACCTCGCACTTGAAGCAGCAATGAAAGATATAGAACAGGGCCCTATAAATACCAGAACAAAACAAATAGTGGCAGATGCAGATCACATAGTTTTGATTAACAGAAGTGAAAGAGCTTTGAGAGAGATATTTCAAAATATTAAGCCAAAAGCAAAGGAATTAGGACTTGTTATAAATGATGAAAAGAGTAAATATCTAAAAATGAAGAGAGGTACAGATAATATAACTGACGAGATAAATATTGATGGTTTTACTTTTGAGGGAGTAGAGACATNTTCAAACTTTGTCAATAGGTTGGTGTTTCTTTTATTAGCTCCAATTTAATCCATTACTTTCTCTCTCCCTCTGAGCCTTACCTTTTAACAATCTTACTAAGAGAGGATGATCATTCTTACAAAATAATATCCAGCTATCCTCCAGACTGTAGATATAATCTGGATGAAGCTGAACTCTTCTAAGATGCATTGCCAATCTCAACTCTTGCTAGAAAGGGTGAAAAATGCCATGCTGTTAAGAAATTACAGTTTTGAGTTGCACAAATTCAAACCAGAAATAGTTAGTAAATTGAAAAATCCTAGAATTTTAAAAACTTTTATATAGAAGGAATGCGGTTCAAATACAAAGTCACTGAAAAATCTAGGGAGTCTTTAATCCTTTCAATAGTATACAAAGGCAAAAAACAGACTACTTTAAAATGTTTAAAGGCATACAAATTCATGAAAACATTACATTAATCACAAGCTTGATTTAATGTTCTCAACTGATAAAAAGTATGTCATACTAAAATAGCTTGATGAAACTTAAGTGTCAAAAGTGTAGAACAAGTATTGTTTAATGAAGGAGAATTTCTTTCAGTTAGTTTATGAGGAACAACATATTTAAGTTTATGTTGTTTATTATATACACACCTTGTAATTCTTTTTTACCTTTGTAAATGCTTGATTACTGTCTTAAGTGTATATGGCTTGTTTTCTTATCTTATTCATGTAGCTGTTTGAAACTAAAGATTTTAATTTTTCTATTTTTTATGGTTAAAATATTTTTTGATGCATTTAATTATTTTTTAGTGCTTAAGCCATTTTGTAATTTCTATTTTTTACAAATTTTTACATTGTAAATGGAAATTATTTGCAGATGAATAGAGGTTTGATATAAATTATAAAATGCAGATCACATCTTAATCTAAGAAAAGCCTGTAACTAAACCTTAGATTATATATATTAAATCAGGTATATTCTCAAATTATACCCAATTAAAAACTTAGGATTGAACCCATTCTTTATCTTCCAATGTAAGCTGTAGACTAGTTGTACTAGTAGTAGACTATTTTATAGACTAGTTGAACTAGTAATAGAATGTAAGCGGTAGACTATTTTATTTTATTCAGAGGGTTTATTGAATAATGTTTAATTCTCCCAAACTTTCATAAGGAATGGTATTTTATCATATGAATTTATATAGTGTATTCTCAATTTATCAGGTTTATATTATAATGTGTGACTTTTTGTATCAATATTCACACATTCTAAATCCTTCATTGTCTAATATATTTCTTTTCTTATCTCATTTGACAGATACCACTTTCATGTATGTGACAGCTTTGCTTTGTATGGTCAATATCTATCAGAACCGCCACCAGCGCATTTATGCAAATGCTACCTCAATCTTCATATTTCTTGGATCTGTCACCATCTTCGTAATGCTTGGGAATATACTATCACACTTCTACTTGTCAATCTTCATTGCCATATGTCAAATATTGCTTTCCTTGGTGATTACCTTGCAATTATACCACAATGGGAAAATATCCAAAGGTGGGTTTCAGAAATCATGCTGACAGAATCCAATTTATAGAGCTTTTAAAGTTCAGAGTTAGTATCTAATTAACTTAATTTTATTCCATGAAAGATTTTCATTATACTGCCGAAAAATTTACAACTTAATGATAAATATGTCCAGGGATGCAAATGTCCTAGCTTGGACCAAAGAGACAATTGTCCATGGCCAGAGAGAGAATTGTCTGTGAGATGCATATGCCCACAGACACAAATGTCCTAAAATGTTATTAGGAATTCTGCATGTTAACCAAATTAATATTTACTCTGTCTTATGAATGAAACAAAATATGTATTGCTTTTTTTACATGTTATTTGGTATGATAATAAATAAAGGGCAAATTAGAAAATTCCACAGGGGATCTTAGCTCATTAGAGAGATATCTTTAAAAGAACATGTTCTAATTAAGTATTCACATATTTTCTAGGTCCCACTTTGAATTATTATATCCTTTAATGTTTTTATGACCTTTAGCTGCTATAGTTATTGAGCTTGTAGTACTCTATCATCTTTCTTAGGAAAGAGAATTTTTAAGGCTGAAACTGAACTGACAACTTAAAACATGAGCTAATTCTAGGATGAATACTGCATTTTTATAAATAAGTATGTATTAAACAAAAGCTGTGCCAATAGGACTGTATCTCTAACAAGAGATACCATCCTCGCAGTTGCTTGATTATCATTTCAAACCCATAATTTGTAAATATAAGATTTAGACAAAATATTTTAAATAACATTTTTGAAATGTCTTCATCATTGACACTTAATTTCTATTGTTTTTAGAATAAGATGGAAATCTTCAATTTCAAGAGTTAACTTTCTTACAGGATGGAAGAATGTCAAAGAAGTGTTTAGTAAATGGAGAAATGGCTGCTACCCTTGCAAAAGGCCAAGTAGTAGACTAAAATTGGCCTTTTTACTTGTTGGTAAATAATTACTTTTTGCTTCAAAATTATTGATACAATATCAGCTATTGCATAGCTCCCATTAGTTATAAATCAACATTGCCAAATTACTAAAATCTAACAATTGGGGCTATATATATATATNAAAAATAATAATTTTAAATTACAATACATAGTGTGTCTGTAGATTTCAATGAATGAAAAAAATATCATGTAGACTTACTCAACAAATATAAAATCCTTTCCTGAAGCAACAAACCAGAACAATTAGTACTGAGAATTCATTAGTACAGTCATATTGTGGCCCTCATGTGAATGAGGCTTTCAGCTAGTGTCTATTGTGCCTAATTATAAATCTGTCCCTGATACTATGACACTTGTTCGAAATGGTACAATTAAAAAATTCTGGCTGCAACTTTGTAGTATTGTTAAAAGTGCTTTGACTGCTTTGGTCATTTCGCATGTAGGCCCCCACCGGGAATCAAACCCGGGACCGCTTTTGCAGAAGTCAAATGCATTGCCCACTTGGCTATCTGGGAGCCCAAATAAATTTATATTTCAAATTTTTGGTAATGTGGTGAACCAAGCACTTGAATGTACTTATCTATCTCTTCTCAATATTGAGATATTTAATTGCTATTTTCTTCTTTACAGTGAATGCCATTAACTGGACATTAGCTATTCTGGGAGTTCTAGAAATTCTTGGTGGTATTGCAAACATTTTGCTTGCTATATTCATTGGAAATTTGCTCTTACCATTTGCTTACCACATTTACATTAAGGTAAGATAAAATAGGCATCATGAAACTCATCTTTATATTAGATAATTCAGATGGAAATATTTGGATTCAACAGCTACTGTATACCCTCATTAATAATAATAAATTTTGTTACAATAATTGCTACTAATTATTTTTGATAGGTTTAAATATTTATCTTACCATGATGCTTCCTAATAGTTAATTGAGGCCTTATATGGAGAATTTAAAGATGATGGTATTATTATAAGCTATATAAAGCAGAAAAGTTCCTGAAATGAGTTACCATCAATATCTTTCATAATATGTAAATTACCTCATTTAAAGCTATAAGTCAGAGGTGGATGAAAGGTGATGAATGACCTTTTTATATGATTTATGGGAAACTGGTCTAGGTTACTTACATAATTTGTTGATGAAATCAGTGATCTAAAAAAAATTGTTGTAGCATCAAGATGTGAGAAATAAAGAAATAGCAGAGTCCCGACAGACTACTGAACCAGATAAAGGGCGAGAATCATTTTTGCTGCTGAAGGGAGTGGCATCTGATATTGCAGTTCGTACCTCTTCTTCTCTAACCATTGAAACAGAAAGTAGTGACTTAAGTGAAAGCAGAACACAACAAAATTCCCCTCACACAGATGAAATGATTGGAGATGTAGTTACATCAAAAACCTGGAATTGTTTCAAAGCATATTGGAATATAATTTGCAGAAAAGTAAGTTCTTGAATTATAATGAAGATATTTTTGACTTTAATTGTACAGTTGTTCTTTATATTTGATACTGTTGCAGCAGTACTTGTCATACTTACTTGAAGGTTGTCATGAAGTGCAAGAAAATGTTAAACCTACTGTATTTACCTGAATATAGGAGACCTTGAATATGAGATGATCTTTAATTCTCTGCCCTTCAAATTAGATCAAATGGGTTTCTAATCAATTTTCATGAGAAAAAAGATATTACAACATAATAAAATAGAAAATGCAAAATAGACATTTAATTACAACTTTTCAGGTTTATAACTACACAAGCATTGCACAAATATGCTTTGAAATTGAGTGTAAAATGTGTATTGCATGCATTTCTACAATATTTATTTCAGTAATTTAAATTTCTTCATATCAGGTCTGTGATGGCATTTCTTTGGAGGAGATTGATACCAGTAACTTGTTTGCATCTAAATAAGATTCGTATACATACTGGAGAAATTTTGATAAAATGTGACTTTAAAAACCTATTTTGTATGTTTTAGATTTCAAGATTGTAAATACATGTCTACTCTTCTTGCATGTATCTTCTCTATTGGAAAATTATTCCTTTATAAAATAGAGAATGAAGGTAATTTTCTTCCATCAGCAAGTGAATCAATATCGTCATTTGTAATTTTTAATTTCCTGTTGTTTTTACAACAGCTGATTTTGCTCCTTTCTTGTTAATGGCAACCAAAAACATAACTCGGTTCATGTCAAAGCTGTATATGCCTCTGAAACTCTATCAGCTTCTTTTGGAAACTATGTAACTATATGAGTTTGAGTAAGTTTTGTCCTTCTCTGAAGATCAAGACCATTTTGTGGCATAATTTGGTCAATCCAAGAGTATTTTCTTCAAAAGCATAAATTTTTTCAAAATGTTGTCTTAAAATTCTATCATCAAGTTATTTACTTTCAGCTGTGAAATACATAATGAAAACATAGTGAAATTTCCATCGCAATTTATAGGATTTGCTTAAATGATACATGGTTATCATTGTGATATATTCACTGTGAATTTAAAACAGAATACAGAGATTATACATAAATAATAACTATGCAAACTGTATGACCTTATATACTGGATGATACATNCTATAGATTTACTATTAAAGAATTTTACAAAGACATTTGAGTGAGTCAATAATAATGAAACTGTAGTTGTTAAGTTGAGTTTTGTTAATTTCTTAAAAAATTATATCAAAATATAACTTTGTCAAAGATTAGTGAATATAAAATGCAACTAATTATGTACCGCATTTTGTATGAGAAAAGTGCCTTTTTTAGATATTAACTATAGAAATATTTAATTCAGTAAAATATTTCGGTCAACACTTGAATGTTTTTAAAAAGATTTGCTTTTCTTACTGAAGTGAAGTGTAAATATTTTTGGGTTGCCTTTTTTTCCTAAAGATCAACATTATTTCATGATTCAAGATAATTCACAAAATTTAAGGCTTTCCTGAAAAGTCAGAAATTTATCTCTAAGAAGTGTATTTATCCACTTTATTCCAAATCAGAGATTGCCATCCTAGGACGTTATTTTTGTAAACTTCTCACCTCAAATTTACTTTTCAGCTTTTTGAACCCAACTTTTACTTCCTCATGACTATTTCCTTTTGGATCCCTGCTCTTTGTTTCTTCTTTACAAACACATCTTCTTGGGAGGTAAGTGAAAATTATTTCAAATCTTATAATTGTGATAATTTTTTTAAATGGTCATTTACATTAAAGATATATGTTATACATACTTAATTTATATGTATATTTGAATATATTAATACTACGAAGATATAAAGAACCACAGATACTAATAGTTTTGGTTATATAGCACATTATACAAATATTGCATTGTATTGTACATTATACAAATATGTGAACATACTAATATTAATACCATAATTATTAAGTGCAGACCGATCTAACGCAAATAATTTCCAACAATTGAAAATTGATAAAATAATGGTTATTTAATGAATAAATTCTTAGAATTGAGAAAGGCTGAATTAATATGAATGATAAAATTCTACTTTATGTTTATACTTATTATTTTACTACTAGTAAACGCCCCCGTCAAGCATGACGAGACTTAATTTAGTTTAAAAATATATCTATTATCGTATATATCTGGTCCTCCTAAGCACAAAAATGTTCTGCGGTAAGATCATAATAGCTTAATATATTTCTTAACATTATTTATAATATTTATTCTACTGTTTCCAAGTCGTGAAAGTCTTCTTTGCGTAAATTTCTTATAAAAGTTATAAGAACTNCTACTGTTTTCAAGTTATGAAAGCCTTCTTTACGTAAATTTCTTATAAAAATTATAAGAACTGATCATCCCCATGCACTTATATGGGATAATTCATGAAATCAACATTCAACAATGGTCTTAGTCGTCAAAGGGATGGTTTGTTTATTTCCAAAAAAATTTACGAGATATCCATCTATTTTATCAAAGTTCTTGCAATTTCTACATCTACATAAGTACCCTGCAAGCCGCCATATGAATGTTTCATGACTAAAATAAGATTTTATGATCATTTTCCTTTCTTTTGGCACTTTTGCTTCAAGTTCGTACAACCTTAGCAACTTCGTACAACCAAGCAAGTTGAGAAGTCATTGTGTATATGAAAGGAGATGATTTTCCTTAAGAAAATTCTATTGGTATGATCTTTTGTATTTGTGGTAAAGGTATTTCAATTCTTCCTTCCAATACTAAACTTGAGTTAATTCTCAGTTGTTCCTTCATGGGCCAATAATAATACTTGGACCATTTACAAATAGCTGCAGGTTGATAATTTAAATTTTTAAAGCATTATAAGTAATTTACTCTTGTCTTAACCCTTCCTTGAACAATTTCCTAACCATCTAGCTGAGACAGCAAAAGCAAGTAGATTTGTAATTCACTAATGTAAAATTGTAGTAAGGAATGCATTATTTGATGATGCTCCAACTCAATTCAGTGTGTGCTTTCATTTTAATAATTAAAATTTTTAGTGATGCATTTTCCAAGGACCTAAGAAACAGGAAAAGTGTAGCTAATGGAAGCAGAGTTGTATAAGAGGACCTGCTCTTTAGCAGAATTCATGATGTAACAAATTTGCAGATTATATTAAATAAATGATACTTATAGAAAAAGAAAAGAAAGCCTGTCATATTAAGAGTTGAATGAAAATATTCAACTTTTCAGAGGATTACTCAAATCATTGCCCACACCAGGTCTTATCAAAGCCTCAGAAATTGAAATAAAGATTGTTCTGTCATTGCAGCTTAATTGATTTGAGTAACTTCCAGACAAGATCCAGGTTTAAGTCCTGGCTATGTCAGACTTTTTCTCTTTCATTTCTTTTTCTGGAGTCAAGCATGTGTCTAAAAATATATCACTGCTTAAAATACTTTTGAAATCAATGAAAACCTTGCCGATCATCAGCTGAGATGAAACATTGCTCTCATTCTCTCTGAATACGGTGCATCACAATAATGTAATATTTAATCAATTTATAAAGTAAAGCAGATTAGTTGTAACACTTATAAAGTTATGGTAATTTTTCTTCGTAAAAAGCTCACATGAATAGAATAATTGTTGTGGAATTTATGAGGAAAAGTATTTAATAATGACATTTCTCTTTCTCAGGAAACCCCAGCTATGTCAAGAAATAAGAATAAACAATGTATTTTTCTCAACTTTTACGATAACCATGACATATGGCATTTCCTTTCTGCAGGAGGTTTATTCTTCTCATTGATGGTTAGGTTCTATTGTGATATAATTCCTTTTTCAGTCTCATAAAATTGATTTATACATTATAATAGAGCTTTGGAACTGATATGGTTCAAATTTTACCTTTATAGGTTTTCCTTAGTTTGAATAATCACCGGTTGGATACATTATGAAGCACCAAGATAACTGCTCATCAATATTGTTCTAATGCTGAGTGTGATGACTTCTGAGAAAGTAGAGTTACATTTAAAATTATAACTTTAAATAAGGTACTCAACCAGTATTTGAAAAACAAGACATAAGCACTAGCATTAGATAATACCATTATATTGCATTATTTTACAGTTTATTTTTTATTATACTTATTATACTTATTTTCTTCTGCTTCAAATAATTGTAACTACAAATATTTTTATGAAATAGTATTATTTAATTATACAAGGTCTTTCAGCTAACTTTTTTTACCTTTCTTGTAATTTTATATCTGAAGTTAAATATTCTAACCAAATATTTCACTTCAGAGCTGACAGTATTGGAGTTAAATTGGACCCATTATTTTGTATCATTATGTTATAATTTTTTACATATACATGCTTTTTGTAACATTTTAAGTAGTGAATGTGTATCTAAAGACTTCTATCAACAATTATATTTTATATCAATGCTTAAATAATAAAATGTTTTTGTAGATATCCGATTTTTTAATTGAGGTGATGAGGATTTAAGTTTTGTGAATAGGATTTGATATTTTATGGCTGTTGATGAGTACAAGGGTTAAGGTTAAATAGGAGGAGATGTTTGTTATTGTAAGGCAATTTCATGAAAACAAACTTTACTGTGACACAATTTGCGGAACTGATAAAATACTGGAGATGAAACTGAAAATGGAAACAAGGTTTAAAGAACAAACAATGAGAAAAGTAAAACAAGGTAATTTTTGGAAAAAGAAAAATAGAAATTACGATTTTCAGGTCCTTTAAATTTGAATAGAAGGATTCAGGTATGTTTTGCATGAAAAAGGAAATAAAATGTCAGTTTTAGAATTTATGGTTAGTTCCCAATAGTAGTGGGAAATATTTGCTGCTCCTGTAAGAATTACTTTTAGGTATAATAATAATACTTCATTGATCATTAAATAATTTTACGCCATAATAGATCTTGTAATATTTGCAAATAAAAGGAAATTAAGACATTAATTTATTAAAATTAAGGTCAAAACATTTACTTATTGAATACAATGGTTTAGAGGTTAACCAGTTTACAATAATGTTATTAAATTTGACATCAGTAGCATGCACTGCTCCTTCCGGCAATGCACTGAAAAATTTGACACATAAATTAGAATGGGTGTTTCATGTTTTAGTTAGTCTACATGAGGGTTTGTCTATTTTGTTTGAGTATCTTGTTTCATAATTATGTATATCAGATCTTATTTTGAGAGATTTCAGGTTTTCTTTAGCATTTCTTAGATTTAGGTATATATACAAGCTGTAAACAGTCATTATATTTAAACTGAGAAAGAGAGGTTTGCAGTGTTCTTTTGATGAAGTGTTAGTTATGATTCTAATTGCTCTCTTTTGTAATATTAAAATAGATTTAACTTCAGATGCATGACCCTATTGTCTAAGACCATAGCATAAATGTGAATTGAAAAAGGCAAAGTATGCATTTCTCACAGTTTCAAGAGGAACTATATTTCTTAGTCTTCGAATTAGAAATAGAGTTTTGGACAGTTTCTTTGATAAGTTGTTTATATGTACATCCCAGTTCAGGTGTTCATCTAAGTGAAAACCTAATAGTTTTACACTTGTGCTATCCTTACATCTGTCTTTTAATGATAAAATCAGATTCTGTGTTTTTTTTTTGAGTTTAAAAATAAGTGATTTGCAGCGAACCAGATTTCTGCTTGATTCTGGACCATACTTGCCAACTATAATGCTTCTCTAGATGAGTTACATGGCTGTGTGAAGGTAGTGTCATCCGCATATATAACTGTATCAGCATTTATGTTGTTTGGCAGGTCATTGATTCAAATAAGGAATAATAGCTGTCCCAACACAGAGCCCTGAGGAATGCCAATTTTACATCTAAAATATCTGATTTTAAGTTATTGAGTTCCACAAACTGCTTTTGATTTGTTAGGTAGGATTCCATAATCCTTGAAAACCATAATACCTAAGTTTCTGTTTGAATATATTGTGCCGTATAACAGTTATGTCGAGTTGGCCAGACTTTAAAATCTTCCCGCCTAGTCAGACTGAGAGGGAAGCAGGGTGGCAAACCTTACTTCTGCTCTTTCAAAATCTGGTCACCAAGATGTTTACTAAGTTGGTTACCAAGTTGAACTAGCCATCCCTCTAGCGATCCAGCTAGTGATTCCGCTAGACTGTAAAGGCTTCACTTATATAGGGGACTGCAGATGGATACACTGCTGACCCAAGTGATTAAAGTGGGGGGAGTGTATTTGATTGGAAAATTGTCCCTTCTGCTCTGACATCTGATGACTTCCCTTTTTTTCCCCTCTATCTGTTCTCCCCTCTTGCTTTTGGAGTGAGGTAGTGACTCAAGCTTTAAGGTCCAGACGGCTGGTGTGAGCAGTGTGTGCTTGAATCATGAACCTGAACCCAAGTGTGTTCTTTCAATTTGTTCCTGGACTTGCTAATAGACATTTATTGCAATCTGGTTTAAAACCCTGATTCAACTAGTTTTGGGACATTAATTTCATTTATTCATATCTTTGAGTGATTCTTGGACTTTTTGACCACAGCTGTTTCTGTGATACTTTTTACTTTCAAGTGAATTACATTAACTATCTCATGCTATTTGGGTATATTGTTCTATTCTCCGTCTCTTGTTTCATCCGTATTTCCTCAATTTCTCACAAGTGTTCTAATGCCGCTACTTTTGATAGTATTTCATAGCTCTCAATGAATGCCATACAATCTATTGCAGCACAATATGATGAGATACACAGTCAAAGGCTTTGGAAAGGTCACATAGGGTAGGAGAAGTTAATTCATTTCTTTCAAAACTATCTAGAATTTTGCAGATTATGCCATCTGTTGCAATCTCTGTGGATTTATTTGAGCAGAAGCCATTTGTGCTGTTGAAAAAAGGCTATTTTTGCAAAGAGGTCATTTATTTGAGTTTTCATGATTATTTCTAATATTTTACCTAAAATAGGAACAACAGAGATGGGTCTATAGCTATCTGGATCTTTTGGGACTCCTTTCCTGAGAATAGGGAATGTTTTTGTGTATTTCAGTTCATCTCGAAAAATCCCTGATTGCAGACAGGTGTTAAGACAACAGACAGTGGAAAAGCAATAACATGAATTACATGCTTCACCAACTCATTTGTGAGCTCATAAGCATCTCTGGTTTTTGAAGATTTAAAACCCTTAACTATTTTAATGATTTTATGAGGAGTTACCCAGGTCCATTTGAAGATCTTTTTGCTCAACCTGAGATTATTCAGCAGGGTTAAGGGACTGCATTGTGGCTCTTGCACTTCAGAGAGAATATTCTCAATACTAGTAACAAAGTGATTATTCTGAATATTTGGCTGAATTGGTATATCATGAGGAATATTAGAAGAGGTATCCTGTTTTATAAGCATCCAAGCTGCTTTGCTCTTATTGGTTGCTGTATTTATGAATTCAGCATTGAACTTATTTTTTGCCAAGAGCAAATTTTTGGAATAATCCTTTTTAAAATCTCTTGTAGGCTGTCTTCAATTTACTGTTATGAGTTAGCTTACTTCTATGATGAAGTGAAACAAGTTTTTCTCTCATTTGTGCAAGTTCTGGGGAGAACCACACCTTTTTAATTGTTCTTTTATATTTTGAGGTTGGCTTTACTGACAAACAGTGGTTGAAGATATCATAAAAGATATCAAAAAAGTCCCTGAAGTTACTGTTACCATCAGAGCGAGAGAGAATAGAAACCCAGTCAACTTTAGAGAGTATATTTTTACAAAAAATTCATAATATTGAGATGAGAGAGATCTATGGGAGATATTACTTTGTGAGGTGCAGCTGTTACTGTTTTTAACTGTTTGATAAAGCTTAAAAGTAATGGCAGAGTGGTCTGATATCAAGGGATCAAAGACATTAACTATGTATTGTTCACTATTGAAGTTAGTGATAATATTATCTAAACATGCAGATTTTCTAGTTGGTTGAACGTTGGTAAAACTAAGATTAAAAGATGTCAGTAAATTAGTAATGATTATGCTATACTTTGATTCAAAACGAATGTCCAAATTTAGATCTGCACAGATAATAATTTTTTTGTTTAGATTATGAAGGCAGATTAAAACTTTCTCCAGTTGACTAATGTAAAGGTTATAATCCATTTGGAGAGCGATAAATTTATACTATAATAGTTTTCAGATCGTTGAGCAAGATGGCTGAACCTTCAAAGTGAAAATCGAGACAATACTCTGCAAGAGAAATAGATTTCACCTTTAGTTGTTCCGTAACAAAGATGCAAGCCCCCCCTCATGCTTTGCTGTTGTATGGCAGAACGAGGCACAGAGTTACTATCCTTGTATTTTGTACAGGTTAATTTCCTCCTGACACACCCAATG
This sequence comes from Ladona fulva, assembly GCA_000376725.2. Classification (NCBI taxonomy): domain Eukaryota; kingdom Metazoa; phylum Arthropoda; class Insecta; order Odonata; family Libellulidae; genus Ladona; species Ladona fulva. The sequence continues at coordinate 119,894 of KZ309231.1, read as the reverse complement.
CTCAGTAAAACAGAAAACGTCAACGGTTTGGGAAACGCTGTAGGCTTCCAGTTCATTAATTTTGTTCTTAATACATTGCACATTTAGGTAGAAGACACTTAAGTTACAGTTTCCACTTCCACTCACTGTCTGACCTGAGCCTAGTCAGCTTTTTCACTCTTCCTCTTGAAGGAAAAACGATCCACAATGTCTCCTTCTGGCGACATTTTCGGATTTTTGAAGATATTAAGCGAAATTAGATCAATTTCGACCTTGAACGCGGCATTTGGGCTTTTCCCAGTCGCTTTTTCAGAAGAATAACACTTTATTTTCATTTCGTTTTCAATGTGTTTAGTCACATCTTCAGCTGTCGTTTCACTATGTAGTCTACCTACATACATATGTGCCTTCCTGCATGCCAACCGAAGGCAAAGTGATCCTGAGGTTATTTTTCCCGTGCCAAAGATTACCTCCAAAGATTTTGTTTTTCTTCTTCCGTCGCACAATTTGAAAGCCATCTTCTTCGGCTTTGGTCCCGTGGGATGTAGCTGCCGTTACTTGCCTTCCCCTGGACTTCGAAGTTTCCTGCAATCCATCTTCGATCCTTTTCTTCGTTGATTGACGTGTTGATGATGGCTGCACGTGGTTCTCGTTTTCTTTGTATTCCTCCGTTTTGATCTCTGGGATCGATCTTGCTGTTATTTTCCTTACGTCAAACCCGTGCGTTGCTATTTGCGATTTATTTTCAGTCTTCTCAATTCCTTTAGTTTTCTGATGTATAGGACGATCACCCAAAGTTTTAATTTTTGATTTTAATAACCGTAATTCAGTTTTTAGCTCGTCGATGTCCGAGGCCATGTTACTTATGTTTACGTTCCGATGACCGCGGCAGGTATAACACAGCCAAAAGACTAACGGAGTCTCGGAAATCGTCTTAATTACTAATTCGTTAAGTCCGGTACATTTACCGTGGAAAATTTTGGAAGAAGACCCACAGTTAATAGGTTTTTCCCGTACTACAATAGATTTTTCGCACGCGTGGCACGAAAGTTCGACAGTAGCTGACGCCATCTTCAAGTCATAATCATCTAAGGCTACTGTGGCACAATCCATAAGATTTAAAAAATAACAGTGCACTGAATTAACTATACTGGTTTCTGTAGCAGAATCAGAAATTTTGCCTGTGGCAATGAAATTTAAACAATGCTCTGCCTGCTAATTATGTAGATCTGTTGCTCCCAAAAGAGGGGAGAAAAAAATCATTAAAAAACTGCCACCCTTTATCAAAATCTTGGCAAATAATGCAGATTGTTATACTTTTTGAAGGAAACTGAGGTTTTCAATTCCCATATCCATAGGGATTATCGTAACTATAATCAGAATTTATTTCTTCAAACATTAAGGATTAAGGAATGTTTTTCTTTGAAATCTGTTGAAAATGTGGGGGAGTAGGGTGAATCCACTCTGAATTACAACTTGATGGATGATTGATATTGGGATTTACTATCACCTCTCGAGTATTATCTATCATATTTTGCAAATTATGATAAATGATTGGGCAAGTAAAAAAGATGTTTGCAAAAATATTAATTTTTGCTGATTTTAAACATTCATTACTTTTGTCGTGAACTTCCCAGAAAGATATTTTTGGTTTTAAAAGAGTTTTTTACTTCTAAAATAGTTTGCTGCTCCTGCTCCGAGTTACAAACTGTGCGACAAGGAGCACAAGGATTGTCACTACCTTTTTAATATCTTATCTATCAAAAACCTAGAATTGATAGATCTACCCTTTCGGTTTCTACAATCATGTATATTTGGGTTGCAGGGTTTTATGGCTTTCATCGTTTCTCGCTTTCCGATTTCTATTTATTTTTATTAATTCAGCCCCCCTCATGAAGCCCTGGCGACATATATTACTCCATTCACTCTTTCCAATTATTACCTCAGCAATTAGTTTCTCAAATATAAAGCTCTTCTTTTACTATGTAAGTGTGCTTTGGAGAATTTCAGTGTAAAGGACGAGGATCAGATAAGTATCATCAAATGGTATTCTACTGATGGTGATATCACTTAAACAATTTCGATATTATCCAGTTACTGACGGATTTCAGGGAAGTTATTAAAAGAGTCGAAACTACATTTTTTCGTAACCTTTATAATCTTGTTTACATTCCACTGCGCTCTAGAAGTAGCTGACGGCTTTCATTTTTGAAAGTCAAATTTTGGAATGGATCATTTTTACGAGAATTACATATGAAGTACCCAAAAGTTTTGCTCAGCGGACCATATAACTCGTTACTCTGTGGTCTCCGGGCCGCAATTGTGAAAGTTTACGAGCATTTCAAGATCATGTTTTTCTTAAAAAATATTAGATTTCTTGAAAAAATATGTAATTTCTTGGTTTCATCATGCCAAATCGATTATACATTCAATTTGATTATGATTTACGCTATCATTATCTTTGCGGGCAGAAATAACATATGCTACGAGTCGGATTTGACTGTAGTCTGTGCCCCACCATCAGAGACAACGACTTGCGGTGGTGTGCTTTCCGGGAAGAAGTGATTCATTAGGAACGATTTACGAGTACAACTAGCATTACAGTGCATGACAAGGTTCAACCCAAATCGAAAAGGTGGAGCTTCCAAGGAAGCGACCATTATGCTAACGAGGTTTTTACAATCTGGACCTTAAGAAATTTTGCAATTAGATTTCAGTTCAGACTGATTTGGGATAGAAGAGACCAACTATCCCTATTCGAAGGAACAAATTCATAGGATGGCGAGAAGACTTAAGAAGGCAGAAAGGGACAGAAGAATGCTGAGCATCGAACACAGGATGGTCTCTTCTCAGGCGTCGCAAGGGCGAGATTCGATCATTGGTATTTTCATTTGGATGCGCAGAGAGACTGCAACCTTGGATTTCGCGTGAAATGATTCTGAGAAGAAATACAATACATCCCCGGAATATTCACGCCTACATACATGGGCGCATGGCCACATTCAGTGGTAGAAAATGTGAGTCCTATTCCCTTCGATTTCCATTTCGAAATGGTTTCTCAAAGAAGTATATCACATGCTCTACATCTATAGCGAGGAACATCTGTCAATCATATCGAACGTCCTAAATACGTCAAGTAAAAAACTCTTCTCATTTATGAAAATTTTTAAGCAAATATACAAAATATTACTGTCAAATGAAAAGATCTTCCATGAGTTGATTAGCATAATGTTTTAAGGGTATCAGCGAATGGGAGAATTATTGTGGGATTTTAGACGACATAACTGGCCACAAAGTTCATGTATGTTTTACCATTTTCGTAATACCACTTTAGAGAGTTGTAGAGGGCTCGTAATGTACCGGTAAGTCTACTCAGAGTTTTAAAAATAATTCACATCCCTCATAAAATTATACTTGAGAAAATGGCGGATAACTTCCAGTGATTTTGGATTTCAAATATAGTGTTATATTTGTCATTGTTAGTATTTAACAAAAATCTGTTCGACGCATCAAAAACCAATGGAGAACAGTTCTTCCACAAAGTCGTTGCCGACTTAGTTTTATCTAGATACAGTACAGACTTCAATCATTGAGATATTCCATTATCCTATTCCTTATCTGTAAAAAAAATCGACATAGCAGCTACTAGTAGTCTATGAATTATATTTTCTTAGCATCGTTCCTATACTTCTCATTTAATTACTTTTAATTATTTTTCGAACGAGAGATTAATTTTTGAAGTCCGAAGACGAAAAAAGGGTCCAAAGGACAAACACGAATTGTTAGCTGAAAAAACTTATTGATGATGGTGTTATGCATAATATTATCCACAATAGGCCGAGCCAGCCAGCAGGTCGATCGCGAGGGATATTCGGCTGATCACAACTGATAATTGAAATAATTCTATTATTCTATGAATCAGTATGACTACGAAGGATTTCAATAGCTTCGAAAATTGAATTTTCCGAAAAAGAACTTTATAATACACATGCGTATAATATAGTAATTACAGGATTACCTAGGTCTAATGAAAATGCAAATCGACTCAAATATGTAGCATTAAGATGAATAATTTTGGTCTTGGTGAAATTCAAGTTTACTAAATAGAAGTCAATTAGGAGTTGAGCTACTACCATCTAAGTCGATCGCAGAGGGAGATACGTTGACAAGTACTGATCTTTATCTTTACTTGCTACATGCAAACAAAAAGAATACGAATACAGAAAGTTTTCTGCCTTATATTTCCAAAAGACTATTGACTTACGGGTTAGTGACCACGGAAAATCTTTCCCAAGGTTTCAAACTAAACCGATTACCTCCAATACATCAGCAGTGCACAATAAATCCAGGGACCGCATACTTTTTAAGCTTATGGGCCGCACTGATAAAATGTTTAGTAAATAAACACTTTGCATATCTAAATTATTTATTCCGTTGACCTATACGCAATAAAAAGTAATTTAAAGAGAAACAAAATATTTAGTAATTTACCAAGAATTAAATTTGTAACATTTAATTAAAATAAATTTAAAATTTAATCAGAAAACTAATCTTTATACTTTTTTCTGCCAATGTGCTGATATAGCCCCTTTATCATTGCTTAAAATGCTCTCAGAGGTAAAATATTTTGAGCACTCGGTTGCATTTGGTGCGATTTGCTTCGGTCTCTCTGTGTGCAAGACCCCTATGAGGACTACGGAAACCGCGGGCCACGGGTTGTTTAACTATGAGGTATCATTAGAGGTTTAAAAACTCTTTTGACATGATTAAATCTTAGGATTTCTATTTCTCGTAATAGGACGTCGTTCGGCAAACGGAACTCACGCTCAGAAACAAACGGGAGAAAGCTCCGGATTACCGATTTCTGGGAAGGCCCAATGATCATTTCGGAGACAAAGCCTCCACCCTCGGGGAGTCTCAACAAATTTGTGGAGTGAATGATTGTTTGAGTGTTTTTAAACCTCTAATTCATAAACAGCCGTGTTCCAACCTTCTTTTTCTTATGAGGTATCAGTTCGTGGGCTGATACCATGTCTCAGTTACTCTATCGGAGAGAGAAAGCTCTCGAGAGTGATTAATCCGAATATTGGCATTGTAGTTTAGTAATTAGAGCGCCTGAGATGGAGACATGAGATAGAGTCCCATTCAAGTAGATGTTCTTCGCATTTGTTTGTCCATGAGTTCTAGGGGCACATGCTATACGTATACGTGCGAAGATACTTCATTCCTGATCCTTATGTACTACTTAAAAAACTATAAAATAAAAGAATTACATACGTTAAAACAAATTGTTTTATCATTTTTTGGCTTACCTAGCTTACCACTATTACATGCCATTTCACATGGAAAGTTACATAATCTCTCCCTCTCACTTCTTTATTTTACGGTATCCTTTCATAAAAATGGCAATTGCATCAATTGGTCGAAGAGTATTTTCATTTTTAAATTCAGTGGTACCTTGGTTAACGACGGTAATCCGTTCCATGATTGTCGTCGTTATCCAAGGCTCGATGTTCCACAACCGTATTGAATGTCAAATATAAAGATAAAACTCATTAAAATATGGTACATGTAAGTTTTTAATCATATTTGCAATAGTACAATTATCATTAATTAAATGAGTAGTCAAAATAGAACTTTTTAATAGCCAATCTTCACCAGAAGGCGTCGTTAACCAAAGACGGCGGTGGCGTCGTTATCCGAGACATTTTTTATCGCAACCATTCGTCGTTGACAAAGTACGTCGTTAACAAAGGCCGTCGTTAACCAAGGTACCACTGTATATTTCTGGTGTATACGAGTATGTATGTACACATATTTGTAATTTTATTTAGGTCTAAATTTAAATTATTTAACTTATGATATGCTGAATATTTGCCCAAATGCGAGACATTTTTATTAGTTTCCTCTTCTTTTATTACTACCAAAAGTAAAATATCTTGCGTTTGCGTAAGTGGCCGTCGAGTTGGAATAGTATGTACGTCGTTTTCCGGTTGACTACGACCGGTGGCGCCGATGCCAATGTGTGAGACGTGTCCGTGCGCGACGTCGGAGTAGAAGACAGTGGCTGGGGAGCAACATTGAAGCGAGGGGAGAGAGTGAAAGATAAAGAGAGGTGTAAAATGGCGGACCATTGATGGCATCTCCGCGATTTCTCCGAAGACGTGATGAGTGACCCAAAGGGGTAGATTTAAGATCTCTCGATGGGAAGGAGGGATCCGTGCCGTGGCGACTCTACGGCGGCTCCTCTCTCCCTGCTCAATCCAACTACTTTTGGATTTATCAAACTTTCGCAAAGTTTTGTCTTTCCCTGCAAAAATAACCATTCCGAGCACTCTTAGATGATATAATAATTTTTATTGTTTCTATAATTTCATCGATCATTTTTGTTTTTACGAGCATCAAGCCAGTTCAGTTCGACCCAAACTGAACTGGCTTGTTGCTCGATCGGAACTGAAGTGGCTTCATAAAATTTCTATCCCATTCCTTTTTGCTAGATTTTAGATTTAGATTTACATTTTTACCCTGCAAGCCGCCAGTGGCGTATGGATGGGGGTGTATCTACCCTATTATATTCTCGGATGCTATTCGGAAAGAACGACCAAAAGTAACTATTTGTTTTAGCGATTATTTCCTTGTAACGCTTGGTCGTCGCCTCGACTAACTAACTCTAGTTGCTAACTCTTCACTAGTAAATGAAGTAAAAGTTATACAGTGGAAAACTGGTCACACGAAGATAACTTCTAATGTATATTAATTGGTTTAAAGTGAAACCAATTTATAGTACGGAGGAAAATTATCCCCACCATATTAATACGAAACAGCACTTATGGCGAGATTTCAATCAGCAAAATATTTCTTTAATAAGTAATTAGCGAGAATATTTCGCACTTTATTTAATAAATGCATAATTATGATGCCTTTAAGTATATAAGAGGATAGATGCTCCTAAATCTATGGAAATGAAACCGGGGGTCGCCTTAGCAAGAGATTCAGACAATGAAAAAGTGTGTAGGTTGGAACCCTGCATTTCGTGTAATCGTATCTCCTCTGAACTTCACTATGAAATATAAAAAAATTTAAAGTAAACAAAAAAGTAATAATAGAAGTGTGTAAAGTTATCGTGTCATTAAACGTAAAAGTAAAGTAACGCAACGTAAATTTGGTTTTTAAATTTGGAGGATTTTATTTCTTCTCTGAGGCTTAACTCCGCATGAATGCCTTTACTCTGACCGTCGCACAGTGGGCTAGAATCAAAAAAAGCTGGCCAAAAATACAAAAACGCTTTTTCTGAGTACGGACTATGAAACTTCGCATGACCAATCTTGAATAAATTCTACATACGACTATGGAGGTCATTTATGTTGGATCCTACGCATTAAAATTGTACAGGGGGTCAAACTTGACCAAATTTTGCTAAAAATTCCGGACTTCGATTTTTCGGGAAAATCTTCAACTTCAAACCGCCGGTGAACCCAAACGAAGATAATCATCGGGTAAAAGATAATTTCATCTTATAAACATGTTCTTTTTCCTTCATAAGACGTAGCATTTATGATCACTCTTGAATATTTACATACCTTACGTAACAAAATGGCGGACCCTTATTTTAGAGCCAATTTTTACCTAAAGCGAGGAAAATAGTAGAATGTGACATCGAGTGTCACGGGATAACTTATACCACGATGTTTTTTGAAGCTTCCTGAAGAGGAATCTGAAANTTTATCCCTGATAAATAGTTATACATCTTTCTGAAGTATGCTTTTCTTGACTAGGGCCATGGTAAACTTGAAGTCTACTTGGCACTGTCAAAATGTAATCACAAAAAATAAAGTTCACACTAACGTCTTGAGTGATTTCATACTCTATCAGATTTTATACAGATGGATTGTATCAGATGATTCATCCATTTCCTCCATTCATTATTTGATATGATTATCCCAAATAGTGAAGAAAATAAGCTCTTTCTTTGATGCTCATTTTCAAAAACCTTAAGGTTCTCTTACGGGATGTATTATGTTGGGCGCTATATGTGAGCCAATAATATTTGCTGCTAAATATTATATACTACTTGATAATTTTCGCATTATATTCACTTTTCCATTACATTTCATATATGGGCGGTTTCGGTGGGTATCAGTGATAAATAGTTACTGGATGTAAGAGTCAAGAGTTCAGTTATAGCACAATATACCCTTAAAGAGAGAAATCTCCAACTTTCAAACATGTTTCAGCATCATCTATAACTAAACAGCATTCGAGATGTACTTATTTTCATACTTTCTTACGATTTGATTACGTATCCAATAGATAAAACCCAACCGATCCCCCTTCTCAAGTGGTTAGGAGTTTAATATTAAATCAGTTTGAAAAGGGAAGGACGGCTCCATTTCTAGCTATTGTTTCCACTTTTCCAACGTACGATACCCGATTGCTTCTATTAACGAAGAAAGGAAGGAAGGGAGACGGAAACAGTTTCTCTGATCTGCTCTTTTGATTCACTTCTGCTTGTAGTCATTATATAAGTTGACATATCATGTAGAAGAGCATGGCATACATGTATAGAGAGAGTGCGACGGGAAACCTCCCATGTATTTCACATAAAGAATCCACGCGTATTACTATGTATGAACGATATTTGCTCTCCTAAATTGCGGCAAGAGTCATTTACCTCCGAATTTCTCGTTATAGAGGGAGAGGGGGATTCTTCTTTCCCTGTTAATTTCACATTCCATTTGCGTCTACGTCTGCTGCGAAATAGTTTTACGGCGCACGGGTGGCGAAGCTGGCGTCCCAACTATCGGCTTAGCAGTAATGAAGAAGAGGCACGGATAAAGGAAAGAGGCTTGGAATGCTTCCAAAATAACTTACCGCATTCTGATCGCCTACTGTTTCCCGAGATAAATCGATCGGTATGGCTTTATATTCGAGAGCTTCAGTCAATTCGCGTTCTCTCTTCAAATTCCGGCGAGGCGATAATGATAAAGCTTCCCGATTACGAATCAAACATAAATGTAAGTTATTATTAACTTGGTATGTTGATTGTTTCTAAAGAGGATGGCTTAAACACTATATTCCAGCATCTCATCTTGGTAAATCCGTTTCATTAGCCTTGTACTCAGGGGCGGATCCAGAGGGGGGATAGAGCTTTGCATCTACGTTTGCTATTGAGATAACTATATCGACTATGATGTAACCCTGCAACCAAAAGTAATCTGTTAAGGAATAACAAGTGTGAAAAATAGCGACACGACTGGGACTCGAACCCAGGTCTCCCACTTTCCGGGCAAGACACCTTCCTTTCCTTTAATCCTTGTGATTTCCTGGGGGGAAATAACCTCATAACACCGCTTTGTGAGCCGGCTGCCTCAGTGAGGACCTCGGACGGTAGGTTGTGCCACTATGTGGAGACTGCCAGTCTTGCTCACAAAGCATTCCCTTAACAGTGTGAGAGAGACGCGGCACGGTAGTTCAGTGGTTAGAATACCTGGGTTCGACTCCCTGTCGTGTCGCTATTTTTCACACTTGTTATTCCTTTGGGTTTTTCGTAGGTTTTACAATCTACTAAGTTACCTTCCTTTCCTTTATCCTTGTAATCTGTTAAGTTTGCACATGTAACATGAAAACAAAATATGCAAAGATTTTCATCAAAAAGTTGCGAAACTCAAGAAATTTCAAGTATTAGTGTTTCAAGTATTATTATTCAGTGGTCCCAATTCCCCCTTTGTAAATCATCTCTTATGGGGAAACCCCCTATTACGGATTAGGAGTCGCTGCGTTTCCTGAAGACCCATGGAGTCCCGAACCCTCACTCGTGAGGATACTATACTATTCCATAATCGATTACATTCGTGTATCCTTCGCTGAAAATATCAATTTTTGGATCGATTCGTTCTAGCATCTATTTCTCTGATTTTTCTCTCAGAATCAGAACGGCCTATGTGACAGGGAGGAGACATAAAATCGGTTACATCTTCCAGACGTTTAAAACTGTTTCAATAAGAAATGCAAGTAAAGCTCAATTTTATCGCCTGCAGGATTTATTTCTTTTGCAAAATCAAATTAGAAATAATAGCCTTACGAGATCGCGACAAGCACCAAATGAAGGGAAGTTGAATGATAATTTTTATTTTGGTCGTGGAATTTTGCGTTCTTCTCAAAATTGCTGGAATTACAATCAAATAAGCGACACTGTTCTAAAATTTTGTGGTTGTAGTAGATTTCTATCGCAAACACTTGCGTTGAGTCAAAACGTTTGGTTACATAAATTACATCAATATTCATCAATTTTGATATTACACAATGATAGATAGGAAAAGATAAAACGATTACGTCGATCTCGTTTTTGTAATTTCTCCAGATTTAAAATTTTCGCTAATAAAATTTCACTCGGGTAATACTCGACGCGATTTTTCATGGCTAAATATCATTGGAAGGAATGCTATTTTCCGAGTTTTTGAGAAACAAAGAAACTATTCCTATATCTTTTCAGAATTTGAAATTAAGTCGCAGAAATCGTACGAAAGAAGTTCAAAAACACGCAAAATTAACTTATTTTTCGGCCAATTCCATTCGCAAAGATACAGCAAAATCTAGAAAGCAAAAAGACAGACAAAATTTTCATCCAGGTTTAGTGTAATAATGTGTGGGATCACATTTCTAAAACGACAGTTTTCAGAGCAGGGACAATTAGTAATGGTAATGATATATTAACATTTTTTTTACTACTACCGTAAGATCAATGTAGCGAAACTCGGTTGGTTACATTCTCATCTGTCCTCAATAGATGTGGTTAATATAGATCCTGTAAGGTTTTCATTGTCCCTTAACTTATTTGTAGCGTTAATATTTTTCCCTACGTAACCACTTTTCATTGGTGTTATAGATTTCTCCTTCTCTAATCTGAACTCCAGAATATTTAAAATGTATACGGATCACAACGTAAAATACAACACACCTTGCAATTATATCCATAGGTCATGAAATCTAAAGCCTTTCAAACAAACAGAATCACTGAATTCCCCAAAAATAAAACTTGGTTAAGGTTAATAAATAAATGTTTAAGGCCAGTAAAAAACATTAATTTTTATTTTCAAGCTTTTTTTAGTTCATTTTGAGTTTTCAACACTGCTATATCTATGTAATCATCTGAAGGAGATCCACGCAATATACCGATTAAAGGAATACAAATTGCGGTGGAATTCCGCAAGTTTTCCTGTTTGATTTGGATAACAGAATGTCAAATCCTCGACTCCTAGTTCAAAGCTTCACCGACAGATGGGAGACATGTGCAATCTCTCACTTTTCTTTCCGTGAGTCGGATCAGTAACTGCAGTTTAGATGAGGCATTTCAAGTGATCTAAGAATTTAGATTTGAGTCCAATTTGGAGTTCTTACAACTACCGCTAACTGTTGCGAGTTAAAACTTTCATATATTATAGTAGCATACATAATTTTGTCTTTTTTCCGTTTCTGCTTACTGTAACAAAGCAACATATTAATATAATTTCCCGTCATAAGCAACATCAAAGTAACTTAAAACGTATTTTGAGCCGAAAAGAAATTTTTGGTGTGCCACAAATATGGAATATTCATTTATACAATTGTTATGCATACATTTTTTAGACATACCAAATATTTTATTGTTGCACAATAAATATATATTATTTTCATGGGATTTATTTTCCACAGCAATGTTGATAATTGCTTAAGATACGAAAATATTTACAATCAGTAGTAAATCGTTATTTAGTATATCAGTCTTAACTATACATTTTCTAAGAAAACGAGGGACACACCATCCACTTGGCAAACAATATTCTGGAATAAAATCGCCCAAAACATTTAATATATGCAATGGAAACTTTGCAAAAGAAATTATTAAGAGACATTATTTCGTCACAATCTTAACAATTATAAAGGTTTTTGCCCTGATAAGGGGTGGGAACATTGATTTGGCAAGAACTCGAAATACTTGCAGAAGCTTTTAATCATTACTTGGATCGGACGAATTTCCTTCAAGTTTGTTAAAGCATTATTATTGTTGAAGATATGTATTCATTCAACGCATAGTTCTTTCTCACTTATAAATCGTAATTCATCTGAAACTTTAAAACATATTGTTTGGCAAGGCGAGCATAAATAATAACTTAACAATTAATAACGTGCACTTAATTATATTACTATTATTAGAATTAATAATGACGATAATTAATTCATTACTAAAAATATTTGCGCGACCTAGTCAAAAAAGTGGCCGAGAGATATCTACTAGATCTGATAAGCACCGAATGTTACGCTTTATGGAAAATTTCGAGCAAACAGCAAAGAAAACTTTTCTCTACGAAGTCGTTTCACCCTCCTTAAATGAGAATAAAACGAAGAATTACGCAGACTGGCAGAAAACCTTGGTCGAGGAAATATATTTAGCAGTTGGAAATGTTTCAGGCTCTGTAATGGAATCCATTTCGCTGATGAGTTGAGATACCGAGACGTCGCGAGGCGTTGCTAAGATAGCCATTATGCTCGCGTGTTGATGTCTTCCAGATAAACTCCCGTCTGCATGTTGATTTACTCCTCAATCGATTCCCATTATCTCTTCGACATCCGAGACATACATGATCAGTTGGCTGCAATGAGACGCCTCATTCCGCCGATTAATTCTACTCCCGGAGAATATATTAAAATTGCGTCACTTTTAGGCGACGTTTAAGATTCCTGAAAGAAGTAGAAAGGGGTCGTTTCCAAACATTAGAATTCTCCGTGAATAACGGAGGTGTTACCTCCTGTTTCCTAGTAACTACTTTGTCTACTGAATGATGATCGTGCATTGAGTTTCTCTATGTATCGGAAAAGGAATAAAGATGTTTTAGAGAAGCGGCACCACATCTTCCATAGGTGACCAAAAAATTAAAGATTAAATTCACTTGTAGCCTCCATAAATAATTCGCAGAAGGATAGATACGCACATAAAAGATACGTCATATATATGATATAATGAAAGTTTATCGTAAAGGATGCACACAAATGATTATCGGAGAACGCAGTTCGAGTATATTTTCTTCAATATGCAATAAAGAAATAAAGATAACCTGAGTTGGAAGATTACTCCAAACAGTTTCTGCACGATAATTCAAAGCGTTCGACGTGAAAGCCCCTTCTGAATTGGCTCACATTCAGTCTGTATAGTTGATTTCTTCCCACAATCAAGTCAAAATATTTGGTATAACCAAGTTTACCGCTGCAAGAATCCACGGCACGTACATACAATGGAAACCTCCAGTTGCTCTTCCTCCTCAGACAGGATTCATTCGCATATTATATCTTGCAGAGAACATAATTTAAAACTCAGATATACCCATGGGCGATCATGTATTTGGATTTAAGAGTATTAAAAGAAGAGTGATTGCTACTATTGAGAATTATTTATTTTTGCTGCTTTTTGATTGCTGGCAAGCTCCAGCGGCGTAGCGACTAATACGCTCGTCTTCTACGCAAAGGAATCGGGTTCAATCCCCAGGTACAGTAATTTACCTGCCGGCGTTTTTCGGGCACAGTTCGACTACAACCTGTAATTATTAGTACTATAGGTAAAACTCTGGGTAACAGTAGGCGGTGGAGGCGTAGTGCCAGCCACACTACCTTCATTTCCTACGGTTAGGCTCACGCCTTAACATGCTAACTTCCGAAGGCAAAGCCTAAGACCTATGAAAGGTTGGCTGTTATTATTAAATCGTTTGTCACATTATATATAAATTTAGAGCAATTATATGGCCCTTGCTTTCAACTAAACGTGGCGTTCGATTGCAGGAGATGAAATTCTATTTCCAATACACTCCTCCCAAAATCAATTAGTCACTTAATTTAAATTGTCAATCTTTATCATGCCCTTTTTCGATAACTCACTTTGTTCTAATGATGGACGCAGAAGCTGTCGTGAAATCTTTCAAATACATCACTTTGTTTGGCACCTTTTTATTCTAGAAAGGTCAAATCTAAAATCAAACGAGGCTTTGACTCATAGATCTTCAAACCTCTTAAACCGTCACATTATGAGCTTAAGAATTAATTTGCGTGGATGTGCTGCAGTTAGGATAGATAGGATAGCGTCAAACACATTCATCTCACGGTTTTGTAAATTATCCATTCTTCTAAGGCCGACGTGGAGATCACATCTTCGTAAGAATGCGAATTTCCCCGACATTACTGTCATTGTTTCTGATAGTACGTTTTCTAGATAAGCGAAGGTTGCCCTGTACAAATCGCTTTTCCAGAGTGAGACAGTAGCGATTTCTGCGAGGCAGATAAGATGGAATTGTCTGGAATGTATTGTGTTGACGTCAGGTATCTTTAGGACCCGAAACCAAATGATGGGCAAAATTGATTTAACGGCTCTTAGTAAGTTTTACTGACACTGTTTTTGCAGAAAGTAAAACGACATAAGGCAAAATTGAAAGATTAATATCACTTTTGCGGAGCACAATATAGTTTCTGCAGAGATGGAATATTTTAGAAAATTTTCAAAAAGTTTATTGCTAAAATATTGCTAGTTATGCGCTCGGTTATTTCGACCATGTTCCGATATTATTTATGATTTATGTATTTTTGATTCCATTATCTCTCAAGTGAACAGCACTCTCAAACACGACAAGAACTCCTAGAAAATTTCAATAATTCTGTAAGAAGAAATACAAACGTTAAATTCAAGCATCTGTCCAAAAATTTAATCGAAAAGTGGTCATGATTCAATAAGAGCTAGAAAGCAGTAGCGAATGGGGATATTAGAATTCTGCTTAAGAACTGAGTCAATTTGATCGATTCTTGTAAAAGATCCACCAAAAAGTGCGTGTTTCATAACCATTGACATTTACCCGTGTACGTGTAATATTAGAATTTGAATAACGTATTTGATTCAACTTCTGTAACACGTGGATCAGAATCGCGAAAATTTAAGTGTCGTAGTTTCACTTTAAACATATCGGTAATTTTCTTTTTTTTGAACAGGTTATTTTTAACGTACAGCTATTCATACAATTTCACGTCACTTCCTTCACAAACGACGGCTTTTTCATTGTCTAACATCTTTGCAGATCCAAGATTTAAGTCTAGGGATATGAATTAACGTTTTCAATATGACAAATTACAAATTTCAAAATTCTATACTACATATTTCACATCATCTCAAAAAACAGATCAAAGCAAAATTTTCTTAAGGTAAAATCAATTTTATAATGACAAAATTCCAAGGGAATTTTCAAATTACATGTGGGCCGATTATAAACATTTAAAGTTAAATTAATTTATAATTACGAGGAGATAAAATTAGTCCTAGGCATGACATTTGCCTCTTACACTTTGTAGCCTGAGTACACACAATAAAAATGGATAAAACAGGTGGTTGAAGTAATAGAATTGAACGACAAATTTGCTGTCTCATTTAAAATATAATCAAACTGATCGTAATTCTACGATGCTGAAATCTCCAGGAAAACTATTCTCATCTCTGTAAAGAGACTTGCAGAGGCTATTTCTTTTATAAAATTAAATTAGAAACAACGGTCCAACCAAATTGAGACAAGTGTCTAAAGAAAGGAAAATTATCATAGAATCTTATTTTAGTCGTGAANAGCAAATGTCCTGTTCCGGTAAAGCATCGATAATTGACTCCTCCAGTTACTGAACAAGGGAATTTCACGCCTTGGCCTTCATTCCTCCGATATATTTATCAACGCGGGTTATTTCTTTCGAAATCGTGATTCTTCTCCGAGTTTCCCCATCCGAGACGCTACAGCCTGTAATTACTCGTGAGCAAACTTCAATTAGACTTTCAAGTGAATATTCTGAATCAATTAACATACGTTTCTCGTGTAATGCCGGAATATTTATCTTGTTAACGCGATCCTGTCAAGGGTTGCAATTATTTATTTATCTCATACAATGCCTTCACTTCCTCATTTTGCTGCATTATTTTGCTGGTCTTTTTCGCATTCATATTCGGAAGTTTTCGGCTTCAGTCTGTTAGTAGTATACGTCAGGTATGATAAAACGCATTTCAAAAGACCGTAAAGAGCAGAAGAACCGTCGTTAATTAAATATATTATTACTTTATTCCGACAAGATATTGCGGATTAAACGTCTTTTATCCTCTTAATGAACATCGATCATTTAACCTAAGTTTTCAGTTAATGCATTAAATATCAATTTGTAATTTGAAAACTGAGAAATCATCCTATGCAGATTTGGCTGACCTAAAAACGACACCACAATCTTCTTGGGAGCTAACACATCGAAAACCGTATTCCTGTCTAGTGTGAACGGTTAATTACATAAATTCCTCATTTCCAACGTATGCTACCTTTAAGTTACATTTCGGTATTCTTGTACATACGATACCAATAATCTGTTATAATGAATAAATGCAATAGTTTCATCAAGAATAATTGTTTTCTCCTTTTCCAAAAGTCTCAAGTGAGTTTTCTGAATACCGTTTTAAGATAACATTCAGGAATTTCACCTACCAGTCTTTGCTGATTCCTTAGAGGGACCCTAAAAAGATATATTTTTTACTGTTATCAAATATCAAGTGATTATTAGTGAAGGAGACAACATCTCTTAACATTTCACATGCCTTCTTTTATAAATACCTTCAAGAAAGAAATATTGCCTTCTTGACGTAAAATTTATGATGAGTTCTATGAAATTATGATGATACCGTATATTTTTAATTGAAAAACCAGTTTTTATGTTAAACCTTAAGAATGAAGAGCTATGAATTTTGCACAGTAATCCCCGTTACTACATCATTTGTCTCGAAATTCATTCCCACGTATGTCTTAATGTTTATAACAAGTTACCGTTTGCGTAAGCATGTAATATCACAAGAAATTACTAAGCTAAACCTAAGTTCTGAAAGATATAAAATTAGACGCGAAATTAAAGAGGAGAACTCCAGCTCAAAATGTCGCGGTCATAATTTATTGAAATCGAGACGCACGAAAACGTTTCTCGTCTTCTATTATAAATAATGGTAAGAAATATATCGAGTTATTATGATCTTACGACTGAATATTTTTGTGCTTACGAGGACCAGATATATACGATAATAGATATATTTTTAAACTAAATTAAGTCCCGTCATGCTTGACGGGGGCGTTTACTAGTATACATATAATTAATAAATATACATTTGAGTTACAGTGTAATACATTAGCCGAGATATCCCAATTTCAGCAGTGATAAGTTCTCCAAAGTCACGGCAGATAGCTAAATTAGATTTTATCTGCAAGTAATTTCTTTTATCTTCAATAACTCAACACAAATTTATGTAAGGTAAAATTTCCGTAATATTTCCTAAGTGCACAATGTTGACTAATGTAAAGATGAGAACGTGAGGGCGAGGGAAGAATAGGACGAAGTGAAGAGAGTATGATAATTGACAAGAGATTTAATAAGAAACTAATAAAATTAAACAAACAAAAGTAGTCCCAGAGATACGGTTTGAAACAGGGGCATCCGGAAACGTGAAAGAAATGGAGCGGAGAGACATTGTAATGTAAGTAATGTGTAACAGTAAAGCGTACAGAAAAGACGAAATTCCAGGTTTAGGACGTCATAAAAACAAACACGAAACTAAAAGTTTGGTTATTAAGCTATATTCCGGTAAGGCATACTTATAATTTTCTTTAACAAAAGTTAAATATTTCTAAGATTTCTGCATTCTATCCAGCAATAACAATGACAGTTAATTATGGCAAATCTCAGCCTTGCCCAACAACCAATTTAACACGTTAAGTGTAGTTAAGTTATGTATTTTCCATAAGGTAGGAGTAATAGATACACTTAATCTAAACTCACCGTAGCCTCACCGCCAGTCCAATCCAATCCAATTTAACACGTGTTGTTACTATAATAAGTCATCGTAGCAGTCACCGCGGACCAAATCGTCGCGGACTAAATCGTCGCGGACCAAATCGTCGTGGGACCAAATTTTCGAGGGCCAAATCGTAGCGGACCAAATCACCGCGAACCAAATCACCGCGAACCAAATCACCGGGTGCCGTTACTTTAATATAGATACGTGAGATGTTACCCGAAACCCCCTTCTTGGCAAAGTACTAGATCTTCCCCAGAGGGTAACAATATAATTTTCTTGAAAAATTGTTAGCGGCTGAAATAAGAGAGCTGATGTAGAAATAAGAGAGCTAATATATATTTATGAGTATCATAGATTATCTTTTTAAACAATGCCGAAAGATTTCATGCAGATCCATAATAGTTCCGAAAGTGAATCTTTGATATGATTCACTCCGGAAAAAAGCCGCTGCTATGAAATCTCTTCCTTTCACCTGGTTCACAGTTAATAAATTGGTTCTAAGTAATAAAACTAAATATATGTTATTCAACTTAAAAAAACAAACAATACTTGGCAAAAGCTTAGTATTTAAGTGTAATAAGTGTATAGTTCAAGATGTAGATAATTGTAAGGATTGTATAACTATCGAGATTGTTAATCATATAAAATATTTAGGTTTAATTTTAGATACTAATTGTAATTGGAAATTGCATATCAGTAAAATAAGATCTGAACTCCTTTTTGTTATAAGGCAATTTTATTTTCTTAAATACGTTTGTACACTTCCTGTTTTGAAAGCTGTATACTACTCTTTCTTCAACTCCAGAATTAACTATGGTATCGTATGTTGGGGTGGTGCCTACCATTCTAATATTCGTTGCTTGCAAGTTTCACAGAATAAAGTAATTAGAATAATGATGCGAGCAACGAGGATGGAGTCATCTTTTCCACTTTNTATTTTCCAAACTCATTCTCTCTAACGTATCTATTAAAGCAAATGTCCTGTTCCGGTAAAGCATCGATAATTGACTCCTCCAGTTACTGAACAAGGGAATTTCACGCCTTGGCCTTCATTCCTCCGATATATTTATCAACGCGGGTTATTTCTTTCGAAATCGTGATTCTTCTCCGAGTTTCCCCATCCGAGACGCTACAGCCTGTAATTACTCGTGAGCAAACTTCAATTAGACTTTCAAGTGAATATTCTGAATCAATTAACATACGTTTCTCGTGTAATGCCGGAATATTTATCTTGTTAACGCGATCCTGTCAAGGGTTGCAATTATTTATTTATCTCATACAATGCCTTCACTTCCTCATTTTGCTGCATTATTTTGCTGGTCTTTTTCGCATTCATATTCGGAAGTTTTCGGCTTCAGTCTGTTAGTAGTATACGTCAGGTATGATAAAACGCATTTCAAAAGACCGTAAAGAGCAGAAGAACCGTCGTTAATTAAATATATTATTACTTTATTCCGACAAGATATTGCGGATTAAACGTCTTTTATCCTCTTAATGAACATCGATCATTTAACCTAAGTTTTCAGTTAATGCATTAAATATCAATTTGTAATTTGAAAACTGAGAAATCATCCTATGCAGATTTGGCTGACCTAAAAACGACACCACAATCTTCTTGGGAGCTAACACATCGAAAACCGTATTCCTGTCTAGTGTGAACGGTTAATTACATAAATTCCTCATTTCCAACGTATGCTACCTTTAAGTTACATTTCGGTATTCTTGTACATACGATACCAATAATCTGTTATAATGAATAAATGCAATAGTTTCATCAAGAATAATTGTTTTCTCCTTTTCCAAAAGTCTCAAGTGAGTTTTCTGAATACCGTTTTAAGATAACATTCAGGAATTTCACCTACCAGTCTTTGCTGATTCCTTAGAGGGACCCTAAAAAGATATATTTTTTACTGTTATCAAATATCAAGTGATTATTAGTGAAGGAGACAACATCTCTTAACATTTCACATGCCTTCTTTTATAAATACCTTCAAGAAAGAAATATTGCCTTCTTGACGTAAAATTTATGATGAGTTCTATGAAATTATGATGATACCGTATATTTTTAATTAAAAAAAACCAGTTTTTATGTTAAACCTTAAGAATGAAGAGCTATGAATTTTGCACAGTAATCCCCGTTACTACATCATTTGTCTCGAAATTCATTCCCACGTATGTCTTAATGTTTATAACAAGTTACCGTTTGCGTAAGCATGTAATATCACAAGAAATTACTAAGCTAAACCTAAGTTCTGAAAGATATAAAATTAGACGCGAAATTAAAGAGGAGAACTCCAGCTCAAAATGTCGCGGTCATAATTTATTGAAATCGAGACGCACGAAAACGTTTCTCGTCTTCGGGATCCTCGCAAATTTAAACTAAAATTTTGAATTTGTACGTTTTCATTTATTTAATATAAAAGAGAGGAAATAATTGGCTCCGCCGTTAAATTTGCCAGCATATTCAAGTATGATGAGAATAAACAGTTAAGCGAAAAAGTTATGTATGAAACTACTTTTCTACTGCCGTCACTTTTTGCCATTGGTTAAAAGTACATATAAGCAGGGACAAATTTTATTATTTCTTCTGGAATAACAATGAAAAATAGTTTTTCTTTTTGAAAATACCTTTCAAAACCTCTTATTTTCTGTTTAATTGTCTAGGTGTGCCTGAAGCTAATCTGCCCTGAGCTTCGAAAACGATCTCTACCCAGTGTGACTCAGGTACTAACTACGGGTCTGTATTTATTCGTTACATTTTGACATTATTTCTATTAAAGTTCGAATTGGGAGATTAGGATACATCAGTATTTCAAAAGTGAAGTTTCCATTTTACATTCAATCCATCGGTTGGCGTCTCCCACGGTTCATGTATTAACAGAGAACCGCGGAATTCTTTCCCAATTATAGCGTGAGGGAAAGTGATTTTGGAATTGAGTAATCAAGGACTCCAATTACCTCGTGATCACTAAGTGGTCGTTAAGCCAGTCTTCGTAAATGCTTCAAATAAGCGATTATTCAAGCGTACAAGTAATTTCAACGTAACGGGGCTGAAGATCTCGCATATGAATAAGAAGCATTAGGAAATCTTAAGTGATAAAATTATTCATTATATTCTCCTTTCTCGCTCAATGATTCGGGAAACTTTGATTTCCAATTTATGTTCATATTGCAAAATAGATAAAGATAAAGGAGATAACAGACCTTGGGCAAGATCACAAGAGAATCTCTCCTCTTTTTTCATATTGGTGTTTTTTTCTATTGAGTAAATTTTAAACATACAGCTTGTCATATTGTCTGTATTTGCGGCATATTTCCTGGAAAAACTACATTGGGCCTTTTATGAGTATAGAACAGGAATACATTTAAAAAATCTGTTCCTGCTACCTTATCTTGATAGAAGGGATATGCGATCTTTCGGTAGAAGCCAGAGGAAATGTAATTTACATTTAATTCTGTTTCAAAAATGTTCATGTCTCTTACAATATAAAAAATAAAGAGGTAGAAATAAGAGTGAATGGCATTCGATTTGCTCACTCCTTTTGAGTGCTATGAAAAGTGCTATTCTTAGGGTTATTGTGTTGTATTGAATTTTTACTGTCATATTACTCGTCAGTCTCCCTGAGTATAGCGATTTACATCTCATCCCTCTTTCTTATAAATCTTACTCCGTTTCTAGGGCATTAAGTACGTAATGATGGAGGGAATGAGATCAAATCTGTCTTTAGAATAATGAGTTTACAAAAAGTAATGTTAATATTTTTATATGTTAGATATGGGAATAATTTTCCGCCCTTGTGAGTTTAAAAATAGGTGTATGTTGAAAAATGTAAAAACGTTTGTTCATTCAGAGTAAGCTCCGTCAGCAGCCACAATCTTCTCCAACCTAACAGGCAGTAAACGGATTCCCAAACGAAACAATCCAGTTACTTAGGAGCGATTCATTATTATTTCTATAATGGCAACAGGAGGACCCCATTTACATCCATTTTAGTAATTATTACGAACATACAAACCATTCTTTAGAAGGAAATATCCGACTAGCCGGGACTCGAACCCGTCGAACTTTGACCAGGAATCCCTAGCAAACGACTTAGTTCGTACTCAACGGTGGTGCGAAAAATGGCAACTCGACCTAAACACAAGCAAATGCTCCGTAGTAAATTTTTTCGAAAGAAAACAGTTGCGGCAGAATAAATCGTACAGTATTAGCGGAACAGTAATTAAAGTAGTGGACTCGGTGAAATATCTCGGAATCACTCTTACGAAGCACACACCGGAGCACACATCCGTAACATTTGTGCTAAAGCAACTAGAAAACTCGGTTTCATTAGGCGTATTGTCCGTAAATGTGACGAAAAAGTTAGAGAACGATGTTATTTTGCGTTGGTTAGTTAGGCCTCATCTTGAATATGCATCAAGTATATGGGATCCGGCAGACGAAACATGCATCCGTGAACTCGAGAAGGTGCAACGGAAAGCGATACGTTTTGTTAAGAAGTGCTACGATAAAAAAGCGAGCGTTACCAAAATGCTGTCAGTTGCAGGTTGGGAATCCTTAAAAGATAGGAGACTAGAAGCTAGATTGCGATTGCTCGATAAATTTAGGGAAAGTACATTTGCGGAAGATATAGTAGATATTATGAGACCCCCCTGCTACCTTGGACGATCCGACATTGAGCGCAAAATAAGAGAAATAGATGCTAGGACGAGTCGTTTTAAGAATTCATTCTTTCCGCGAACTATACATGATAATAATAAGCTAACAAAATATTCCGAACGCCCGGTGTTTTCACCCCCTGCCACACGCCGTAAGGCGGCTTGCAGGGTACTTATGTAGATGTAGATGTATGTTGGTGTTGGAGTGCTAACCACACTGCCACCGCGGTCAGTATTCAACAAGACACTTTTGAATTATTTCTTAAGTAAACCGCTCTCCAGAAGCCTGAAGGAAACCTGAACAAGCAATGTATGATGATTACAGCGGATTGGGTACGATTTCCCAGTTCTCTCTTTCCAAGTATCTCTTGACAGGTTTTTCAACGCATTGCCTCGCGTTGACCAGTTGGGAAAGCTTCCGGTCATATTTCTCCCAAATCTGAGCTCAAAGTTGATAATTAAAGCCAAAAACGATGACCGGAGATGATTTCAGGTGGTTTCCACTTCGTTCCGCACGCTTTTGATTGTACCAAATACATAACGTAACCTTTAAACCATTAATTGCTCCTTTTGGTTCACTCCGCATCGCCCCTTATTTTTGACCTTAAAGGTTATCGTATGAGATGCATTTTTCATCGACAATAAAAACGTACTGCAAGGAAAATTTTCTGTTTTGTCGTTCATGCAACATTTCTCTAGTGACCGAGCGATGTCTCTCTCTTTCAATTTGCATGGAACCCAATTTTCTTCTTTCCTATCTCTTCTAATCGTATTCTACTCATAGCTATCATGATCGGTGCGCTTTAATTTAAGCTAAAATAAGATTTTGGAAGTAATTAAAACTAAAGAAAGAGTAACTTGAAATTTTGACGGGATTATCAATAAGAATTAGCCCATCATTCATCAAACCAAATTAAAATAGTAATTTAGGAAAGCCTATAATTCTTTTGGTATTTATTTGCTGAACTAAATTTTAAGCAAAAAATGCAGCCAGATATGATAAGGAAGTCGTACAAATAAGTCATTACATAGCGTTGAATGTATTACACCTAAGATTAATCCTAGTAAAGAATTACAGAATACCTATATGCAATTGAACATCTTATTATCTTTTAAAAAAGTTGGGGGAACTTAAAGGGTTTGATTTCAATACGCTAAATTAATTTTTCGTCTGCGAATTAATTGAGAATCCCATTAGCTACAGTCCGCTACGACAGTGGCAAGACTGAATTTTCGTTTCCTAAGTTGTCTCTCCGCCGAGAGATGGCAGCGATGCTCTCTTGGAAGGCGTTATGGCTGGGACTCGTCGACTGAGGGTGAGATAGCAGGGATACTGAGGAGAAAATGACAAACCAAGAGGAGAAAAGGAACGAGGGGACTTCGCGTGGTCGTCATGTAGCGAAATGGGAAATGTCTTGTAAAACGAATTGTCGTCACATTGAATTCTGTAAGTCTTCCGAGTCGCTTATTCTCACAATGGAATTGAGGGATGAGGTTTTTTGTTTCATTCCCTATTAAGTGAAATCCTCAGAAGTATCTCCTTTCGGTTTAAATGTTAGGAATAAGACCAATTCATAAAGAGGGGATGTACCAAGTGTGTGTATTTTTAGTTATTCCATTTCAATCTTCTTAAAAATTCCTTTAATAGGGTTATTCGTTATTGTACGCCTCATTTATATTAGGAAGTCCGTATTTCCTCGTAAGAAAGTGATTTACCAAAAGATGTGTTGATTTTGAAAATATGAAGCAAACATTCTTGAAATAGAAAGCGATATTTAGACAATTTTATTTATTGATGTTATGATTTAATTCAACAGAGATTTAATTGGGGTAGAAGGGGTAGGACTGAGATATTTACGAATGAAGAACACTAGAACTTTGTAAAGTTACACCATAACAATAAATTGGGTTTTAATGCCAATTACCAACAATTTACTGACATTCCTTAAAGTTGCTAAAAAGCAAACAACTTTATCTTCAAGCATCACACATTAAAAGGGCCGTTTTTCACTATAGATATCAGTAAAACTACAGATAAATAAATAAATAGCCATTAATATATTACTTTCGCTAAAATTTACTGAATGACAGCAAAAATCACCATGAAATGCAATAACCAAAGAAACTACGAAAAAAGCACTACAAGGAAAACAGAAAGAATTTTAAACTTACTTTCCTAAATGTATTCCGACAATACTTTGGAGTATGCGAATATGCTTACCGCAACATGATTTGATTATAAATATAGCTAATCGCATCAATTTCTCACAATTTATGTAATGATAAAGAGTCGAAAAAGTTAAAATGCATTCAAGTCTGTAGGCATATATTCAACTACATATGTGAAGTAAGTGTGCTGACTAATAGAATAGAAACCAAAGTTTTAGACAGTCATTCTGTGAGTTGGAGAGCAAAACTCTGTTACTTGTTTAGAGTTCGGACAAGAAATTTCATGAACTTAAAGCATAATGATAAGCTATAAAAATTATCAAGAAAGTAGAAAGACTGCTTTGCTAATTCCGCATATTTGGCTTCCTCGCAAATATTTTGTCATGAAAGCATGTCTACTCATTTAAATGGAAATCATAGAACACCGTAGAATTTATATCTTGGCGTTCACAAAATCGACATTCCTCCAGAAGCTACATACATATGAAGGAAAGCTACATATGAGAGGAAAATGATACCGAAACAGCTTTATTGCTTTAGCAAGTAGAATGCGTTTCGTTCCTGTGAGAAAAATGTAAATATTGTAAGAAATAAAGGAAATGGCATTCTTGAAGTACATTTTTGAGTTCAATTATATCTTGTTATTCCCTCTTCTAACGCCACTATATAGCAAATGTATGAGAGTGAAATTCCAAGTTTTGATGGAACATATTCCCAAATCGCTGTGTCACCGTTGAGTCGTGTCAGTTCTTGAGCCAAAACAAAGAGAATTTGTCCCATCTGTCACTGATATTTAAGATACACATATTTTACAGCTTCTAGGAAGTTGAAACCACTAAACAACTAATAAGGGCTCAAAGAATACACTTAGAAATTTTGCATTAGTCCTCAGATTCAGAAGTTAGAGGCGATATCAAGCAAAATTCATCGAACTTAAATATCAATCCATTTATTCTAAATCAGAGAAACAGAAATATTTGCGAATGAATATCGGTGGATAATAACACGAGTGATAAAGTGGTGAAGTTCAAAGGTTTCGGTTTGGAAAGAAAGTTAACTGCAGCTATTCAATGTAACATTTTACTGGTAATAAATTTTTTATAAAAGAAACTAAAGGTTTAAAGGTCTGGAAAAGGGTCAAAGGATGAAACACAAGGTTAAAAATAACAGTAATTGTCATTAAACAAAAGAGTTTTGGACAAGCTAATCGTAAAATTGAACCCATTAGAAATGTCAGTATTAAGATATATCGCATCCTACTAAATAACCAACCTAGAAGTAGGTTCATACGCGATAGATGCATGAAAATCGTAAGCCCCCTAAAGTTTCTACATGTATTTCGTTCAGAATCAAATTATCATGGATCTTATTAATAAGTATTTGAATGTTTAAAATATATCTATATAGACAATACTTTCTTATGATTGATGAGAATCAATAATTTCATATTACATCATAAATTGAAAGGAGTTCAAGAGATCATTGGTTACAATCCTTCAGTTTAACCGCAACAAGCGAAAAATGTGTATGCGCTGCTGCCTAGAACCATCATAAACTAATGAAGTAAGAAGGTAAATCCTGGATCTAAGACAATGAAGGATTTACCAAAGTAAACACTCGAGTATTTTTCCTCTAAAAGAGATGCAAAGAGCTTATTTATTGGATAATCTTAGAGATGATGCAAATAGAGTGAATACATTACAATTGAAAATGTTAAAACAAATATGTTCTTCAAGAAAAGGAATCGAGAAGATGGATGTGGGACTGAACAGTATCTCAATCAGATATTAAAAATTAAAACGGAAATCCTTCAATGTTTAAGAGAAAGGGAAAATTTTTACGACAAAAAATTCCCGGAAATTATGTATTTCGTGGGGAGAGCCAGCCAATGACGAGATAATAGTAATTGATTAACAGATTTTTGAAGGAAAAGAATTTTCTTAAAAGGAGCATACAGCATTCTCAAAATAAAATAACAGTATTCTCTATGGAACCAAACATAATAACAGCACGATATGTCACAAGTATCATGAACTTGATAATGGAAAATTTCTATCTTAAAGAATTGGCGTTCCATTGCTAAGATGGATCTGAATAGATACTGTGAAATTTCTCATCTCCTAGATAAATTTATGCTTACGTCACAGAGAATGCTGGACTGCATTAATGTAAATTAACTTGTTTCTATACATGCCGAAGGCCTTAAAAACTAAAAGTTTAATTTTTTAGCTTAAAAATCAAAAGACGAGTTTTATTTGTCAAATTACTCTAAAATAATTCTATTCAAAACAATTTTAAATGCTTGGTATAGTTGATATCAAACATAAAGGTTCGTCCCTAAAGAAAATAGAAAACATGATAAAGAAATATGCTTTTAAAGTCATAAGTTTGCATAGAAAAGGTTGGGGTTAGGGGTTGAGTCCCTACCTATTAGCCTTGGAGAGGTCATAAATTATTTTCTGGTCAATTATTTTTATTCAAATGCTAAAACTTGCTCAAAGTTTAGTAAATTATTTCAGTTTATTCTTGGAACTTTTTTAAAGTAAATTTTTAAAATTATATACTGGGGAAAACATTTTCGGGATGCTGTCATGTAACTCAAAACTGTGATTTTCTCTACATTAATATTTTGGAGAGCCCTTCCCAAGAGAATTGAGAAAGTATGGGTTGGTCTCTCCAAATTAAGGATTTTTTTGAATGAATTCATTGCAACATTCTTCGACTTCTTGAAGTTCTCGCGGATTGTTTATCTTTTCTTTTTCAGCAATGCTTTTTGTTATAATTAAATTAAATACTTTATGATGATGTCATAAATAACCTTTAGCTAGTAGCGCGGAAGCTGATTTATAATAGACTTTCGTAGATTTTTTTCTTAGATTTTTTAGAAATTTATAAGTTTATGGAAGAATGTTAAACTGAAAAAAAAAAAAAATTGTGTTAATAACTTGTTCTTGATAGAATTCTTGCGCAATAGCTTTTACTCCGTAATGCTTCCGCACGATAAAATTGAGGATCGCTTTTAAATTGTTTCATTCACTGAGTTATGAGAAGAGAGATGTAGACATTTCCAACTTAACCGGATTTTAAAAGTAATTGAATAAGGTTTCGACAAAGAGATTACAGGATTAAGCTTAAGAACAACTACGATTACTAAATCAGTGGTATTTAAAAGAAATTGCGGTCTTTTTATAGAACTAGAATGAAAAGAAGCTGCAATATTTAATACAAATGTCAACAAAAAGTTGTTATCTGAAAATTTTGAAACATTAATTGGTTTAAAATAAGTGCGAATATAAACAACGCCGTCTTATTTTATATTATAAACGTCCTGAAACTGTCGTTAAACCTAAAGCCCCCTAGGATATACTAAAATAAGAATAAAATGATGAGATACATGGCAAAGTCGCATACATTAATTTCATATGATAAAAACATATATAACCTAAATATTAAATGTAGAAAACGTTTCTTTATGAAGGTAAATGCAAATGTTCCTCAGTCTTAGTATCCAGTTAATAAATAGCTTCGTATAATAATAAACACGGAGAAAAGTTGCTATGAGTTTGTTGTATTTTTATTGGTAAAAATGCTCGGCGTGATGATGGTAAATCAAATGTTGGTAAGTTTTGAGTATAACTCAATTATGAGAAAAACCTGCTATCCTATAGGGTTCCGTCTTATTAAACATTTTAGGATGAGATTAATATTTTAATGAGATTACTACTTTATTTTTTTAACTGTTTGTGCACGGATAAGCATACAAGGTTCAAGAGTAGGAATGCTTTTGAAAAGACTCATTCAGTGAGGTCATTTTTATAATGCGTTGCGTAAATAAGTCATATTTCGAGCACTTACGATAAATTAAAAGTTTAAACATATTATCCACTTCCACCAGTTTAAAATTACTCAACAAGAAATAGTTATCAATAGCAACTTTTGGCAGAATCTTTTCCTTCTCTTCTGATGTAAATATTGTTCTGTGAATACACCAAAATATCATGCAACAAGAGAAAACTTTCTCGGGAGTCGCAATCAGGCAATGTTCGCATTGGTTAGAGACTTCGTTCTTACATAGGAGCTGCTTTGTGAACACTGATTTGTGACAATTACTTGCCCTCCATAATGTAAACTTCTAGAGAATATGACGTAACAAAATACTTCCCTAAAAAGTAAGCCCCCAATTTGGTTGCCAATTAATGTCCAAAATTCATTCCTGAAATATACCCTTTATCCGTACGCTCCCCTTGAATAAAATAAAACTTCCATCGATTTTCCCGCATCTAGGTCTCCCGGAATTCATTCAGAGTTCATCTACTGCCGACGCGATCATTTCCCGATCCCGGCAACAATTTGTATTCCGGATTCCTCGGTGCGAGGACTTGCCTAAGAGCCTTCACGGTAGATCATCCCTCGTGACTAAATTACCCAAAATCTTTTTCGCCATCAGACCGCGAAGTAAATTTTCCCGAGAGCGCCTTTTTTAAAAAGAGCAGCTGAGAAGATAAAATGGGATGCAGGGAGCTGGAGGAAAACGCCCCGCCCCGCATATCCCAAGGGGCCAATCGCCATCCTCCATTAACCGCCATGGGTCCAGGCACCGCCCAGAAAAGGGCCGCCAATCGCCTCTCTGCAGCGACGTCTGGGCGGGCTCAAGTCGTCGGCATGGGTGCCCTCGTGGGGCGGGGGCTCTGGGAGGAGGAAGGGAAACCTGGGAAGAGGCAGGGGGAGGAAGGAGGAGGAGAGGGGGGCGTGTCTCTCCCCCCTCCTTCCCACCCCCCACTCTCTGCCTCTCTTGGAAACGCGGCAATCCTCTCTCTAGCTCCCACTCTACGGCCTCTGTACCGACGGGCGGACGTGATGAGAACGGAATAAGTTTCTCTTTTGTTTTTCCTCGGGGAAGAAGAGATCAACCTGTGGCCGCGGGCACCGAAACCGGGATACCGCATGGAACAGGGACTCGGCGGACTTTCAGCATAAGCAGTTTTCCCTTCTGGAGCTTCCAGACGAGAGGGATATAGAAAATTAAGAATCGTCATGGACGCCCTACTCAGCGTTTCCCGCGAGTGAAGTGTTTTGGTGACTGAACAGCGAAATGTGTGACTGTTTCAGAGACGTGTAAGAGTAGTCAGTGTTGAATTTGTCGCCCGGAGATTGAAGATATAAGTAAAGGTGGACCGTAAACGCTCCAAATATCGTGTTTATAATCTTCAGCTCGCGCCCGAGAAGTGAGCGTGGTCATCGTGGTGAGGAGGACCAGTTCGAGTAATCCCGGCGTCCGAACGGCTGTTCGACCGGCCGGAGGGAGCCCGACCGCCGGTCACTTCTCACCTCCGTGATGGGCGAGAAAGCAAGAGGTTGCCCTAAGAAAGACGCTCGATCGTAGGAACTGAAAGCTATTCCAGATCGGAAAACCTCCCAGGATTATGCCCATCAGTGTTGGGATCTCCTGAGTGTCTTCAGAAATCCCCCAAAAGAGTGAGTGGTTTCTTTCGATTTCCGGGACAAAAGATCGAGATAATGATGCCGCTCGCGCCAACGCCGATAGCTCCCGTCCCCTCAAAGCCTAAGATCGGCTTCTCGATCGACTCCATCGTGGGTGTCGCCAACAGCGTAGCCCGGGAGTCCCGACGCCCTCCTTCCCGATCCCCCAGCCCGGCCTCCGCCCCCGCCTCGTCCTCCGCGTCCTCCTCAGCCTCCGACAAGCCCCTAGCCGTGGGTAGCCCCAGCCCGCCCCCGGCGCCGCCGCCGGCACCGTCCCCCGCGTCGTCCTCGGCGGCCGCGTCGCCCCCGCACCCGAGCCTCCTTTCGCCACCCACCGAACACCACTCCCCCACGCAACTGGTGAGGCCCTCGGCCGTCTCGCATCCCCAGGCCTTTTCGGCAGGAGGGCCCTACTCCATCGAGGCTCTCAAGGGACTTTACGCCGCCGAAGCCCACCAGCCCCATCACCCGCACCATCCGCACCACCCGCATCATGCCCATCCGCACCACTTGTTCCAGTCCAACATCGCCACCGTTGCGGCTGCCATCGCCGCGCAGCAGCAGCAGCAAGCGGCGGCTGTAGCGGCAGCTGCGGCCGCGGCGGGCGGACACCCGTCTCCCCACGGGCCGCCTCCGCCGGTGTTCCTGCAGGGAGGGCCCCCTCACCATCCGCATCATCCAGGACACCACCAGCATCATCACTCGGTGACGCACCATCCTCATGCAATGCCGCCGAGGGACACATATCCCCTGTATCCCTGGCTCCTTTCCAGACACGGGAGGATATTCCCACATAGGTTCCCCGCAGGTGAGTTCCGAATCAAGTTTTGTTGATGTAGTGTGGATGTTGTTACTCCGGAGAGTTAATGGTGTGTTAAGTGTTTTCATCTCTACAGCAGCATAGTCTTCTATAATGCGGTTCACTTTGTCTTTACTTTTAATTCGAACCTTGAATTCGAAATATTCCTCAATCCATCTAACCTTACCCTTCTTTTTCGTTTAAAGACAAAATAATAGCGGAACTGTTTGGTGAAATAGGCAGCCATAAACGGGTTCTTTATGACCCCAGAGCCATTTCTTTCCTCTAATCTTAATTAGTAGAGAAGAATGATTCGTAATCAAGATCGCTCATCTGTCTCGCTAATAGGCGCTCTCCTTGTGTGAAACAAACTGTAAAATGATCTCCCATAAAACTAAATCCTAGCGTTATCATAATCATTGATTAACTCGGATAATTTTCCGTGATGTTATCGTTATTAAATTACGAGCTCTTATGCGATTTATTGACTCTGCAAACCAATTTATGAGTTCAAGAAAAACGAGTACCTATCTCACTCATGAGAGCTCACTTTAGTCCCTCCTTAAGACTCCGTCGTATAATTCAAACGTTAATGCAAACTGAATTTAACAGTATGTTATGGGAAAGTTACAGGAAAAGTACTGACTTGACTTCAAAGGATTAATAAAAACGATTGACAGCATTTTAAACAACCGTCTTCGGACAACAGTCAACCATCGCGCAGTTTACAGTTTACTCTTATACACGGACACTGCTATACTTGACAATGGTTTCTCACTGGCTGGCAAAAATTTGAGAAAGTATTATCGTCCAAATAAATTCTTTCAATTGTCGGAAAATGTTGGAGATATGGCTTATTTGGTATCGATAGCAGAGCTGTGAAATACAGAATATTTTTCACTCCGCTGTATTGTATATGTTGCCGTGGACGACTCTTTTGCCATATTCCCCATGCTTCCTAAGTCTAGCTTAAGAAACGTGCCAGTTTATTCTGATTCTCAACCTCCACAGCATCTTTTGATTGTTTCCGATTAATCTCCTTTTTTCCCACAAATACTTGTGGTTCCTCTTGCATTTTCTCAATTGGTACATTATAGCGTCGAATATTCCTTCTTCGTAAACACGTTCATATGGTATTAATACGCGGACTGCATCAAAGGTTATGTGCTGATGCGTTGAAAAGGGTGGCGTCGTCGACCCTCCGACGTGCCTTTCGCTCCAGAAAGATATAAACTGCTGGATAGAGCACTTCTGCAGAGAGTCCGCGCCCGAGCTTCGCGTATGACTCCCCGCTGTTTGCCTTCCGAAATTTCCCGTCTCAAATTGGCGTAACGACGCAGTAAAAAAGGCCTTTGGATGTGCGCTTTGTTCTGGGCACGTATTAGCACATGGCTGCACTCATTAACTCATTGCAAATTCCTTTTCGGAACACGAGCCCATAAGTACGGCTCGAGTTACGTCTTAATTACCTGTTCGTAATTAAATGCCCCGCGCCTGTCAGGAAGCAAATTATTTTATTCACTGTATCGAATAACCGACAAGGGAATTAGCGGCTACATTTCATTCGGCTGTTGTTCTTAACGGTCAACTATTCAGGAAGTAATTTTGAGGGTTTTTGCTCAATTAACAGTAAAATAGACTGAAAAGCTTTTCCGAATTATTCCCCATTACCAGATTTTCAATAATTGAGATGAACATTTTTCACGAATAACGGTCACTGGAAGATGGACTGAAAGAGGATAGTCCCATTTAAAAACAACTTTTCTTGGGAATGAACTACTTGATCGAAATTTCCTTAATTTGTATCGGAGATCAAAATATAAGTAACTCCGACGCTAGTTTTTCATTACGACTTTATTCAATTAGTTGCTGAGTTAGTCCAGCTGTAACAATTAAGGAACTAAATGTGGAAAAGGAAGATATTTCGCTCATTTCCTAACAATATATAAAAATTGGGAGTTTATTGGAAGGACAGTTTAGATAATGTAAACAGTAGTATCAGATGCTCTTTTTTCTTTTTGCGATATCACTTGGTCACTTTTAACTCCACCCTTTACCACCTTAACAATTAACACAGCGGGAGGCTGATTAGTCCTTTCATAAATTCGTCCCTACTGTTAAAACACTTTCTGTTGAGTATTTTACATCGAGATAGATAATGAAAGAAAGCAGATATTTGAAATATCAAGCATTTACAGACAGATTTAGGGTAGGTTTGAAGAACTACGATCACCAGCTATGGTATAAATCAAAAGGGAAGTTTGTTCATATGTCTAATAATAGATTGAGTCAGAGATTCTCAATTTTGAGTAATTAGGAAACCATATGATTTACTGAGATCGTCTGTTTACATTTTAGGAACATATTTGCAAACGATTTCACCGTTTAATTCAATTTTTTATTTAAGGAGCTGATAGTCTTTATTCAATTTTTATGAGTATTTCCTTCATTATGCATTGCGGCCAATCGTAATTCGAATGGGCTGAAGTAACGTAACATAAGAAGAAAACTGATTAAGATTGGAAGCTGTAAGAAAACAATCGACAGCTCACAGTTGAGCAGGACGACTCTGTTACGAAAAGAATTCCTTATACATATTTCCAATTTTCGCGAACATTTTCTTTCGCAAACGACTGAAACATGGGGGTTTTTGTTTTGCGCGTGATGCTTAAAAATAATGGACATTGTTAGCCGACGAGACGCGCAGGACGTATAAGTTTCGCCACCGCCGCTATGTACCGTCCATTATAATTAGACAGAGAGTTCGGAATCCTTTTGTAGGCGACCGCCAAGGACTTAAAATTGGGGACGGACGTCCAGCCCTTTGTGTCCTAGGCGACAAGTATCACCTTCGACGTGGTCCTGATCGGAAAATCATTACGGCCGCGTTTCGAAGCATTACGACCGGGGCTTTCAATCTATCTCCCGCGAAAAAAATCGCCGACGTTTCCGGGACGAAGATCGTGAGCCGCGGATGATCTTTTGGGTAGATACGCCGAGGCGAGGGGAGAAAGTGTGAGTTTGTCATCGGACGAACAAACGGATAGACACTCCGTCGTGTTCGAAACCGTGTGAGAGAGAGTTTTTTGAGCAATAACGCAAAAAAAATGTTGGGTTGGATCCAGATAGGTTGCGGCCTGTCAAAGACGTCGACGGCGTTGAAAATATGGGGAAAGGAAAAATGGGAGAAGAAGTTTCGGCGATCATAAATAACTCCCGAAAGAGGGAATCATACCGTAAGACGTCAGTGGAATTCGATGGGATCTTATCGCTGCTTTGGATCGACAATTAAAGGTGTATACCGGAGATCCATCTCATGTGTTTCTCGATTCTCGTGACAGGGAAGTATGAAATGATACTTCCTGGAATATGAAAGAATAAGCATTACATCCTTATTGGTAGGAACGATCCTGGTCTTTGAAATTACTGTCACGATACCGTAGAGATTGAAATAAAACTACTCCTACCATACAGACAGTCTCAACCTAAGGATTTCTACTAAGTAATTTCTAACAGTTCTCCGAGAAATGTTTTCTCCTGTATGTTTGACGTGTGTAATGAAGCCGAAGAAAACTTATAACTAATAAACAATGCGTCAACGTATTGTTTAGCTATACCTACCCTGAACATTTGCAATAAAAGACGTCAAATGAAAAATGTAAAGTTTTTAGTAAAGAAGATGCGCAAATATTTCATTAAGGGCTGATGTCAAGATTAAATTCAATTAGTCACAATGACATCTTTATCTATTTCACCCGTCCCAGGTTCCCCAAATTACACCGTGCTCATGTACCTCTTATCAATACATTATTTATTCTTTTGGTATAATTGCTGATTTAAAAGACGAAAAGTGAATTTAGTTTACCGAATTGAAGTAGTGAGTTCAAGGCAAATGACATCTTAAATGGCTCTTGTATTGCTTTAAGATATAATCTTTCAAAACAAAAACACCAAAGGAATCTTTCGTTGTTTCTTCTTCGTGGAAGATTTCACTTATAATACTCAAATTTATGTACCTAAGAGTAACATTTCTACTCCATGCCTAAATTTACAGAACAGAATTCACATTCTTCTTATCTGTTAATCAGATTTGCGAACCCTGTAATACCTTGATATACATTACTTACTTCAATTATAGTTATATATTGCTCGAATAAGGGCGTCAATCCATGCAAGAAAATAGATAACACATTATACTTATGACTAACTTATCTAATACTCCCATAATCCTTTATTATTCAAAAGACCACAAGTAAATTATTCATGCGCGACTCATTGAAAGTACACCCTTAGCTATAGAATGAAAAATATACCGTTGCTCTCAGTGATTTCATTCGCTATTAATTATTCCATGGCCGCAACATTCTCCTGTCGGGCAATGAGTATATTAATACACAGCACTATATGCAAATACACAGTTAATTCCCAATCGGAGCGGTTTAGAGTTTCTTATCCATCATTCGGAGGAAACGATTATGAAACCAATACTCAGAAAATGGTAAAAAAAGAGGTCAATTACGCACGAGAATTCCTTCTGCTTCGCTAATATGCGTGATTAATCGAGGAAGTTACGTCAAATTAAATTTTCACAACGTCGGTGAAAGTTAATCACTGGGACATGTTAGTCTTTCGATGTGATTTTTCTCTTATAGTTAACTGAAAGGCAATTCGAGTCCGCCCTAGTTTGGATAAGAGCGAAATAACATTGAAATGGTGCGTGAAAGAATGCAAAATTATGAAACGTTATTCAGAGAAAAGAAAGAGAAATTCCGACGGAAACTGAGTTGAAAATTTCCTGCTATTTTTATCGATTCATAATACTGATTCAAGGTAGTTCTTAATCATGTTAACTTGGGTAGACGTATACATTTTAATGAGTTAAATAAGAAAACTTACATATAATTCGTTCCAATTTCCAATGAGCTGTCAGCTTGTGTTGCGAGTGTAAGTCATTTAGGTAAATTAACGAAGAAAATGAGACCAAAGTTAGTTAATTGTAGTGGCCGTTCACGTTTAAGAGATAACGATAGCATCTTCAAAAAAAATACTCAAGCGTATTTGTATCGAAATATAAATCTTACCAGCATATTTATAAATATGTTGCAAAATCAACTGTTTGAGAAAAACTTAACACGTAAAGTATGGAAACGGAAACATCAAAATTATCAATCCGATGAAGAGGAGGCTGGGGGAAAAATAACAAATCGTATCAATTGCTATTACAGCAAATATCCGAGAAAAGTTAACAACAAAATTTACAAATATACGTCTTTACTTAAAGTCATTTAGACCTTTTCGTCTGTTGAAGAATTTAATGATTTGCCATTCCCTGATAATATTCCTCCTATGGACTAATGCAGCAACATTCCAACACTAATCTCCAAATTTCTTCTGACATAATATTTTCTGCAAATCTGAATTGGATCCTGGATTTTATGATACATCATATATTTACCAACTTTTCTTTCAACATTAAAACAGATAAAAGTGTTTGCGAGCGACTTAGAAGATGACGATGAATTTTTTTCAGGTTTAAGTTACAGGTGTTATTTTTGTGTTAGGTTGAGCTTTTCTAGAGCTGCGATGAAACCAATTGGTAGAATAGAAAAGTAAGGGAAATTGAAAACTTCTGCATTCTGCACTGACTGAATGACAGCGATGACAATCTCTGTTTTTCCCTCATATTAAATTTCTGTTTTCTCTCATACTTAAAAATATTAGAATAATTTAAGTTTCATCGTGTTTTGTTCTCATTTATTTGAAATCTCTCATCTGATATATTACTGCATTCACAGATGCAAACATGCACTGGTCTTAATTAGAGCGAATTGGGCGTATTTGTTATCCCCTTATCGTTTTAGGGTCAAAAACGAAATGCATATAATTTGCGGGAGATACGTCTTGGTTGAATCGTATTTTGTAAATAATGCACCATTATTGCTGTTTCATAAATGGGTGAAATATAGGGAAAGGTCCTAAGAGTAAATCTGCATTTTAGACTTAAAATGATTTAGGAAACAGAAATAAATATCTTATGATAGACCTGAAAATATAGAGATTAAGGAGACAAAAAATAATTGTCTACTGATTTCTGAAACATTGCTGTAGGGCAAACTGAGATCGAAAACCGGAGCTTGAAATTTAAATACGAAGTAAACTATAAAGTTCCCTCACTGACTGCTCTAAATTAAAAACCTGATAAATAATTCTATCAGGTTAAATGAAACATATTGAATTGAAAGCTTACCTGGGCGATGTAATTGGATGTTTACATATCTTTGATTTCCGCATTCGAGTTTCTATCTTGACTACGCCAGGTTTAAAATTATTACTTGTTTCTCATTAAAAGTGCTATTATTCACTCTTTCCGGCAAAGCATAATAAAAATGTCACCTACAAAGCAGCCTTTAATTCCGTCATTGAGTATGCATAAGTCGACGCCAATCAGTGTAAGAATATTTATGTTTTAGTAAATTTAGCCCGGATGTAATGTAGATTTAGTTAGCGGTTTAATAACATTTAGCAATGGAAGGCGAACTGAGTATCAAATCGCTTGTCTGCCAGAGGACTGATTTCTAACTTCTTTAATTACTCTATATCTGGCAAATCTCCTGAGGAATGTGACTTATTTAACGAGAGAGCAATTTAAAATTGGCATATTTTAGTTTCTTATTCTTCGTCTTGCCCATTTTCATGTTGGGGCTTCGATATGCATTTACTGTAAATAGACTATGACAGGATGGTGGATTGCTGACTTGGTGTGAATTCGATTGACAGAGTCCCAATCGTATGCGACATAGCGAACCATAGACAGGATTAGCGATTTATCATAAATATCATAAATTAAAGATCATGAAACTGTTGCTTGCATTCTCAGTGCCTGAAGAGATAATATTTTACGTCCGCAAAATTGACATATACTACTGAATTTACGGCATTTCCAATATGAATTATTCTAATTTGCCTTAAAATGCAGTCACACGAAGTTTAATAGCATATTATATGTACTTACTATATTTTTTTGCAGTAAATTAAATAGATAAGTAAGTAAAAAACATATATACATAAGGCTGTATGCACTTCAAAAATCTCGACAGGTCTGAAATTCGAAATATTCGTTCATAATATTGAAAGCATTCTTATTCATTTTGCATTTCAAGTCGCAATTCAATTTAGTCCAAAAATTTGCACAATTTTATAAGAAATAGCAGCTGTTATAATTGAAGTTAGTCATCTACTCATGTTTATGTATTCCATTCGCTCAAGTTTCCCAAAATTATCCTACGCTCATCTACCTCTTATCAATATTATATCCATTTAGTCTAAACTAATTGAATTTAAACCACTCGGTTCCATAAGATAGTAAGAGTATTTAGAAATACAGATGTGAATAAGATGTACTGATGCATTTTGTAGTTTGTCGCAGAAATATCAATGCAGAATTCTCTAATTGTAAGCTTCAAGCCGAAAATTATTGCTCAGTTGGTCTGAGGTAAGCAATCATCTGTATTCATAGTACACATAATGCACTTCAATTAACTTATGTTCATCAAAAATACCGCTAACTTGAAACCTCGCAATTTAAATGGAGAGTTGAACTACTTTCATAGCTGCAAATGCGCTATTCCTTTGCATATCTGACGCTTTTTAACTAATCCACCATCTAAACCTCTGATTCCGTTCTAAACACTGTTTATATACGCGTTTATATATTGGGCGTTTATATATTGAAACAATAGTTTCCATATCCTATTAATTATTTTTAGACGAAAACTTAAATTGACGTAGTTTTCCTCTCAGATAGAGAGCAAGCTATGCCAAGAAAGTATTATTTCGGCTTTGAAGTCTAATAAAAACCATAGTATTATAACTCGTAGTATTTTTAGGGCGGCTCTCTACTCGCAATTCAAATAGATAAATTTTATTGCTCATTTTCACTAAATATTTGAAAATTTAGAAATTATATGTTAAATGTGTCCACTGCCAACAAAAATGTGAAATTTTCTTAGTTGAAAAAGTAAATTGAGGCAGTAAATGTTTCTGATATACATAAAGCTTACGCAGTCGTTCACAGCGGATCCCGAGATCCGAGAAAACTCTGAGATTTTTTTTCAAAAACATTCTTCTGGATCTCAAAACTTCCTCACCTGGTTGATTATGGAAAGGGGGTTTCTTTCGAGGTGAACTCAACGAATAGAGCATGGACCGACCGCTCGATGTGGTTCAGAGTCGCCCAGTGATTGCCTCCATCCAAGGGTCAGACACAATTAAGCGAGGGGTTAACTGGGGGCAGAGGGTGCGAGTACGCAGGCGCTAGGCTGTTGGGGGTGGAAAGATGGGGTGATTCCGAGGGCGAAATGGTTATTGCGTGATGTCGTGCCCTCCGTCACAGCGGCGCACTCCTCGGCTAATTAAGCAGACAAACGATGAGCTCTCAATTACGCTGCGAGGGGTGCAAGAGGACGATGCGTCGCCGATCGCTGCAAGAGGGGGACCTTATCCAGATCGGAAGGGGAATAATATGAATCCACTTTGGGGTTTAGATAGAAGCGCACAGGAGCCTTGTTGATGTTTGGGGGATGATTCCTTTCGCTGGGAATGTTCCATTTAATTTACACGCGGAGGGATGAGAAATAAATGGGAGAGAATTTTAGCTTGTGACGTAATCGATTCAGATGTAAACAGACGAGGATGAAAGAAGAAAATATTTATTTTGTTTCGTGTAGGATGAATCATTGGGAAGCTCGGAGCTTTACATTAATTACCAGAGTTATGAAAATTTGCGTGGTCCCCTCTGTAAAAGCCGAGTTTCAACGCAATTACGACAAACGGAAAGCTTTTGAAATTCGTGTAAGTAGGGGATCGATATGTACGTATTGCAGTCATATCATAAAATAACATTTTCGGTTAGCAGGCGAAATTTGTTGAATGTACTGAATAGGAATTTAACACCAAACAGTTTTCATTCATTTCCGCACTTGTCATTAATCCTAAGATTCAACATTTTCTTGATAATTTGCTCACTTCATCTTCTACTCTAAATGGACGATTATGTATACTATCTATCGTAAAGTTTCGTTGCAATCATCTTCCAACTTTCCAGCAGTTTGCCATGGGGCATCAAACGCTGGAATTTTAGATAGAATTTAATCAGCCTGTATGAAATATGTGTTTTTAGGTATGGAAAAGAACTTTTTAAATATTCATAAAATATGAGAAGATTATAAGTTAAACGTAATTAAAAGAGAAAACGAGCCTGTTACTTTTGGGTAGAGTTAATGAAGAGATATTTGATAAATGTGGAGAATAGAAAAGTTTAACTGGTAGATCATGCTATTATTTAGAAAGAAAAGCTTGATTTTAGTTGTATTCAATAAAAATGATAGGATTGTAAGGATACTGAGAAGCTAGAAGAAAGAACGTTGATGAAATCTAGTCTAGTGGAAGCAACCTTCCGCTATAAGATAGAACCATAAGACAGAAGATAAAAGCTTATAATGGCAGCGAACACTTTTACACTTTAAATTAACTTTTTGAATTCGAAATCAGTATTGTTACACCGACCTTTTTTAAAAGAATCCTAGAATATAGAATAATTCTAGAATGCTAGCTAGCCTTACCCTCTTCGGGGATTTGCAACTTCTTAAGAATATCATTAGACTTGAAGTTTTCCACTCAATTTTTATGTGTTTTATGTATGGTTATGTTTATATTTGATAGATTTTTGCAAAATAGACTGACTACATTTCCGACTTTTAACTTTTATTATTCCCCAGAATAACGCTTCTGCTAATTACGAAAACCTATTTTTTGATTGTGTCAAATGTCCGTTACCTGCGCGCGTTAATTGTGTATTTCTGGGGATAACCCATTATGTACGTATGCGGGTTTCTTAACAGCTGAGACAACCGAAAAACATTGCTTCAGAAATTTTGCATTTCGCCTTTACAACAAGAGTGATTATTCTGGTAGAAAGGCGAGAGCAAACAGGAATTAATGACGGAGGCGAGAAATGAATATTAATCACGCAAAATTGGATGGTCGGGAAGGGTTTCGATGCCGAGAACATAAAATAATGTCAGGAGATTTGAAAAGGTGAGAGAAAGGGCAAATCCGCGAAGAAAAATGAAGAGCTGGGATAAAAAATTAAGGGACGGAACGTTTTGATTAGCGTGAGGAAAGTAAAGCTAAATGGTTTCCTGAGAAAATCTACTCATTAATTCTATTTGTCCATGAAGTGATGTTTACCGTGATGTTTCAAGGAGCCTCTCGTGAATTCGCGATCCAGTCATTAAATATTCAATCAAAAAATGCTCATGGGCAAAACAGTACCGATTTCCTTTCCTTAATCTCCATCACGTGATCGAATCCGCGAGGAAAGAAATATGCTTGTATTTAGATGACTTTTCGGAAAAAATATTTCGAAAAGAGATAATTATCGGCGGAAACGAAAAGATTACAGAGATGAAGAAAGAATCTATAATTACAATCACAAATTTCTCCATTCGAATAATTCGTAAAAACATAAATCCGATCGGTAATTAAGTTTTGGAACTGTGAGGGCTTAATTTGGCGTGTCGATTTTTTCGCAATGAAAACCTTCGAATTTCTACAAAACGATCGAAGGTCACGTTACAACAACCGTTTTTCGTAGTTGATGACGAAGTTTTGCAATTAAGAGAGCGGATATTCAAGAACACGGTGAGTAAGATAACAAATTTGAAAGAATAGATGAGTTTGAGAGAAGTAAACTCTGAAGAAGAGGAACGTAGGACCATTCCAAGCCCGAAGCAATTGTAGAAATGCATCGCAACTACTGATTGTTTTTATCTGCTCAATATTTAGACACTTTTCTTCTTAATATTTCTCATAAACCACCTTTTTAAAATTTGAGGATTAATGTGAACACAACTAACTTCTTTTCGTCGGGGGCCAACTAACTTCCAAAGTTTTCTGTGAAGAAATGTCAATTTAAATAGGATTTATTATTATGCATAAAAAGGTTGAGTTAAGTATTTCTTATTTTTAACAGAATATTTACTCTATGCAAACTGTTCTTCAAAATATAGATTAAGGAATAGAAATAATGATAATCGGCTCAACAAAAATGTCTTTATGGAAAATGTTTCCTCCGTAGAGTAGTTCCAAAAAACCTCTTTATCCTTTTTGGTTCCTAGATCTATTTTCTTTAAAGCCATACATATATTTTGAGTGAACCATCATAGTTTAATTTATATCAACAAGGAAATTCAGAGACACTTAATATGTTAACTATTTTAGAATCTCTTTCTGTTAAAATTTTCTCTTTCTCTGGCGATGATGTATCTTAATATCCAAATATGAATTTGTTCTTCATTAGTGTAGATATATTCAATAGTCATAACGAATATAGAATGAGTTCGTAGCTGATTACTTCAAGAACGTTCCTTTGCATCAAAGGCACCTGTGAATCAGAACCAACGTTATACAAATCATGCCGTAGAGTTCGGTTCAAAGTGAAACTTAAAATAACTTTACAAAGTAAGCGCCGAGCCTAATGAGTTAATTTTTGGAATCTACTCAAGGTGTTAATTCATTAATATATTGTCTTGGATGCGTTTCTGCCTTTCTTCATCGGCCAAGATCAGAATTATAAATATTCGAAGGAATTATATTTTGTCCGAAAATAAGACTGGTAATGATTTTCGTAAACATCTTTTAGAATGGTATCCCTATTGAAACTATATTTTCGAAAATACGCTTAAACTCTCGACTCTAGCTTTAATATACTCAGGATATACATAGAAGTTCCTTTGCGAGGGTGCCATCGCATAGCACGACAGGAGATATGAATCAAACTACTGTGAATAGAAGAATACTACTGTGAAGGTAGATTGGTTTGCGTCTGTTTTTCAGTTAAAAATGTACATGCTCGTAAGAACCATCCTTTCCTCTTGTTAATATCCCGCTTTTTTGCAAAAGAAACTTTTCCATACGTGTATGAAAATGAAACGCTGAGCATCCACCTCCATAATATTATCTCCGAGTCCAATTGAAGAGTAACTACGACTTTTAGGCTACAAGATCCACGGAATGTCGGTTAAATTTATCATTGTTATTTCATCATCATCATTAGCAGTTCCAGCCTCTGGTTGAGTTCTGTTTTGAGGTCTTTGGCACTAACTTTTACGCCGGGATGCTCCTCCTGTCGCTAAATCTAACCTGAAAAATTGGACTTCCACGGGAATCGAACCTGAGCCCACCTCTCACTCAGAGTTGGGCTCTCTACTGTTTACTCTAAGCGGGAGCCATCGATAGATATTTAAATTTCCTTGATTACAAATTTATGCCCAAAAGTAAGCTACAAATAGACCTGATTGCTTTGACTGTTCGCTGATTTTTTCGAAGATCGGCAATATTTACAAATGACAGTTATTTCCATTCTGGTCTCACTGGAAAATACTCTGGAAATCGATCAAATACTCCAGAAACTTCAAAAATTACCAATACTAATGATTCTTCCCTTTCCCGCTACATATCAGTGAGTGCGATTTATTTCTGGAATCGTTTTGTGTTGATTTAGGAATTCGGAAGCTCATGAGAAAATACTTTTCGGCAAAATCTGATTCCGGAACGAATTTTCTTCGATGGTCGAGATATCGCAGAACTCACAACCTATTTGACACAGAATTGTGAAACAAGGTGCAAATTAAAACAGAGTTGGAGACATCTTTGTACCAACTAAAAACACCTAATTTACAATTGGAAATATCATGGAAGCGACAAGCGTTGGTAAAAGAGAGAATTCTTCCCTCTGACGCGATTTTATAACCCCGCTGGTCACGATCGGATCCAGAATCGAACGGTTTCCTTACTGTCTTAAGAAGGCGTATTTTAAACTCTCTTTTGGCCACCGAACCGTTTTTGGCCCGAGGCCTTCAGGAACGAATTTTTCGAACATTTGCCAATTCTCTCGAAAATCGAAAGTGGATGGAGGAGCCGCAGGGAATTTGAAGGAGAGCGAAGAAGTGGAATTTCGTTCTCCCATCCCCTTTCTTTTGTATCTTTCCCCAAAAGAGTCGGCCGTTCAACTCCCTTAGACTTCCCCCTTTTCCCCCCAAGTCGACCGTCAAACACCAATTGAAATGAATTCATACCTACTCATAACTCGTTGACGCATTTTTTAACTGTTAGAACGTATGTCCATAATAAGCTTCAGGGGAAGAATAATCATTAGATCCGCTAACCGCTGGCTGTGGGCCTCATCATGGGGGCCCATAAGACTATGCGTAGGACTCTAAATACCTTTTCAAATTTTTATAGAAGTACAGTTTTTGGCGGGGTTTCGCTTTTTATTTCAACAAGGAATTTTGTATGTTTCATGATTCTATTATTTCTACAAAATATAATCCAGAATTAATTATCTACATAATAGCCTCATAAAACATTGTAATTGATTGAAATCACCTATAATTTGTTAATTTGCTTATTCTTACCGTAATGAAGCTACTGAATTTTCCACAGTCAAGATTTATGTGTATTTTTTAATTAAATGGGCTACTCTGATGATTCTTAATTGGAGTCTCGGCCTGAACTTAGCTCCTCGGGTCTGTGATAGCTTAAATCCGGTCCTGATGAACAGGATGTTTACGCATACACCGTCACAAAATCGATAATGATGAGAAATGCCACCGTAAAAATGTATGGACGGTATTTCTGAGTGCACACTCGAAAATGATTCCCGATTGAGGGCGATGAATCTTCGATTGATTGAGGACATACAGCGGACTTCCTCTTCCTTGATGCTATTGCACTTCATGGTTTTTTGTTCTCTCGCGCATTAAAACAGAGGCTTAATATTTTATTCTTTTGCTAGGAATTTCGCTACCCGGAGTCGATTCGAGGAAATGTCCATAAAGGAAAACGACTGTTTCATTTGTGAAATGGTCTGATAGGATTCCTCGATCACGACTGCATTTTTACCCCTCCATTCGACTCC
This sequence comes from Ladona fulva, assembly GCA_000376725.2. Classification (NCBI taxonomy): domain Eukaryota; kingdom Metazoa; phylum Arthropoda; class Insecta; order Odonata; family Libellulidae; genus Ladona; species Ladona fulva. The sequence continues at coordinate 74,957 of KZ309231.1, read as the reverse complement.
TTCCCATAATTTCTCCATTTCTGACCCCTTCCGTATTCAATTTTTTCTAACTTCCTTCAGAACTAATTCCATCTATACCTCATGCTATAACTCTGTCGCAACGATTTTGCCCATCTTTCCGCATCACGTTCCGCATATCGTTCTTTCTTCTGTATCTATTCGATTAAGTAGGCGGAAATATAATCATCTTAATTTTCTGAAGCCAGCTGCCATTGAATTCTGAAAGTAATCGGGAGTTATTTATAATCGATTTCCACTTCCTTCATTCAGGACAGTTTTCTTTCCTTGCGTAATGTATCGTTAATTATGCATATCCTATTTCATTGATTTAATCGAATTGAATCTCAACTCTTTTCGAAAACAATGCCTTGACAGGGCGTTATTACGCGATATTTGATCAAATACTACCTCGGTTGGTATGACTAGTCAGTTATCACCTGCTCGTGATTTACGATATCGCCGCACGTGAGGTTAAGACGATATAACAGAGGAACAGGCAAATAAATCGGTTCTGGACGATTAATCAGACCTCTGCAAATTCACCTGCAATTCATAGAGTAATGATTGCTGTAGCAAATTGATTTTCGGATGTATACTTCCTAGCTAGACTGCACGGTGTGAAGTTGGTGATGCTTACAAGCTAAGAAAGCACCTTTTGTCCCTAAATCAACCACAGTCACAGGAGCAAAATTCATTGGTAGTTGCTGTAATGGTTTACAACCCGCAAAAATAGAAAACGAGGGAAAAGAATAACAGGTGAAGTCAAAAGAGTAGTAAAAAGCGAAAAGGAACTGAGGCAACAGCATAGAAAGGAACCAAAAGTATATGATGAACAATTGAGAGCATTGGTTACACGAAAGCAATATCGGCATATAATAAGAACGGAGCTCCTAATAAAAGAAAAATATATTTCTATAGCGAAGAAAAGAAGCACAAAATCGGTAATTAATACTTTCCGCTCTCGATTTCCGAGAACACTGTTTCCATACTAAATTTAAGCTAAGTATAGTTAAGGTAAAGAAGTTAAGGAAATTGTATGTGTGGATACCATTCTCAAGACTGAAGTGATCCATAACATAAACGAGGGCTCCCACATAGCCAAGTGGGCAACGCGTTCGACTTCGATGAAAGCGGTCTCGGGTTCGATTCCCGGTGGGGGCTCACGTGCGAAATGACCTTAGCTGTCGAAGCACTTTTAATAATACTACTACTACTACATAAACGATCAATCCCTGTCCTAATCCTTGCCAGAAAATTATGATAAGGTGTGACTTAGCGGTTTACTCATATTCCTATTGATTCAGAAACGAAAGCACAACGTTGAGTTTCTTAAATTGAGAAATCTAATGCAGAAATGAAAAAGTGCATTTCCATTGGTGAAATAATCGGCAAAGTAATCAATCAGCAAAGAATAGATCCGACGAGCATATCCAGATGTCATTCAGGTATCAAGAGACGAAACAAGTGGAGGAGAGAACGCGATACTTTGGTTGAAACCCCGGCTTTGGATGCGAGAGAAATGTCCGCCGTCGCTGCTTAATCGTCGCCGGCCACTCCTTGGGATGCTAGCGGCGGCTGAAGATGGCTGATTCCCTAAGCGGACGACGGCATCGCGACATCCTCGAAGCGAGTAGTTGGACCGGTGGAGGATGGAGTGGGGATCGAGGAAGGAGAGCGAGGGGAAGAAGGGACACGGGTGCACGCAATTCCATGCTCGCGGTAGATTGAAATTTTGGAGCGTGTGGCAGAGGGTGCAGAGATTCGGGTTTCTTGTAACCTGCCCGTATTATCTTGTTACCATTGCCGCTTTATCTCATTCGATTTCTCAAATGCGTTTTCCTTCTTTCGGACGAGAGGTAAGTGGTTGGTGGAAGCGAGAGGAAAGGTCCCGAAATTCGCTTATGTAGGCTGTTGGTCGGGTGAAAGTGTTAAATGTTTTTTCATTCGTTCCCATATGTCTTAAGTTGGTGAAGAGGTTGTTAATGAATCGTTCTCCATTAAGCTAATTTTCTTGTTTTACTATGTTGAGTTATTAAGTTACTTTCAAAGGAATTAAAAGAAACGAAAGCAGTTTGCAAACAACGGAAAAATGGAGTCGTGAAGGCGTTGAATCGGCAAAAAGAGTAAAAATAAAAAGCAATGTTGGTTTTATTAATTGAAGGATATATAATTGAAGGAAATGATATTCCTAAGTGTCATTACGGGCTGATTCTCAGTAGAAATGATTTTCGATGAATAATTCAATATTTTGCAAGGTTTATCAATATTTTGAAATGAATAATTCAATGAGATCTTACTCGTTACAAACTACTGAAATTTGATCTGCTGAATTGATCGAAGCATCAGGCGTTAACATAAATTCCTTATGACTTTGTAACTTATTATGAGGAATGGGCAAAGCAAGTTACAGAAGAAAGTTCTCCTTAATAATGTCACTGAATAACAAAGTTCAACCGAGTGGGGCTCTCGTTGAAAATAATTGTAAAGCTCGGTTTCCGAATATTTATACCTGTTTTCAACTTATCCTCTCTGTTGGTTCAATGAGATCATCTAATATGGCATTGTTGGGGTAAAGTGATTGATACACGGGACATGACCGCGGAAAGGTTTACCATGGTCCCGATATAAAGTGAGAAATGATTCCGGTTAGGAAAATAAATAAATGTGTCGGTAGGCATCCATGGAAGCCCGGGGCTTCTAAGAGCCACTCTAATGACGGTGGCACGTATTGCCTTTTTTGTGGACCTCTTCGCGTCAAACGAATCCTTTCTTCTCCTCCACTCTTCCTCAGACATTTGTTACAATGGCGTCCCTCTAGCGATGTCTCCTCTCGCAACCTCTCGCCACATTCCATCCGGAGTTGATTATTTGCGAAATGATTCATGACCGATCCATTTCACTGAGAGTTACTCCTGTTCGGAGTTAGGCGAAGAGGAGCAATAGAGCGCAATTATATTAAATAAGCGTATTTGGTTTGCAGTCTCGATCATTTCTGTATTACCAGAAATGCCAAGAACATGTTCGGAAAGATTTCTATTAGATTTGCAGTACTTGGGATGAAATCGAAAAGAAAAATTTCTTGTTTTCTAGGTGAATGTTGTTCCCCCATGATACTTCGTGGAGTCATACTCAATTGAAAAGGTTTGATTGTATCACAAGATTTTCCCGATATTTGGACCATTATGATTTGATATAAATATAGGAAAATATCCTTTCAAATACAAACCCAGTTTTTCGGAGAAATCGAATTTGATTATCATCCATCCATTTAACGGGAATTCGATGGACCAAATAAAGTGGTTATGTATACTATTCACACAAAATCAACAATGACAATGTTGGTTTTAGAAAATTTCACGAAGAGATTTCTGCTTCCGTGAATTTTTCCATACAGTTTTCAGAACAGTGTCTTCCAAAGAAGTCATCTTAGTCTTTGATTGGTTTTCCTTCATCCTTCCGGCATCATCAAAAACAGTAATTAATTAATAAATCTCGTCATCAGCTAAGACGGCGACAACGTCACTCGCAATTGAATTAGAACCAGGATTATAACCTTTAAAATGTCGGATATAAAAGTTAACTATTTGAATTGCAATTAAGCTCTTTTTAATCATAAGTACAAGGTAACATTTCTTAGAACGACATGCAACAAACGAAATGACTAATATTATCTGGGAAATCACCTCACCTCAGTTCCGCATAAATACGTACCTAATCAGATTTCAGTTATCCATATTCACTTTAGATGTTTTGAAAGTTCGCCTAATTGTTTTCCCTCTCCTTTCATCGTTCTGCACGCGCATAAATTTGTCTGTCGCTAGGAGAAGAGCTCGAAAGTGGCGAGGACGGAAATCCATGCTGAGTGTGTTTAGGCCGAGTATATCGCGTGCCGTGACACCAGCCGCGATTGCGAAACGGAATAAAAAATGAAGAGCGTTGAGGCGCTCTGTTGGATCTTTCCTTCGTTGTGGGTCGTTGAGCGTCACAGAAAATGAACCAAACATATTTCCGAGAGGTACAAGAGGACGCAAGCCTCACATCTCTTGGCGAGAAAAATACTCCAGGTTGAAACTTAGAACGGTCACCAATATAAAGCCGTTTCGCGAAAGCGTCTCCTGCTTTTCTGAATTATTAAGTATTCGAGCACTATTTTTTCCTAGAAAATCTTAATTTTATACTATGAAGCATAAAAATCCAGAATCTTAAAAGTTCTATTGAAATGGCGCCTTCCAAATATTTGCGAGCTCATCTGTTTCATTCGATAAAGTAATATTTAATAGAAGGTAAATTGTTAAATAGCCTCTTATTGTAGAATTCCTTAAAAAAGAAATTTAAAATTGAGTCCATTCTCGGTAAAACTTTAGGATATACAATGACACCAACCTAAACTTAATTTTTCAATGAATGGATAAATGATAGAATAAAGATCTTGCTAAAATTTACTCTAGGTACGAAATTATAATTTAGCCGATTCCTAGGTTCCTAAAATCCCGGAAAACTTTGTCAAAGATTAGCTATCAGCTTAAATTCCTATTTATTGAGCTCTAATAAAGTTTAATTATTAGAAATAAGTTCAAGCAAAACAAGGCATAGGCTTTTTAGAAGTTATCGAGCTTAACGAAAAGGCCAAAGTAACTTCGGCTGTCTATAAAAGTTATGCCGTTTAAAATGCGCCAAAGATAGAAAAAATGTCCTGAAATAGAACAGTAAATCATGTTTTATGAAACAACTCAGTTGCATTTTTAAGTATTTTCTATGTTTACTACTAAAGGGCGCTCGATGTTAACCTTATATTCGTAGTTATTTCACACAGAATATTAAACAATTCTTTTACGCCTAAAATGCTAATGCGAGGTCGTAATTAGCCTCGTTATACTATCTGAGGCATCAATCGTCTATTTATATCTGAGGGATATGCTTGCAAGCCAAAAACGAACTCTGCGGGACTATTTATGAGTGCGCATAAATTTTACCCGTTTGGTTTCGCATATAAAACATCAAAGCCACTAATGGCTCGGCAACTTTTCCACACACTCGGGAGGGTTGGTTGGCTTTCGTATGAATATCCGGAACTTCTTCATCGCAAGATATTGTGTATTCTACAGGATTCTGAAATTATAGTTCAGTTTTCGAATTGAATTTGTTTTCAGAATTCTCTTTAGCATACCCCGAGAGGAATTCAGCGGAAAGATTTCACTTTATTGGATTCATGTGCTAATTATTCTCGTTTGTAAAATTTTTGCTGTACATATTTTTTCAGGAAAGACAAAGAAATAAATGTGCATAAATCTCTAGAAGAACAAATATATCTTATCCTGTTCATGCATATAAATATATACAATCTTCGCGACAAGCTGTTCTAAATATAACTTATTTTAAGAGAGGAATTTCGCCAAACAGAAGTTTCTACCATTGGTATTTTGTCATTTCATCTGAAGCTACTCTTGTTATAGCGGGTAGGCTATGAACATGAACACGGACTTAAAGATATACCAGATAAAATCCTACCAAAAAATTTGTATTCTGCTGAGGATTTTGTATAAAAAATTCATCCCTAAAATCCTCAGCTCCATCAACCTCTCATCCGAAATCTTCAAGATCTCTCTGACTCACTGCTTATTACAATGATCAAAATATTTTTCGGTCGAGCAGATTAATGGCGTTCTAGCAAAGCATATAGAGGTGATGTAAAGCATTGTATGAAAACTTAAGCGTTGTATTAATGAGTGAACCTCATCTCTGAGGGATTAAATCAAGTTTAGATGGAGCACGTTTTTACTTAAGTTTGCATTATCTACTAAGTTGATAACTGTATCATATATGCGTTAGCGTACAACATGAATAAAGATGAAATTGGCATTGCGGTTGATTTCCTTTAATAAAACCAAACTCTGAATCCGTCTATTGCCGTTATGAAATAATTATGTACAGATATTTTTATTTTCCAACGATCGGTATTCGATCTATAATTTTGCTCGTTTTACCGAAATAGCAATGATTTAGCCGCTCGATTACCATGTTCTTCGTATTTTCCTTTCTTGTAAGTCTTCTGGAGAACATGCAAGAGAATTGTTCACGCATGTTCATGCAATGCGTGTCGATATACAAGAATGCATCAAAACTTATCCTCGCATTTTCATGCAGTTATGTGATTTTCTAGTTGATTGTCCAATTTTCTTCCGATGAGAATGTAGTGGTGGAATGCACTGCTCGAGGTGAATAGCTTGATAACTTAGTAATTAATTAATAAATCTCGTCATCAGCTAAGACGGCGACAACGTCACTCGCAATTGAATTAGAACCAGGATTATAACCTTTAAAATGTCGGATATAAAAGTTAACTATTTGAATNTTCCATTGAGTTTATACGAAAAGGGAATACTGTTTTCTGGTAGATAACCCGCGTGCAATAAAATATAATTATTATTTAATTTCAATAAGTAATTATTTATTACAAAACAATACAGTAATGTATTTCGCTGCGGCTTAAACAGCAAAATAACGATTTTTAAAGCGCTTATACGAAAAATAATAGAATTTTGAAATACGCGTTACCAATACATTTATCACAGAAAAGAAATGTTCGCGGCTCCCGATAGCCAAGTGGGCAACGCGTTCGACTTCAGTGAAAGCGGTCCCGGGTTCGATTCCCGGTGGGGGCCTACGTGCGAAATGACCTAAGCTGTGGAAGCACTTTTAACAATGCTACTACTAAGAAATGTTCGAAATGCGTGCTATCTTGTAGGTGCGTGTTATTTACCAGAAATTACGGTACTTTAATTTCAAGTAATGAATTACTCTAATTGCATTACATTAATTCATAATTCGAACGTATTTTAAAGTAGGAATATTATTTAAAATAGCTATTCTTAAGAAGGCGTGCGCGAAAGTAAATGCTTATTTATAATGAATGTTTTTGTGTTTCTTCACACATTTATTACAAGAAGATATGTATTTCTTAAAAAATATGATTGTTCGAAACCGGAAAACGAAGAATAATCGATTATATTTTTTTGAAAAGTTAATCTATCGAAAGAAATGCATTCTTGATATCATGCTTGTTCTGATCAGAAGTTATTATTTTGAACATAGGTACATATTTTTGTTACATATTTTTAGAGTGCAGAGAGCAAAACTATCCACAGTTACAATTACAATACTTCTTTTCTTGGAATTGAAGAACTACTGTTTTAAAATATTGATATTTATATGGTCAAATCTATTGTAAGAATGAAACTAAGTGTCAATCATGAAATTATATTCAAGACATTAACCATGTTTTTTGCGATAACTTAAGGAGAAATCGCCAAAAGAAGTCCATCTCACAAGGAATGTCGTTCACGCAATGGTTTGAGCCAGTGCTGAGATTCACATCACAAATGTTACAGTGAAATTTTCTATCTTAGCCAAAATTTCGCTTCGAGTATTTTGGGATCATACGTATGAGTCATTAAGTTTAAAGACCAATGATGAAGTGCATGCATAAGGAAAGGAATCAGTTACCATCGCGCTCTCTTTCTAGCACAAAAATTACCCAAAGCAAAGCAGTTATAAAGAAGTATTAGAAAATGTATAAAATACTTACATTAAAAAATAGAAAATATTCTTTTTTTATGTAGCAGAATTTTACATAAAAAATTATAATTTCAAAGAAACTTCGATTTCTACATATTTTTGACACCAGCCTGAAATTATGTACCAAAGTAACTCATGGTCACGCCATTACATAAAACCATCAATGAACTATCCTTGCCTATGACATGAAGTCAAACGTTATATCCATAATTTACATCTATGGATGAAAATGTTGTAATAGTTGAATCAACGAATTGACCAGGTTAAGACTGAACTCAAATCGATGAAGAAGATAGTGTTAATTTTAGGGCTGAGAACTATCCAAAGCTTTATCTCAGATTCCTACTATGCCAATAGATATCTTTTAATATCATGCTCTCATATAATACTGATTACCAGCTTAGTAGAATGACATTCAAAGTATAACACCTGTCAGCGTGTCAAAAATTATCTGGAGGATTACGATAAATACTAAGGGAACTTTGAAAATAAAATCTAAAGCTAATGCAGACAATACATGAAGTCGTAAGAATAAAGAGCAAAATGAAAGAATGAGTTTGGGTATTACTTCCTGTAATAATGTACTGAAAGATATCGCGGATTCGGAAAGAGAAATCAATTTTCCGAAACGGTAAAGAATTGTGCATTGTGAAGTAATATCATCATCCAGGCATACGTTCAAGTCTCACAATACTTTTTGTAGCGGTGATTAATATTTCCTCTCGGAGAACAAAAGCGAGACGGCTGTCTAGCGCTCAACGTCACGTCACCTGTCATCGAAATCATAACTTCCCCAACCCAACGATGCATTTCCTTCCAAGACGCTCAAAAATCATCGTCCTTAAAAACCGGATCATTAACCACGCCTGATCAAAAAGCCACGATGATCTATTCTTGATGTCCTTTAAACGATACGGAAATGACAAGAAAACGGGAGAAAGCCCGCTTTTTGCCACGATATAATGTTATGGTACACTTTTCGTAAAGGGGCAGCAGATGATCATACCCCCTCCATCCACTTTGGCCTGCCTCCTTCCTTCCTCTCTCCCTCTCATTATTTACTCCTTCCTGCCTCATCACTTTAACAGTCGGCTAATGCGAATTTAATTACGCCCATATAGTATCCCCGACTCTTAATGATCGTCCTCAAATTACGAGCACTTGCGAGTGGTTAGGAAGAAGAGGTTTATACAGGGATCGTGAGATGGGGGGAGAAATGAGTGGGCCGGGGGAAAGAAACACGAATTAAAGGCAGCGGAGGTGTAAGAAACAACGAGACTAAAGCGATGAAGATGAATTTTCGTCCGAGACGATCTTGAGGAGGTTAGGTTAACACTCGGACGATTCGGAATCGGAATGAGAAAATCGTGAACTGCAATGCAAAAGAAAACCGACCGAGAAAGAATTCACGATAATGAGTTCCGAATTCCCACACATAATTCGCAACCACATCTATGTATGAAACCTGCTAACTGTCCTTCGGCGTGTGGGAGGGGTGCATGCACAATTCAGTCTATTTCCATATTCATACTGTCGCGCATCTTTTAAGGAATAAATATGTTTTTGGAGTGATAATCCTAGCATCCGCCCTATACATTATTCAATAAAATGCATGATGAATAATTATATGAAGAGGGGTAAACAGTGCAAAAACAACGAGATGCTTATAAAGCAAGTTTTTTTATGACCATGATGAATAAAGTGGCTGATTTTGACCCATGTAGTTACGAGCATTGTGTTTAAAGAAGTTCCATAATTTTTAATCTACGGAATCCCTAAAATACAGGAGAATAAGCTGTAATTATCTTGGCATATAAATGAAAAAAATTAAAAGCATGCATCCCTAACAATTTTCGGGATACCATCAGAATTTGCATAAATTAAGTTGAAATCCCTACACAAGCCACAGCAAAAACTTCTAACGCAATTGCAGGCAGTACTTTGAATCGTGAGTTACTTCAAAAGAGTTAATTCACGTCATAAGTTACTCATTCGTGTAAATTCTGTGTTTAGCATGTGTGCAATGTTTTTACAGACAAAAATGAAAACATTCTAAGTTCACATGCATAAACACGTTATTAAGCCTGCATGTGTATCACTTGAGATTGATGTTTCTTAATCATACTCTAAAAACTGCGCTTCGCAATAAGTACATGTACATACTTGTCTCAGTGATCAGAGGTTAAAATATTTAAATCAGTTTATGCAAAGTTTGAAGTTTCTACGGATTAATTTTCTGCTATGTCAGCCGGCAATTATAGAGAGGTTGTGTAGAAAAGCGCAAAGTGACAAATAGCGGTAGCAAGGTTGACTTACTGAGCCGGACCTTGGCAAGGGTAATCAACACGCATGAGCTAGGCAAATGCATTAGGATAGTCACCTGCCGTTGTTTCTTGCTATTCAGTTTAATTTATCCTGAGTCTATAGCATTTAATTTTCGCTACTACTGCGAATATAGAGTACTGAATGGTTATTAAGCAAATCAAGAGCAATAAGCGTATGTGATTGAGAATATTAAATACATCGCAGAGTGACTGTTAACTGGAAATATGTCCTTTTGTGACCATGTAACCTGCGGTGCGCTAGAAACCTGTATTCTCCGTCTATACCCACAGAAGTAATAAATTTACATGAATATTTGTAAAAAATACATTGAAGTTGAGAGGAGGCAAAAAACATCTGCTAAAAAGACGTGCGGGAGAGGTCGACCGCTTTCGCACTTGCTCCCGTAAGGACTGTCAGTTCCACGTGCATTTTCACTCGCGCATTCATTTTCCGGACTTAAGAGTAATTTGATGAGTTCTGACGAAAGCTGACACAGTAATTAAGGCAGCCCCAGGAAGCCCAGATAAAAAAAGAGAATTCGCCCGCGAAATAATTCATCAACACTTCCTCCCTTCACGTAAAACAACCGCTTAGGAAGCACGGGAATAATAGATCCTTTCATCCCGTCCACAAGATCGTATCGCTACAAGTCTAGCGCTCTCCGAATTTTTTTCAATGTGTTCATTTCAATTCGCGCCGCGGCACGCAACTCCTCCGTTTCCCCTTTTCAGAATGGTATTATTTTCGGGCCGTTTGCCACAAAAATCGTCTTGCTAACGCGTGCCACGACATTTCACACCGGAGACTTTGGAACACATGGAATATGGATCGCGAGATCATTAAAGTAATGGTATCTTTACCCAGGGAAAAACTTTACCGAGCCTATGTTAAAGCTCTAACCTCGATTCTTGGTTTTGTCTTTCCCTTTACTGGGGTTAAGCTGTAAAAATTCCGTCTGAATTGTTCATAGTGTATAGAATGATGTCGATTATAGTATATTAATAGTTTATCCGTTTGAATGCGATGAAACATTTTATACTGTAAGTCGCAGTACTTTAACTCTTCACAGAGAAATCGGAAATTATTAGTCTAAAATTTATTTGGTGTCGTGAATTTCTAGAACTTTACTATGCTCGGGATACTTTCCATAACCATACAAATTCGAATCCTAAATTATTTCAGGCAACTGAAAAACTAAGATAGGGGAATATGAAAACTTTGTTGATTTCACCTACTGTAAATTTTAAACTGACTATTTTCCCTAAAATGTCACACCTTAAGATTTTCGGTGAAGTTAAATTACCCTTAAATCATTTGATTTGCAATTCTACTTCGATGTGTTCATTAACTGCCATGTTTATACAAAACGCTCTTCCACTGAAACCCAAGATGAAGTTACTTCAGGAAACATCATGAAAATTACTTAAATACCTGCTTAATAAGGGGGTGCTGCGAAGATTAACCATATTTTTTTTTCAAACGATTGTAAGTATTCCCCCGTAATCTTCCATGGGTTATTTTCTCTTTCGTTTTGGTTTTCTCCTTTTGCATATGTGGCGTTTTCCTCTTCCTCCACCATGATAATTTTCCAAGACACTTCCGGTCACTTTTGCTCGATTGCTCTTTCTTCATTCACTCGCTATACTCTGCACGTACTTCTCGCTCCATCCGAAAACATACCTCGTCTGCCTTCGGTCATCCTGAATCCACACAATCCGATTCCCTTCCAGCCAAGAATGTTTTAATGCTGAGAAAACTGATTAAAAAATCAGGGAACGGGGAGAGGTTTCAAATCGCCGTATCCTTTTAAGGAAAATAGGGAGGGAAAATTGCGTTCTCACAATCGCTCATCTTTTAAAATGAGAAACGTGTCGCACTGCTTACAGGTGCATGTATGAGTTCCTACACGTGTGTGGGACGAAAAAAAATGACGAAGGCTTACAACTAACAAATTGATGCAATAGTAAATCACGTAAAAAATGATCAGACATTACATAACATGTCAGGCGCGAGTACAGTATTCCAAGAAATAAACGAAACTCGAGTAAAATGTATTTAAAATTTCTTATAAATGGAAACGTGCTCAGAAATAGTTTTCTCAGAGAGTGAGAATCAACTCCTATAAAATTGTTAATTTCATTAATGAAAACAGAAAATTCAACTTACCGGTACGACCATACTCTAATCAGGATTCACACCCTGGACTTCAGCGTAGCTTGGTTAGACCGCTAACCCCTACGCCACCGAGGCATGCGTTATTAATTTAAATATACAGCATTAATTACATTAGTATTAAATAATGATTCAAATAGACTGCATCAATTCTCGTGCCGGCGGTTCAACGAAAACTGAAGAGAATGCAAAAATATTTTCCTCGAAGCAAATGCGCGAGGAGTAGTATTTTCATCCACTCGAACACAAATGTCTCTGAATTCGTAACTCAGCATTGCGTGTGAGATAGAAGAAGGAGAGCCGAGAAATGGTCTCGGAGTCGCATTATCCTCGGAAACAAAGAAAAAAGTGCGGGACTCCTCTAGGCAATGATCGCTCCTCTCTTAAATGAGTGAATTATCGCGTCGCTTACAAGAGCGTGCGTGTGTGCGCCATTAAGGGGCTGCTATCGCATGACTGATGCGAGGCCAAACTAGATTGTGATGCACGAGGCAAAAAATGCCGTGTTTTTATTTTTATCGGAACCGGTTTTTTCCTCGCGTGGGGAAATGGAGGGAGAGGATCCCGCAACAAATTGCAACTCCGGAGAATTCTTGCGAGGATATTATTCGGCAAAACGGGAGCGAAAATTCCCGAGGGGTTCGACTCTAGAGATGGTCGTCAGCGAATGAGAACTTGATTGAGAAAGAAAGAAAATAGAATTGTTAGCCACCGATTAGCAAAATAGAAAACGTACAGTGGACAGTAGAGTGGGAAACAGTGAACGAAACTGAGGACGCCAGGCCTATTGTTTGGCTTTTTGAGAGAAAACTGTCGAAATAATTTATCAGCTTTGAAATGAATTACTCTAATTTATTATCAGCTGTTGTTGTGGCTTGCAAATTTTCGATTTACTCGAATCACTTCGTTTTAATATGTTCAAATGCGTTTAAGAATAACATTTACAAGTTTAAAATTTGTTGCAGTGATTGGACGAAAAAACATATTATTAAGAATCACCACCAATACGTCAAAGCTGGAATCGGTATTTCATCAAGTAAAGCTATAATTTTATATAAGGAAGAGAAAAGTAAGTAATATAAGAAAATCATTTGAAACAGCAGTCACTGTAAAGGACCTAGCTTAGGTTAATTCATCATCTATCCATTTTCGAGAGGCGATTAAAAGGCTAATCGTGAACTAAAAATCCCTCTCTAGGCTTTGTAAGTTACTTTTAATCAATGAAGGAAATTCCAAATAAAAATATCATATGCATATCCTTTCCATAAATAATCTTGAATGTAACTTAGAGGTTATCAATTATATCAAACATGGTGATGACGTACCTCACAATTTTCATACTACAATTTGTTATAACGCGCACTCTTTATTTTTAATGCTTAATGGAATGAACATACGAGACAATTGATTCTTAAACACTCCGGCAAAGATTCTTGGGGATCTTACATTTTACAAGACATAAAAGGAAGTGAAAAGCATCTTCCGGAAATAGCAGTCACGATACGGCTATTACTTTGTTAACCTCAAGAAATCGAAGGGAACGAAACCAATGAGACGAAAAAGAAACATCTTCCTCATCCTCCTCCACTTCAAGGGCGACGCAAAAAAATTACGTTCCCTCATTTCGTCCACTTTCTTTTATTTTCTCTTCTCTTAAAAAAAACGCGAGGCTTATCATCTTGAAATTAATATGTTTCGGCGTTTATCCTGCCCAATGTGGGTAATTCGTGCGTGAACCAGAGGAAGCGATAATTTCGACCCTTATTGAGAAAGCCCTTACGAGAGGAAGGAAAAATCGCCGGCGGTAAAGCGGTGGCTTTTTTTTCTCTTTTTCAAAATGGTTGTTTGGAATAGCGGCGTAAGTGTGGGTGATTATGGGGAAATAAATCAAGTGACACGCGAAATTATATCGCGGAAAGTGCTCGCCTCCTATCGATTGATCGTTCATTCGCTTAATATCTGGAGCATTATGCTTTGTTCGCAGGTATTAAATTTTTCCGCGGTAAATACCTTATCTTTAGAGTCTTAGGCATCGTCGTTTACCGGGGATATTTCGGCATGAGGGTAATTTTTGACTAAGATCGAAAAGGAAGTGCTTATCCCATTTAGACGTCGCTACAGTCTTAACAAAGCGAATATGAATGAAACACTAATTGCTTACAGACAACCATCGACAAATTATTTCAGAGAATTAAATTCATTAAGCAATTCGAAAAAGATTTTCCTCGTAAAAGTAATCTTCAAATCTCTTTTGAAATCCGATGAGGGAAGACTTATTTCCGTGATTGTCGACAAAAAGAGACGCAAATATAAGCAAACACAAATCTAGAGGGATATGTCATCAAGCAACATTCAAATGGATTAAGGAAACAGTAAAAAATCTTACCTCTGTTACTGCGACATGTACCATTGTGATGATTAATACATTTGTATTAGTGCATGCGATTAATCAAATAATTCTGAGAGAAGGATTTTTCAGCTCTGAGTATGATTAACGAGATTAAGAGAACAATTCCCTTAAATCAAACAATCTCACAGGACGGTGATGTAATCGGTCTGCAGAATAAAACCTTAAACATCCGTGAGAAAAAGGAGGTATTTATGGAAGTGAGAGGATGGGATTAGCCGTGAAAGACATTGAGAGAAAGGTAGAACACGGGAACACAGAGAGGAAACCAGGGAATGGAACAGAGTTATTAAGCAGAGGAAACGAGAGATGAAAGAAATTAGTAAAGATAAAGGACTATCAGCGATGTAACATCCGCATTTTCATTTTGCACGTTGTTGGATATCTGGCATTAAAGTCTCCAGAGAAATCTATTCGATAAAAATGATGGAAAAAGTTTCTTTGATGACAATTGTTGTTAAGAAGGCATACGAATCGCATATCCTTACCTTAAGACATACATTTATGGCAGAAATTCCAGCAGTTAGAGAAAGTGAGCAAATAAGACGGCTAGGGACTCTATGAAACGAGAGGGAACTCCTGAGAAAAAACTCCAAGCGATTCTCGACTGATTACTTCCAACACTTTAAAGCGCTAATTACAAGCCTATAGAAAGTCAAGCACCCGATGGTAAATGTTCGACTGAAGGAGGGAACTCTTATTAGAGAGGAAAGGGTTGAAGAAGCGAGGAAAAGCGGGGAGATCTGCGTATCCTCGGGTCATACTTCGCGGCGACAAGTACTTGAAAATCAGCGATAAGAAAGGAAAAAGTGAGGTGACATTATTTAAGTGTTAAGGAGAAGCTGATGATGAAAGTAACGGGTACGAACAGCAATTATTACGTCAAGGGGTGACGTAATAATTGTTGTTCGCAACCGTTAGTGTAAGCAGGAAGTGACGCTTGTGCCGCGGGAATTGTGAATTCTAGAGCCTTATATCGTTTAACGCAGTGACTTAAGATAAGCTTTTAAGTCCTGATTTGAGCGTCCTCAAGGAGATACATTATGCAGTGATAACCATAACAACTGTGAAAAATTAGGTCATTAGGATTGTATCGTTTCGTGTATGTCATTAATTTTGAATTTACAAGAGTGGTTGAAATCTCATAATATTATTAAAGAACGCAAAATCTCCCATAACTCGAAAAATATCTTCATAAGAAGTGTGATAAGTGAAGAAGGAAGATAAACGACTTTCTCAGCTGTATACCTAGGATACCTGTTTGCGTTATACCAATGTATGTACACTGACACACAAATAGATGGATAGATGATAACCAAAGCCTCTTAAACATGCGAAAATCCGTCAAACTTGACTAACTGGCAACAATTATTGAATCATACTAGGTGGTACATACACCCCTCCTTCTTCCATTAGTTTTCTATTGTTAATGGAGTGTTAGAGATATTCGGAATTATTAGGAATAATTATTTGCCTTCGTTAAGATAAATTGGAAAGAGTACACATTTACGATGTCCCTCCTGAAATGAAGCTTAAAGAATGGAAACGTGTTACGTAATGCGTGATTAATTTCATTGGTGATCGATAAATTTTAGCCGCAATTAGGCCATCGTATATTTACGATTTGGTCGTTTTCATCTCCAATAATCTCGATTTATCAACTTCAGCGGGTATTCCAAAAGTGGGCGCCACTTACATTAATCGCACCATCATCATTAGTAATCCGTCCGCCGACCGGTCACTGATTATACGTTATCTTTGCATCACCACGAGTTTCTTTTCTCTTCAGGCTCCCTTCCTACCTCCATAATTCTTCAAACCTCCTAATGTTATCAAGAATCTTTCTTCCTCTCCAGCTCTTCCTCCCTCTCTTAATCCCGCATCGTTTAGCCGGATTATCCAACGGGGACGACCATAAATTGAAAAGACAATGCCATAAAAAGAGCCTCCACACCCGACAACACCGAAAACGGTAATATTCCTTGTGGATCCAGTCATGGTTTACATCACTTGTCGTCAGAAGATTCATTTTCATCGAATGTTTTAAACCAAGAGTGGAAGGCGTCGTCGGAGATTGTTAGAGGCGGCTGAGTTGGCAGCGGGAGGTGGAATGAGAAACTGGAGGTGTAGGGAGGTGGACTCTTCCGTAGGATAAGAAGGGGAAGCACGAATAAAGAGGATGAAACTGGTTTCTGTATTCGCCCCTCCATCTCTATCCCCTTGCCCCATCTCTCAATCTTTCCACCTTCTTACCGGAGCAAACGAATTACAGCCGAACATTCGCATATTTTTAAGTCCCTATTATTGCCTCCCCTTCTTAATCCTCCGAAGAAACAACACAATTCAACAACCTTCGACGCAACCACTAAAACCTCATCCCTTTTCCCTCCCCCCTTCTTCGGGGGTCCCATTCATCATACCACAAGACGCCTCGGATGTACGGCGCCTCCTCATCTTCCTCCTGCTTCCCCCTCTCCTCCGTCTCTCGTATCCAAATTGTTAGCCCGTGGTCAAACACAAGGCTCATTGTACGGATCCTTGTTCCCTAGGCACTATCGCCGCGATTAATACATCCATGTCGCCTCGTTAATTTTTAAGGAGTAACCCTTCTCTCGGGGAGCGGGATGACATTGGTCATGGGCCTATCCGAAAAGCTCGGACGAGTGAGAGGAGGTTTTGCGCGTGGGAATGGAATTTGGAGAATTTGATAGACGGTATGTAAATAAGGCAAATAAGTGAAGGAGGATGGCATCGTATAAGTTGTTGTTAGGAGTATTATGATGTATGTCACTGCATGCATGATACGATGATGACATTCCTCGTTTCTGTTGGAAATCAGTAAAACATTTATATATTTGTTACAATATTAATTGTGTAACATAGAGTAAACAAACTGTACATTGATGACATATGGTAATATTTTTTAAACTGTCAGTGAAAGGAAATATTATGACTGCTTGTACCGCTTGTTTTCTTATAACACCTGAAATTAAAGATGATGTTTGCAAACAAGATAGCTTTAACGACTATCCTCACTCATATATAGGCACCTAAAATACAAAATGTATTACTCTTATTTGCCTAAATCGTTCAAAAAGCAAATAACATTAGTACTAGGATGGAATTTATTTTGCATATACAATATAGATAATAAACAATATCAAAAAGAATCGATCCCATCTTAACTATCGATAACTTTGATTTCCGTTGTTAATCCATTCGGTTCTTACCAGTTACTACTTTGCAATCTATTCAAGAGATCGGCCGAGTTTCATATCATCAGGAGTAATTATTCAAAGCACAGATGCAAGGGGTGAGTGAATAATAACAAAATGTTTTCCGAAGAAGAAAAAGAGAGATGACTTCATTCGGACGAAAACTGAGAAGAAGCGTAAAAAAGACGCGAAGGGAATAATTTCTGGAGCGAGAGGAGGGGGAAGAGTTATATTTAGGAGGAATGGTGGAGGATTTTGAAGGAAATTGAATCGCCAGGATAGAAGGCATGCAGGGGAAAATGCTATCTTCAAGACCAGGGAAGGTTGGAGTCGGCGCGAAAAAAGCTGATGAGGTAAGAGGCAAAAAGGAAGGGAATCCAAGGAAAGGAGGACTGTGAGGAAATGGTCTTGTGATTAAGAGTGGTACAAAAAAATCGTCCCGTTGAAAGAGGAGGTAATGTGAGGTCGTATTAAGGAGATTATTCCGTCATCCGACTGTAAAACATAATTCTATCTCCCTTCCCTTCACTTCTTAGTAATTACCTGTTAGAAATAACCTTGAAGTTTTTCTCATTGCTCACTCTTTAAGCATTAATGAACTGAGCAATTCTCGGTGCTTATTTTTTCCATCTACTTATACCTATTTTCCTTCGATGTTATTATTTACATGTCCTCTTTTCAATTCGTTTTGACGTGAAATGATCAAGTCTCATCGCTTGGGTATCTTGAACAACCAAAAACATTATTTTCGAGGATTATTATATACTGCACTACTACTTAATTACTTAAAGAAAATTATAGCAATGCAATATAACCTATTTCTTTTCAAAATAGTGTGCATATGTATATACACACCTATGTATCATCATACAGCTATTAACATTAAATTTAAAGATTAGCCTAAACATATAGCAAATAACGCCTGAACGATCTCAAAGATACGCGGCATAATATTCTTCCCGGTATCGTCTGTATGTTTTCATTGAAAACATTCTTTATTTGGGTGCTAAGTCACAAATGTGGTGATGTTATGCTGAGGAAGACGTTAAGGTGAAGAACTAACAGCCTAAGCCCGATGTTTTCAACACTTTGAGGATTTTAGAAAGCTTCGTTCGTGCTAATCTTTTTGGGAGATTGAGATATCCACCAAAATGACAAAAACAGCCGTGGAAGAGAGAGCCAATTCATCATTTTTTCACAAAATTATAGTCACATTCACCAGCGATCCGGTCCGATCACGGTGCGCTGGCTAATTATGAAGACGGAGGGCAGTAAAAAATAAACAATTCCAGCCTTTTTCCGCTCGTTTTTCGAAAAAACGGAAATCTTATCCGGCAACATTAGGGAGGCGAGTCGAACGTCTCACTAATGGCGTCAAATTGTTTCCCAGGTGGAAATTTCACACGTGGGGTTTATAGAGATCGGAGTGGGATGCGTGTGTCTTATCTCGGGGGTGTCTACTTTGATTGTGGAGGCGGGCAGAGGATGTGGGCGCCCGAGAAGGGGTGTGACAATTGGTCGCGGAGGGTGCTTATTATCCCACTGGTCCACTCCGATAGCCTCCGAGGTGAGAATTATTGGGTGTCTAAAGATACGATGATCGCCAACAATACTCGTAGTAATAACTATAAAGAAAATCTATACGGAATATATGGGAATATAATAATAATTTATGGGTTTAGGGTGAAAGTGCTAGGTTAGATCGAGAGAATTACAACTGCCTGTGTAGCAATTGAAAAGGTCAAAGTAATAGATAATAGTCTAGCTCGAATCTTGGAGATAATAAATGGACTCCTACAGAACTTATTTAAATATAACAAACTCAGGTGAGGATTAATTTTGTGTCCATATTTTCCATTCAATACGGAATATATGGGAATATAATAATAATTTATGGGTTTAGGGTGAAAGTGCTAGGTTAGATCGAGAGAATTACAACTGCCTGTGTAGCAATTGAAAAGGTCAAAGTAATAGATAATAGTCTAGCTCGAATCTTGGAGATAATAATTGGACTCCTACAGAACTTATTTAAATATAACAAACTCAGGTGAGGATTAATTTTGTGTCCATATTTTCCATTCAATACAAAAAATTATACATATTAACTAAAAGATACCCGAGGGAGAAAAAATAATAAGTTGACTGCAAGTTAGCTGTAGATGGTCTTAATCAATATGCCTAAGTATTAGCATCGAAATAAATCATTTTCCGCTCTAGAAAACGCTCTGTACTTCTAACCAATTTTACTATCGCAGTCATCATCTTGAATATAAGATGGTTGGTTTTAAACCGTGCTTGGTTTCATAAAAGTTTTTAATATATATTATTATTACTAGATCGGTCTTGGAATTTGATGTTAGGTGTTAAATCTGGCACTATTAATTTACGCTATGCCTTAGTAAATGATTATAGAAGTAGTGGATATAGTAGTGGATGCTCGGTTATTTAATCCAAATGAAGTATTTTTGTCGATTTATTGATAATGTGCCAATGCACCAGAATATCACCTTTTCATGTCCGTAACTCGAAAATTTCTGTGAAATGATCATGTGATTACTTCTGATACGATGGATTACTAAACACAATGCTTAATCTCTGAGAAGAATGTAATAACTATTATATAACCCACTGGTCGCTAAAAATTCAGATGAAGTCTCCAGTAAAGCAGCGATCTAAGCATTTCTTGGACGTTTTTCGATAAGGAGTGATAGTCTGATTGCTATTCGATGTAGACAACTCGCTGATGGGCGGAAGGAAGTATAAACGACAAGGCCGATAATCAATTTAGGAATACCTTTAAAGTGGCTGACCACCTTCGCAGGCAATTCATTTCAAAATGGCGAGGACGGCGATGGGCGAGTTAAACCGGATGTTAGTCACCCAGAAACAAAAGAAACTAATTTTTCCCTCAGTCAAATAAAATTTATTTTGAGATAATTTACGCTTTACACCATTTACGGCGTGGCACCTCTATCGTTTTAGTTAATAAATCTTACGCGTGAAAGTTTCCTTTATCTTTGCTGTTTCTTACCTGTTCTATTGATAATTGATATTATAACCAAACATGAATATAAACTAGATTTGCCGCTGGAAGTTATGGAATTAGGATTTAAATAAAACATATACAGGAATTTATAAATAATTTTTTTGATGTTTTTCTTTGATCAGTTTTGTTACATTTTCGGTGGAAAACAGAACATTTCCTCTTAAGTTAGTAGTATTATGTATTCTCCGACTGCTTCCTTTCCATGCTGTTTTCCGAATTCTTCATTTCCTTTTTATTTTCCCTATTTTTCATTTTTATAGCTACTTTAACTGCACACGATTTAACTAAATGAAGAGTCATGTGAAATTTTCAGAAAGAAATAAGGATGAACTGTCCATAGACTAAATATGACGTTCTGCCAGATTTCTCTGGAAACAGTCACATATTTTAGACATAACAGTCACAAAGAGTCTTTTGAACCAGTTTAGCACGATAAAACTAATGGAGAAGTATATTCAATCTCTTGAATTACATTTTTATTGTAAATTAAATTGAATTTTGAATGTTTGCGATATATTTTTCGTAAAAGTAGTAACTCCACGCCTTATCTGAATATTACTCCTGATAGGAATCATTTGGTAATGAGGTGCCCAGAAACCGGACTGCACCTCGAGAAATTATTCTTCAACTACTCCACACAATATGGAAAATGGGGAGTGGATGATGCTTCTTATTCGTAGCTTTGCCTAACTTTTTGAATCCGAATCCGTGCATTACAACAAATCGCACAGCAACCCATCCAAAAGCCTATAATTTTTCCGTGAAATTCGACGTACATTTCGTACACGGCGACGAGTCGGGAATATCTGAAAGCAAAATGAAGGCATGAATATGAAATCTGATATTTTTGCGGTATTGCCATGGTTACTTACACCCTTAATTTTATGTAAGAAACGTCAGCGACTGTATCTCTGCGGAAGGAGCGTCGTTTTTATCTCGTGTACACAATCTTCGAGGCAAAGGTACGTGAACTGCGACTTCTCTATAAAGCGCTGCCGGCAAGTTAACCTTCACTTTGACCACCTTTCTACATCGAACTGTCTTTTCCATAATCCCCACCTTCTCCAACAGTCGCATAAGCTGAAGCAATTATTGCCCGTAGCCCATATTATTAGCCGTTCTCTGTAATTAATGCGCGTCAACTGCGGACAGTCAGATTCTTATCTCATTATCTGCTTCCCACTATCGCTGGATTCTAGCCTTCCTCTCGGCGTGCTGGGGGTTGGTAAGTGGTGGCGGGAAATTGGGCTCGGCGATTTCGATTGATTTATGCCTCGGAAAGTATGACGGTGGTGTTTGTTTTCCGTAAGACTACCTATATATTACCTGTTTGGCGGCTTTGTCAGCAAATTCGTTAATCCATGGCTGGAAAGCGTGTTACCACCGCAAGATGACTCGATAGAAAGCGGAGTGTACACTGATGGAATCGCTGAAACTGTGTGCATTTTATCGAATTAACTGCTCCGGCTAAGTGAATACCATAACTTCAATATCTATTTTGCGTCGAAAATGGGTTCTTATTGAATTTGATCGCTACATACTGTGAAGAATATGGAAGTTCTCTCTAGGATCAAGTGTTGAACTAGCGTTATCGAATATAACAGGACGTTGTTAACGCAGGCGGTGAAGATGTAATAATTAAGGCCTGCGCGACATCAATAATAAATTAAGCCCAATAAGAAGTGCAAATTTATGACTCAACTACATTCATTTTATCGGGGCCCAGATTTTCATAGTATATCTTAATCAAGCGATACAGTGAAGTGAGCTACAACGGTCCCAATTCCAGTTATTCTCTATGGCATGGAATTTTTACTTTCCTAACATTATCATTTGTCGGTAGGGCGTCTCATATAAAATATAGATTTCGCACAAAAAATAAGAGATACACTCTTCTGTACTTCATTATTCATCAGCAAAAGAAGAATTTATGCAATGAAATAGATTTTAAGATACTTTGATATGGACTTAAACTACGCACTCTTGAAGCCATATGAGAAACGGCAAAAACTAATACGTTGAAATATATCGGATTTTTGGCGCATATCTTTACGGATGGGGTTTCCTCTATCAATATAAAGCATAAAATTTAGACGAGACTTCAGAACGTAACATTTTGGATACCAATACAATAAGAGAGATGTTCGATTTCTTCATCATTTCGCAATCCCTTCTGTTAAATATTAACCGAGAAGAACATTCTTATGGACTTATTTGCAATTCTTCTCAACAAGAAGAATTCACTCTTTGGCTTTTCTTTCCTTGCGTGAAGTTATTTGACCCCTGATCATCGATAATTTAGATGAATTTCCTAGCCTACAAAAACGCAATCGTTGCGATCGCGTTTTAGCACCTTCTCTTCCCGACGTCCGACGCCTGCCAAAATCAGACGCATTACAATACCTCGTGCCAATCAAAACTCGCCAATCGACGCATATTAACTCTTCGCTGGCAGCCATAAATACTACACGGGCGACTGCTGATGATGAGGAACGACGCCTCAGAAGAAAGCAAAAGGGGAGAGTAGGGGAGCTGCATAAATGCAGGAAGAGTACAGGAAGCATATATGTGTAGCGGAGCAATGGTTAAGCCTAATATTCCTCCAGACTTCTACAACAATTTTTGTCGCGTTGAGCTCCGTAATGATATCTTAGTAAGCACTAACCATATATTGATCCTTGTGCTTTAAAAGCTTACATTAAAATTATTAAATTCAGTTTTACTCCATATGTTTATAATTTTCTAGTATCACTGTGTACTACGAATGCGATAATTTTGAAGTTGGGTTATCAAGTTAGTGATGTTTTCCTTATGAAATTCAGAGATGAGCAATATATTCGCGCCAAGCACAGTGTACAACATCACCATGAAGATAGGACGAATTGAAGGTATTTCTTATAAAGTATTCTTAAAGTAACTGGCTTTATTACATTTTTGTACCACAAAGCGATAAAAAAGTAATTTTATGGTAGTGTATGCAGCAGATGTATAGTAATTGAAGGCATACTATCTATCACCTTTTATCTCAAACTCTCTAAGTGAATTCCTCGCACCATAAAGTCACGAAGGGAGACAACGCCCCCGTCGCACCCCCTTCGGATCCATCATTGCATCGATGATTACGTTGATCTTAGGCTTTCCTGCTGGGTTGCTTGTAGAAAGGTTTCTCGGGTTTCCAACCCAATCTAATTTCTGGAAACATTGCTGTTGCCAACGTTTCACTTTATTCAAAATAATCGTGTTAATACTGCAAACTCCACGTAAGTATAACTTTTAAATTCTGTGAGAAACAAGGATCTTTATTTCTGAATTTTAATTTATTGTGCATGCTGTGTATATTTAATTTCTTTTCCTGGAAGAAAATAATTTTTAAATATTCCACTCTTTACCTGACAGTATGGTGTTTCACAAATGTTTCCATTCGGATAACCTTTCCGCAATTGCAGTCCATAGGCACGATATCCATGAATGTTTGCATGATATATTTTCCAAGATGACCAAAGTTTGGAGAATAAGTAATCTGCTTCTTGATTTTTACCTTAGGTATTAAAGATATTTCCTCAATATGACAGAAAATAATGCTCAATGTTTGCTCTTTCATTCGTAAATTAATTCAACATTCGAGCGATATCGACATAAATAAAGTCCATTAACTCTCCCAGATACTCTCATGATGATATTATGTTTGTTCTCTTGACTATTCTCATGATGATAATCATAATATCATTTTTAGCTACCGAAATTCATCTTTAATAAGGAATTAAGATATGAAAATTCAAAGAGATAAATCTTATTCTAAAAACTCTTTTGTTGCGGGTTTTGCGGAAACTCTTCCCCTTTAACCATCCCAACAATGTAAAATAGTTTCCACCTCCGACTTTAAGATAGCGAGCAATGGAAGGAAGTTCTGGATACTTACTGATAAAATCGGTGGAAAAAAAGCATAAACGGGAAGTAAAGGATTGGGAAACACAGCCTCTTGGGAAGAAATCTTAATCGCAACGAGAGCGATCGAGCAATCGTCCGAGTAGTGTCACTTTCTCGGCACAATGGTCTATGTGCCGCTGTTCCAATTATTCATCTCAAAGGATTCCAAAGTGAAAGGGAGGTTTAATTGGTAGTATCTTGATTGTATGATGCATCAATGAACTAATTTTGCAGTTTTTGCTGTCCTTCTATCGCAACTGGAAATCAAAAATGGTTTCATTTGATACTCTGTAGAAGGCATATCGATTGTCTTAATTGTAACACAAAGTAGGGTCTCCATATTTGGTAAGAAGTAAAAGTACGAAAGATACAATCCCTTTTTTCCGCACGATTTGCTCTGCGAAGTAAAATTATCGATGCTTCTTAGAACACAAGTGCGAATTGACGCATATTGGAAGAAATCAGTTTAGTATCTGGATAAATGAGTACCTGAGTGAAGGCGTTTAGTAGTCGTGATTAGAAAGATGGAATATTCATTGACAAACATGCTTCATAAACGATTTCTTGCTGGAATCAAAGAAATACACAGTATTATAGAAAAAGAAGAATGAAAAAGAACAGGAAACAATCTAGAAATTTTTCATGTGATTAAGAATAAGTTACATCAAGTGTTGTGTGCTTTCTTAACGAAATTACTATGATATGACGATTACATCATCCTCGCGTTAGTACATTCCTCTTCTCATCATTTTCTTATGGATTATTTTAAGAAATACACCGCACAAAATTAACTGAATCAGGTCAAGCAAATCCGCGGATTTTAATTTATGTGAATGTTTGAATACCGGTCGGGGATATGTTTTTTCACTGATTGCCTCCCTGATAATCATTTGAGAATTAAAATGGAACATTTTGGGAGGTAATAATCAACAGTTTACACTTATTTTCCGATTAAGATTAGTTCTGAATCATAAAGGGAAACTGAAGACCGCGAAGAAAGCTAATTTCCATTGCAAATTAAAAGTTTTTATTCGGAAACTGAAATCTATTTCATAGTTATCCTTGTTACCGCAAACTTTTCTCATGCGTGCGGTCTTGATGGGCGTTATTTAATTATCAAATAATTCGTGTGGATTTAAAAATGAGTCCCTAACGAATCAACGCAATTTTCCCACTCAAGTATCCGTGATTGAAATACTAATTAAGTCCGTTTGGTAATATTTCCAACAATCCAATTTACCGCGCAGTAATTGGTGCCCACATTTCTCATGGTTGTACCAAAAGGCTCCGCGCAATTAGACTCGGTGTATTTAATAACTTGTAATTAGCTCAGGACCTGATAATACGCGAAGGAAATTTTCCGGAATGTCCGAAAGCATCGGATATCACCTTTATAAAATTTCGCATCAGAAAACGCTCATTAAAAGCAGTGTAGTGGGAGAAGCACGGCGTATGCGAAAGCAACAGACCGTAACATCCGTGCCTCCCATCTTCATTTAGGGACGTATTTAGCAGTCTTGGAGGGATAGGCCGAAGAAGAGGAAGAGAGAGGAGGGCGGAGTAACACCTGATTTGAATTCACTCAAAAGACAGACGATCAGCGCACCCCTTCAGTTCGTGGAATACACAGGGTGTGACCTACGGTCCTTTTCACTTCGACCCGCCCCTTCTATTCTTATCCCCCACACACATCCGTGTCCATATACTCCCACTGTCTGCACACTCCCTCCACATTAATGTCTCCACCGAATCCTCTCCTTTATTCTTCATATTTATTTGCCTCCCACTTTGCTTTTTTTCCTCACTTTCTCGCTTCATGTTCTTGATTGGTTGTGATTCTTTCTTCAATTTGACTCTCTATTACAATCATTATGTTGTTTAATTGTGGACTAAGGTCAAAAATGGTCCGTATTTGTGAATAAGTTAGGTCCATTTTTCTCTCTGTTCGCAAATATTTCTTAATAATCGTTAGTTTTGATCATTATGGATATTTTTAACATTCTTATTTGAACGGAACCAACACTGATAGTTTTCCTGTGAATTTCTTTAAAACATTACATTAATTTAACCATTTAGTTGTAAATCAGGGTTACAACATCTGGAATTCAGGGTAAATATCAATCAAGAAATCATTTATACATGGGATATTATTTTTTAGGTCATAACGTTGCCACTGTTTACGAGTATTAGCCAAATATTCTCATGAAGTAAGAGAAACAAGAGTACTCAGGAAGCTGTAATCGACACGTAGGGATTCTCATCTCCTCAATCTCTTCTTCTTCTTCACTTCAAGTATTAGGCACTTATCTGCCTCTTAAGGTACTCACCTTTTCCTAGGTCTTCGAACCCTTCGTTTTCCTGTACTTTTATAGTTTAGAACATGTAATGTTAATCTTTCTTTTTCTATTCTGTTTATGTGCTCTTTCCATTTGCTTCTACTTTCTTTTATTTTGTCATTTAGATGGAATATTTTTATGTTTCCTAATATTTCTCCTTAATGCAGTATGTAAGTATTTATAATTTACCAAAGAATGATTTAAGTTCATCTCTTTTCCTTGAATTTAACATATCTGCCTCGAAACCTCTTTTCTATCACAACGATCCTTCCTGACTTCCAGGAAGAGTCGAAGTTGCTGAGAACCATTTGCGATTTCTCACTACCACTCATACAATTGTTTTATAGAGGATGTAATCTGTAGTAAACACTGATACATATCAAAGAGAATGGCTTAAAGAAAATATAATCGACATATTTTGAATGACATGTTGTATTAGTATTCAGTTTGAAGGTTACAAATAAAGTTCTGCATTCTGGTACGCGGAGTTAAAATGTGGGAAGAAAGCTGATTACATGGATTTTCGCTTCCCTAGTTGTATTCATGGATTCTCCTTGTTCTAAATGCCTTTGCGAGAGATTTGAATTGTTTTTCCACCTCCAGAAATCCTACATGGTAAATTTAAGAAGCTAATAGTCTCAAAGCCCTTTTAAACCAAGGTTCCCCTTGCAATTTCAATTCTAATTAATGCACGTATAGAAATTTACGGAAAATGTAAAAATAGATAAATCCATAAAGTTTCGATTGAGTGTTAATAAGATGCCCGTAAAGCGTGACACAACAAATGTGACTGAACTCAAGAAAACGAATTAGGAAAGGCTCCTTTAAACGAAATTATCTGTTTGAGCTAACATGTTCGGTGCCATGTTCTCCCGGTTAATCGCTCAACTATTGAACTGCACAAACCTAAGATTTACTAGCGCGATCGTTGTTCGCACGAATAACTTCGAGAGTTCGAGAGATACGACGACTTGAAAGTCCCATCGTGGACTCACAATTCGTATGCGGAATATACGAAAATGATCGATAATGAACTTAGGGAAAAGAAAGCACGCAGCGGAAAAATTATTTTACTGCTCCGCGGCGCCTAAACTGCGTAATGCTTGCGAGGGGAATATTTTCACGAACGCGTCGTTTAGCATGCTGCTTGAGCGGGAAATTAAAGGGACTGTTAACTTGTATATATTCGTGGGCATCCCTCCCTGCCATCCTCGTTCGCCATTTTCTACTCGCCTTCCCCCTTCGCATTCCTCTCTTCTCCTTCCCACGCAACGCCGTTTTAGCATAAACAAGACACGCGATCGCTCGTGGTGTCGCTAAAGCTCCTCGGCCTCGCCTAACCTTTAAAAAAAAAATACGCCCTTCCTTATCTCCGCATATTAACCTAATATCTTTTGCTTCCCGATTGGTTTCAACTCATAATTCCCGTCCGTCGCCCTTATATAAACACGTTTACTTTCGTTATTACTAGACGGAGACATTGTTTATTCCCTTCAGTCGGCAGGGAAAAGAGTTTTTAAAAGAGGCTGACGACAGCAGAGAAAGAGATATGGAACGTAAATTAAGTCGTAAGCATGGAAACGTAGATAAACTTTTTCACAAAGGATTTTCCTTTTGTAAAACCCTATACCGAGATAGAGGAATGAATATATGATGTTTAACGCTGAAATTATTTGTAACGTCAGAGGAGTGACTTCTTACCCTGAACGTTAAGGTCTCTGAGAACTTGAATGCGTGATTAGGCATAATTTGCGAAGGATTAAAAATGCAATGATCTGAATACACTGCCATAAATTTTAGCGTATTATCTTCAAATATCACATTCTTGCCTATAAAATTAAAACAAACCGGGAGATGGCAATAATTGTGCATCAATTGCATAAATGTACAAAAATACTACTTAGCATTACTACTAATAGACCAGAAATTTCCAAAAACGTAAAGGAGCCATTTCGCGGATGAATGTTTAGAATTAATGAAAGAATTTTTTCAAATAAACTTTAAAGGTAAATTCAAGTTTACCAAATTTTGGTGATGGTAATAAATAGCAATATACCTTAGTGTTCCTTGTAAATAAATCCCTTTGATGGAATACTTTGGAAACTTTCCGTAATTACGGCCACGAACTTTAGGTGTGTGATTACTTGATAGTTCTTAAAATGCCAAGAAAATCATAAGAATAGAAAATGAAATCATAAAATACTTTCTAGAGAAGGTAGCAACAAGGTCAAGAAATATTACTTCTCCGTTTCTCATGTTTGATAATACAGAAAGAAAATAGAGCAGAAAATATTTCTTTAAACATTAGAATTCCTATGAATGAATAAAAACATTAACGAGCGTGTACAATCTTATATTTACTTTATATTGGCTGTTGCATTGTCTTCAAGCTCATCCAAGATTTTCAAAACAATCTATGCTAATACAACATCCACTAATTCTTTCTCTTTGAGGAACACTAACATCGGATTCCGGTTTGACTGTAACATTCTTAATTGCTCGAGAACCTTGGGAAAATTTAATTTCACATTTTGTGTATTGTTTTGAACCAATTCCAAAAAATAAATAGAATTTCCAGTTTTTTTCCTGGTGCTTACTAATTTTTAAAGTTGTTCATAATGATGAGCACATCTATCACTTCCTTTGACATTTTAAAATTAATAATTTCTCCGTTAATCATTAATTTTTGGTAATTAGGCTGCTTTTCGCAGCTATGGTCTTTTTAATAAGTTTTTCTTCCGTAAAACGAGAATTGCTCCATGTGAGCCGTAAATTTTGTCAGCTTATCTACCACGCAACCGTCAAAATTGGCATTCCTTTGTGTGAAATGTTTTGGCACAAATGTATTCGATAAAGATATAAGTGTAAGTGAAATTCTCGCAAAAAGAACTTCTTTTCTACCAATATCTGGCATAACTCGCCAAGTCTTGCTAATGACTGACGGAGTGAAAAATTACATGGGAAAAAAATGTTCCGGTTTTCTCACTATCCATTAATTATTTATAGATTTATGGTTAGATATGGAAACCTAATCACTTAACCTAATTAAGTCACATTAAGATATTTTAATTTTATGATCATGTATAGGATATTAATAGTGTTTTAAAAGAGAGTATCAAACTAATTCTAGGCAAAATCGTATAACTTAATGAAACCTTAAATTGCGAGTCTTGAAGCGAGTTTCTCAAGACATAAATGAAAACATAAGGACATTAATTGCACTGAGAAATGTAGCTGTCGATCTACCTTACATAAATTACCGTAATAATGAGTGTACGCTTATGTTCAGCGACTTATTTTTTCCAATTTCTATTTTGTAGATACCGGTGGTTAATGAGGATAAAAAAAAACATTTTGGGTGACCATCTCACGAGAATTACTGATATCGGTTTATTTTTTGATAGTTGGCTTTAGAATGTTTTATTATAACAATGAGAAACATTCATAGTGCTATGAAAGATTCATAAATGTTTTTCTGTGGTTGACTCAGTTATGGCATGTTTGTAGTTGAAATCAGTTGGGGTCTAAAAACTCCTCATTGGCAAAAGAGTTGTCTCAGTCTCAACGTTTTTGCAACAATGATTAATAATTTTTGCATATATTTTTGTATCATTCAATCGAATGTGATGGCCATTACAATATGTTTCATTGGCTTTTTAATTTTCTCTGCGGACTTCAATGAACCAAGGTTGAACAAATAAGGGATGATTTTTGGAGATTTTGAAGAATACCTTTTAGTTGGACTATCTGGGAATGACGGAAATAATACATTCTACTAATACGAAAAAGGTATTAGAAAACATGTATTCAGAACAATGACTCACAGCATGATCAACATTCCTTTTGCTCTGCAAGCGATTTTTAATTATCATGTAACCAATTCATGTGAAATATTCAGAAGATGCAATGTCATTGACCGTCAGCCAACATAGAATCCCTAGCAGTATGAGATTACAACGCTGTATAAGACATGAGAATTTTAATTTTCAAATAGCTAAAGAATGTGAAAACCGTTCGAAAGCTATTCCATCGTAATGTGGCTTGCGAAAGAAATTAACTGAAGAGACTCCTAATTCTTTCCCAATATCGTTTCACCACGCCTCCGGTAAATGATGTCAATGCTCTTGCATGGCGTTTGGCCGCGGATTTGGGTTATCATCCACGCAGAGTACTTAGCCTTTTGGCTATGGTCCCCACTTGAGCCCCGCCCGCCTCCTCCTTGGGTGGCCTCTCCCGTACGGCGCCACATCCCAGCCAATGGGTGGCCTCCGCCGAACGATGACAAACTCGTGACGGATTAAGGAATTCAGGGAGTGCGGTGGCTGATGGGAAGGGAGGGATGTGACAGGATTGGTGGAGGGCAATGAGGGGAGGGGGCGCGGGTGGGCGCCACGTTGAGTGTGATGCTAATGACTTAGGCTGATGGACGACATCGGCGTGAGGAGGGGAAGGAGGAGGTGTGGGTGGAAGATGGATTCAAGGGGAATGAAGATGAAGAAGGTGGAAGTGGGATCTTTCGGCAGCTTTTGCAATCGAGAGCTGCTGCAAACTCTGATTTATATCCTTCTTCGGAAATGATTAACGTAGGAAATACCGCTAGAAGACGGAAGTAAGAATTATCCGAAGAAGAAACTAAATATAACTGAGAAGACGCTCCTGAGTATTATTTGTGGACTGTGTGAGATAATTTTCTTCAGTTTACGATACATTGAACAGCTAAGCACTTCCGAAAAAACTGTACCCTTACTCGGACTGAATGTTCGGCTGCGTGAAATAGGCTACGAAAAACAATTTATTCTTAGCGAAGACAGACAGACAAGTCTCTGGCTCCAAGGGTCCAGAGTATTGTTTTTAACGAGGCCGTCTCTAGGCAGGGCCTTTCCCAGTCCGTAAAAACTGAACTGTGGTGATATATGATTGTTTCTAAAATATTAGGAAAGAATTCCAACATGTTTGATAAAGATTTGAAAACACGCATGTTCAACATTCAATAATTTCTTGAAAGTTAATCAGTGAAATTTTCACATTTTCGTATGAATATCAATTTTCCTTGATTATTACTTTTACTCTGAGTTGAATCGTAAGTCTCCCATTAGTTACGATTCTATCTACGGTGTGACCTGTTGTAGATATCTTTTGGCTAAGTACTTATAGATTAGCAACGTCGAAATGACGGCTAAAATTTTTTTATGCGATTAATCCTCTAATCCTGAATTCGTGAACTTGAATTTTATCTATGAGACGGCAGCAAAAAGTTAGTATGATTTGCGAAGTAAACCCATAAGATATCAGTGACGGGAAATCCACCACTGATTGAAGTTCTTGTATTTAAGTCCCCGACGTATCATAAGATTCTCAGTTCACCTCCATTACAATCATGCCAGTAGAGAGCCACTCTCGCAGATGCTGTGTCGAAAAGAACGAAAAATATAAACTATAAATTTTTTCATCTCAAATTAATACTCAGACTTGCATAATTAATGTTCGTTAAGTACGTAGCACATTAGACATATTCTGCTTTTGCTCACAAATTATAAGGAATATGACCAAATTTTTGTTGGAAACCCGGATCCTTATGGGATCATCGGTGAAATTTAATTTACCTAGGATCCAAGTAAGCAATGCAAAGCAGCCTGAGTCAATGGAGAACTGCATAACCACCAACCGTAATTGAAATACCGTTTCCTTTCCAGGTCTTCAGGTAAATTCACTTCAGGATAGTGCGAGAGCCAAACTATAGGATTGTGTATCTTTCTCAATATCACCGTTCCTCTTCAGCTGTCGCGCCGCCCATTATAAACTCCATGTACATACGTTTTACAAGCAATAAGCCAGCATATTAATTATTAATGGGTTGTTCTGTCCGTTCATTACAAGCAATAGAGTGCTATTTCAGCCTTTCGCAACGGTCTGCAAACGGTACTGCTTATCATAAATATTACTCTGTCTATAAGAGTTAGTTCTTCAGCTAACCGGTTATGAACAAATGATTTAAGAGGGTAGCTTTGAGGATTGAGTTGGTTTCCTTCTGTTTTACCTGCAAGAAATCTAGTCTATGTGATATTTTGCGTAGGTTGATAAATAGGCGGCTGAAAAACGAAATGGTCGACGAGAATTCATCTCTCTGAATTATGTAGAACAAATGTTCAAATAGCGAGGGAAATGTTCCCGAAAACTTTAGATCTTACGGAAGATGAATTAAGTCTCCCAGGCATAAAAATATCTATTACCATAGAAATTCGATAAATTAAATGTCAAAAGTTATAGTTGAAATAAAGTTTCGGCGATATTGTCAGCGGAAACGTATAATACGCCGAGTAAATGTATTCAAAAGCTAAGACCAGAAGCTGAAATTTCAAAAATGTATGCGGCGAAGAATCAGGGAAAAGGAAGATTCGTATCGAGGTCATTAAGAAATTTGAATAAAGCGGAACGCTAACTTACAAAGAACAATTAGCGGTTTAATGGACTAAGTATTACCTCGGATACCTTCCTAAGTAGGGGAAGCCGCAAAAAATAATTCACTAAACTCAAAATAAACTCGAATAGAAAGTTATTCAGAGGGGAAAATTCGCAGGATGACAGAGAATTGAATGATGCAAAGATGTGCACGAAGACTATTACATTTCCGGTATAAGAAATAACTACAATTCACGATTATGATTAATGAAAATGACGTGAATAAATGATAAAATAAAAATTAATCGACAAATAATTAAATTTTAACGACTCCATCGTGCTTGATAACTTTTTAAGACAATTTGTTCAGTATTACAACGTTTTGATACATTTTCGAAAAGTAAAGTGTATTGAATTTAGTTACTAAATCTCATAACAGCATGTGCCGTTGAAATTCAATTTTTTACTCGAGCATGGACACGAACCTTAGATATGGCACGCACGCAGATTTTTCGCGTTATTTTTTTTATAGGCAATCACACTCGCCAGTAAAAATGGACAGGATAAATTGGAAAGGATGAATGTAAATAATTACTACCTTCAATTGCTACTAATATATTGATTTCTTTAAGAATGCATTTTTAAGGACATCAATTTACCTTAAAATCTACGAATTCCTTTAATCAATTTACCTTAAATCTAATCAGTGATTGATCTTTCAGTGAAATATTCTATGGCATCTTAAAAGGAACTTAATCGTAAAGAATAAAATGAGGCGAAATCCGTCATCTAGAAGATTATCTCAAGCTCGTTGAACTCCTATAGTATATCCGTGTATGTAAATCCTCGTTCCTTCTTTCTGCTTGAGCGCTTTGAGCCGAGGCATGAAAACAAAATCTCTATGGTAATATACTAAATCAGATAACGAGCACAGGGCCCTTTTCCGCGACGGGAGACAGTAAAATTTCGTCGATAAGGACATCATCCCCATGATTATGCACAGCAAACGGCTAACATATGAGATGGCCGCCAAGAATATACGCGTAGGGAAGCGGCAGTTCTCCAACACACATTCCGTCGTCACCTCCACTCCATTAGCACAGCGCGCCTTCGTCCATAATTGCGATTCTGCGTCGCCGCCACTGCGATCACAGCGAAGCTAAGCCGTGGAATGCGAGAGGGATTCAGAAAGACGAGGAAAGGAGGCCCATCCTAGGGATTGGTTGCATTGAACGAGGGAATAAAGAAGAGATCGATGTAGACTTACGGGAGAAGTGGAGATTGATTAAATGAACGCTAAATCAGGCAGATGAACGAAGAGAGTAAACGATTGGATAATTTTTCGCTTAATATATATGAGCGATGGGTTCAAGTTTTTTTCTGTTTGCGATAAAAATATTTTAGGAATAACGTTGTTTTGAAAATATATCAAACCCAAGTCAAAGTAAAGCAGAGTAACTATCCTGTTCTATTTCGTGTAAGAACAAACATATCTCTCTCAGTGATACTGATATAAATATTTTAATAGAATTAGGGCGTAAATGTCTCACGTAAATTCCTTCTTAAAATGCGATTTATATAATTCAGTAAATCCTTTTCTCCTTGAGAAACTTTAAAGGAAATAGAAAATACCATAGATTCTCCACAAAAATGTCTGATTCTGTAAATGTATAAATTTTATCTCCCCATCTCCTTATTCTTCATTTTCTAATGAATGAACTTCCATAAATCAGTTAGTTCGGGGGATGGTGATTATCGAGGAAAAATATAAATTTTATATTCATGTATTACCCTGTACTACTACGGCCGATCCGACAATGAGCGTAAAATAAGATAAATATATGCGAGGACAAGTCGTTTTAGGAAGTCATTATTTCCGCGAATGATATGTGACAACAGTATGCAAAAGAGAACGCTCGGTGTTAAACCCGCTGCCACTACCCGAAAGGCGGTTTGTAGTGTATTCATGTAGATGTAGATATGCAACTTATTCGGGAGGGAAACACTCTTGAAGGCTCATTATACATTATACAATGTCCATGATAATGCTAGATAGTTGCCCATTAAATGAAGAACCAAGGAAAAATATTTTGCAATTAAATATATATTTAAAAGATGGAACATCGCCCAGTGTCTGGGGAAAAACTCTGCTAACATTGATTGGAAATATAATCCTAACACAAGCATTCATAACAGACAATCATTATTACCGAGAATTCAGAAAATTTTTTACACAAATATAAAGTGCAATTCTTTAAACTTGTGGTATGTATCGTCTTATTTAAATATTTCTGAATTCTACTTTAATGATCAAAATGAGACAAGATTCGGAAAGCAAATGATCGATATTTCCGACCCTCTAATTCAAAATGAGTAAATTAAGTTTTATTTCGTTCAGAAAAAGGGCGAGGAAAACTTAAATTAAGTAAAGTTATTTCAGCCAGTGAGTCAAAGATGTAGAGTAGATGGTAAAAGTGAGAAGCACATGCCAGAGAAATGTACACACGCACGTGTTCATGAGCGAAAAATGCGAGGATGCGAAAGAATCCGTGGAACAATGAGAACTTCAAAGTCTTTTAACCTGAACAATTCTTATTAAAATAACAGTCATGTACCCGCATTTTAACTACCGTGCATGCATAATTAACTAAATATTTCGTAGTAATGAAAATAATTAAGAGTATTAAGATATGAAATTTGAAATGTACGAGTGATGCAGACAGAATACATACAGTCAGGGAGAGAAACGTAGTTAGGAAAGGGAGATAAACACAGATAGGAAGGAAGAGCAACAAAGTTGAAAAGAGGAGGAAAGATGCTAATGCGATGGGACGCGGAAGCCAAAGACTCCGCTGACGTTACAAAAGGTGTCTTTTAAAAGTTTAATTTGCCTTTAATTGCGGAGGGAAGGAGCGGTTGCGTGTATTTTTAGCTTGTCACGAGCGCAATTAAAAAGACTGGAAGACAGGTGAATCGGAAGATAAAGAACTCTTAATTCGGCCGACGAATTTCCTTTGGAAGATGAATGGTCCTTTTCTTTCCTTTAGGCTAATAAACCCGTCCTTTTTTGCATATCAACGCCAGTAGAGGATATGCTTCAAATTGATATCGTCCGCGGAGATCGTATGCAAACATATTTAAATGGGGTGCAAAACGAGTAGTTGTACACAAATGTGCTGGCGAGCGAGGCTTAATTTCCACGGAAGGAAAATCGTGCGAAAAAAACATCACAAAAGAGGAACGACGAGGAAGTGATAGTTACGACTATTAGAGACTTTGTCTTTCTGCTTTCTCAATTTCTGCAAAGGTGTGCCGGAAATGTATGCGCGCAGCGACCGTTATCATGGTAAAAACAAACGTTTGGAGGTATAATTTCAGGTCGTCCTCGGGATGATAAATGTGCAAAATTTGACCCTGTTAGCCTTATGCTTATTACGAATTGAAATATTGGGGCAGTCGTTTTGTTCTTAGCCCCAAGCATGAATTTTTTGACGGACTATAGCGATTGTAGAATTTGGATTTCCATCGAAAAGCCTTTCGATCATCGGTATAATCAATAGGATCTGTTCGAAAATTGTTTGTAGATGTAATCGAACCGGATGTCGAGGGAGAGGTAAAAATTGATTATTCATAACTAATACATTAAGGAAAAAACATACCGATATTAAACGTAAATGATATATCTACAATGGAATCGAAGTTTGAAAAGATTAAGTATAAAACTATTTGAAGTTGCTCAATGTATGTTAAAGTACCTACGTTCATATGGAATCCTATATTTTACGCCAGGCTTGGGAAAATGAACACGAAATTTTTATAAATACCTCGACGTCGCCATCTTCTATTTGGATTTGACTTTAAAACTGGAAACGGGTACAAGATGACTTGTTAATGAAATAAATGATCTTTCGAAAGGAAGTAAGACGTGAATGAATCACAAGATGACCAGACTAAATAAAACGATTAGTAGACATACATGATGATTATAGCGTAACTTGGGTCGCCTCTAGAATTTATAAATGAGAATTATCATTAATTATAAAAATTAAATTGACTCTAAGTTATTTACCGTTAAAGAATAAAATTAACATTTAACAATCACTACCACTAAATAAGATAACACCAATAAAACTTGCTATTTTGTTGGTCGTAAGTATGGTGTTGATGACAGAGAAACTAATTCTGACGGATAGAGATTAGGTATGATTTATTTACCATTTCGCAAGGTTCTCACGTGGAATTCGCGAGGAGATACTTTAGAGAAAAAGGTGAACGTTTCAGACATCTCCCAGAAAGAGCACTTCTTTAGCGGCTCTGAAGCCTGCCTTGTAAACGAGACCAAGGAAACGTAGCTCCTGAAGAGAGAAACTAACCTCCTTCACGAAGCGCACGACTGTTAATAGGCTCCAGATAAAGTCCTCATCGTCTCTTTCTCGGAGCGGTTCTTGTGGCTGAGTCGGACGGCGCGTCCTCCCACGCAATCCCACACCACTGCCACCTATCGGCCGTGACTGCAGACGCATGACTACATGCTCACGTTACAGTAAGGCACCCGTCTTTCACGAAGAGCACGCCTTCCAAACACGACCTGCTGACTGTTGCGATCGGATCGAACCTTTCCGCGAATTTCACGAATTACAAATTGAATCCCCTTTCGGTGGCTTCCTTCCTCCGATGAATTACACTCCGCGAAGATTCCGGTGGCGTAAAATGCTTATAACCTTACTTTAGGTTTTAGTGTTTGCGTCTGGAATAACCTTCGGTCCTGAGACTTGAAAAGCGGATTAAGTCCTGAAAATAAGTTTAAAACTCTTCATTATGAGAAGTTAGAGTTTAATCAGTTCGTCTCGTTTACTGAGTTATTATTATTTAGCAAAAATACAAGCACATAAAGGATCCAAAACAGCCTCCAACAGTCACGGAGCATAACGAGATGTATTAAAGCAAAGAAATATTAGGTCATTAACAGAATCTCAGTAAAATAAAATTTTTTTGACTCGAAATTCTGCTTGGTACATGATGATTTCGAGCAAATGGCAGTTATTTCTATGGACTATGTATCAGGACAACAGTCAAATTTACAGTCAAGCAGCTTAGGACCTGGGCACAAGCAATAGTACTGACTTCCCTACTTGGTGATTCCTGACTTATTGGGTATCTTCCCAAAATACAGTGACACATTAACATGTATAATTCTTTTCCAAAGTATATGTTTTCTGGAAGCGAATGAGCTGGTTGCTCATCATAGTAAAATGTCGACTTATCAGTTGAACTCTATCAGCACAACTCTATTCACCCAAGATGCAATCCAATTTCACCTAAGGTAAAGGAAGTATAAATCAGGATCGCTACCGTCAACTGCCAAAAAATATACGATAGTAAGCTTTCGTTTAGTGAGCCAGTGAGAAAGAATACGAAACCTAATTTGTTTTCTTGCAGATTTGTAGGCGTAACCAGATTAAACTTCTAAATTTATTCCTCATTACCTCCAAATCTTCGTCCCACTTTCCAGACGAATCAGTTAGCGCCCTTTGCTCTTTCACTCGATGATCTTTAAATGTTCCATGGGCCATTAGCTCTCCCGATTGTCCTCTGAAATAAAAAAGATAATGAAAACAATTTAAAAGAGCTTAGCTCGAATGGGAGATTGATCCGTCTCGCATTGTGATGTAAGAGCGGGCGGTGTGTTTCCACTGCTGCCGCCTCCATTCCCTGGGCGTCATACTCTCGCCAGCACCACGTTGCGAAACCAACCGGTCGGACTAAATCGGCCCCTATTAATCCTTGAGAAGTGAACCCACTTAAATGTCCTTTAACTCCAATTAGCATGAAAAGCGGAGTCGCCTTGTCAAATCTATAGGCGGTCCATCAAACGGAATGCGAATGGAAAGTTTTTCTCCCCAACTTCCTACCGAAGGGGAGAGAGATTTTAATGCCTGTCGCTCGCGGGAACACATGTTCGATTATGCGCTCATTTCCTGGGGGGGTGTTTTCCATCCGATCCCTTTCCCCGTTCTAATGAGTATTTTTTTCTGAAGGCCGTATATTTTTTCTCGTGTATTCGTAATGGATCAATCAACGCCTCTCATTGCTCCGCGGTAATATTCCGCAATCTCGAAAATTGTAGCTGGAATTAATTCGAACTAAAGCGAAAATAACTGCTGCGGAAAAATAGATAGGAATAGAATGCATTGACAGATTTTACATTTTACCTCAGGATCGATTGTGTCGTATATATTCGTCGTTATTGTCTTACAAACTCGCCTTAACATCAAGGTAACGAAAGGCGTTTCGTCAAGGTGATCACATTCAAGATACGTTCAAATGAAAGCTTGAAGATATGATGAGTCTAAAATTGAAAAATTCCTATGAAAACCGCCAAAATTCGAGAAAATGTGGAAATCGAGCTTAATCATCGTAAATGAGTATCATTTGGGAAAAATTTATTTTAATTAAGAGGGAAAACAAAAGAAAACAAAGACCTGTCGCCCAGTTTCCATCACTGATTTAAATAATCTGCAAGACTTTTTATAATAATAATAATAATAAAGCGTCTTTATTGTGGGGCGAGATTGAGACCAGGTAGTCTCTTTTTCCATATATAATTGTATTATTTAACCTTAGCTTCTAATTATATACCGGCTAGCAATACCAAACTCAACTTTGTACACAAATTGTTACTGATTTACGCGGGAACCACTGATCGATTTTTATTTTTCACTTCTGACTCTCTATAACGCCTTGAAAATCCATTAAAATATTTGTGTGTGCTAATTTTTTAAAATGTGTAAATGCTAATTTTTTATGCGTGTACAGAATATTGCTTACATTATAAATTTACTCAAATTTATAA
Source organism: Ladona fulva (assembly GCA_000376725.2). Lineage (NCBI taxonomy): Eukaryota > Metazoa > Arthropoda > Insecta > Odonata > Libellulidae > Ladona > Ladona fulva. Next base: position 34,702 of record KZ309231.1, on the reverse strand, counting down.
TCTCAAATTTAATGCCACCCATTTAATCAAATTTATAATGTACCTCAATATATTCCTCCTAATAACCTCACTGGCAGATCGAGTGAATAACTTACATAATTTCGCAGATATGGGATTATGAAGAAACATTTATTACTTAAACATAATATTTTATATGCTGCTAACATTACCAATTGATTTAGCATCGAATTGAACCGTTATAACGAAAAAAGTCGATTCAATAGGAAAGAATTTCTTTTCTTGTCTATGAGATTCTCAATTCTCACTAGCTGATACCTATCAGTTTACATACGACCAGGATCACGAAGAAAAGGAGGCGGAACGATGTTATTACTTGAATAACACAGGAAATAAAATAGCTGCAGTATTCAACTCTACATTTTTCTAATTTTCTGTTCTTCTTGATGAAGATATTGCCTGAACGTAAAATGTGAAAACATTACCTTATGATTTATGGTAGAATTAAGAATCTAAAATGATGGGCCTGAGAAGAGATACAGATGCAGTGGAGTATAAGGATTATGTCGTAGCAGATGCTAAATTCTAGTTGCTACAACTCTGTGAGCCGTATTTGACTTCCCACATTATTTCAGGTTAAACTTCGGTGAATGTACACGCATCATTTCCTCTCCTTCAAACACCTGATATGATACAAGGTAAACGGAGTTAATTGGAAGCTTAATAAATTGACTAGAGGATAACTTTCAGCAAATGCGTGGATTACTTCATTATCGAAAGATGGATGTTTGCAAAATCGAATCCTATGGCATTTTCAACTAAATCCCGACGAAGAAATCGGTCTTTACATCGATCGGCGGATTATTCTCCCCATTATTTCCAACGTTCCCATACGAGGATATATTGGTGGCGAAACCGAGTGACACATCTATTTGCCTCCCTTCACAAGTATACATCTTACGGATAGATAGAGGATAAACTACAGCCGGTCTGCGATCGCATAAATCCACGCTATCCAAGACTTCCACGACTAGCACCTCTGGGAAAGCTCACTCCCACTTGAGGGAGAGGTGCAGAAAGGATAAAATCGATTTATTAGCTTGCAGAGGAAGATTGTGGAAGATGGGAAGATGAGGAGAAGCTTTTGACCTAAGGTTGAGCAAATAAAGTGGAAACGTTTTCGAAGAAGATATTAATACAGGAGAAAGAAATGCAGAAAAAATAGCGATAGACAACATTTTAGAGTGTAGAAAGGAGCTCAAAATTTATTAAGGATATTTTAAACTGCTTAAACATTGTGATAATGCAGATTTTAGTCCAAAGAGAAAAAGCATTCCCTTCCGAAAAGAGATAGTAATGTTAATAAACGATACAATAGAATACAGCCGTCTTTATCGCACGAAATTTGAGTCTTGAGACGTAAACAGAATAAGAGGATGTAAATTTCGTTTAGGGAAGATCAAATTATACCTGGTTAAGAATCTAACGAACATTAGCAATCATAAAGAAGTCGTACTCGAGAGCTTTAATTACATCCACAATTATAGGTGGTCTAAAAGATATGCGAACTTCGCATAAGTCCGTGTAAACAGAAACAAAGCGTTCCCAAATTAGGTATGTACCTTAGTCTCAAAACACTAAACAACATAGTGTATGATAATAGCGCACCAATTAACTAAAGTATATTTGGGAGACCCAAAAAATACTTATCGGAGCAGCAAAATACTTGCAGGGAATGAGTAAAAAGAAAGAGGTGAGAAATTTAAAGGGGGAAACTGAGACTTCAAAGCCTCTTGAAGCATAAAAGAGAGGAGAAAGGGAATGATAGAAAGGAGAGAGTGAGATAAGGAGTAGGTGGGGTGAAGAGAATGGGGATTGCCACTGGTGCCTCGTAGGAGTCGTTTATCACGGAAGAGAACAAGACGGGCATGCGCAAGAAAGATCAGAAGGCACCCCTCCTACCGTGTACCCCACCGGCGCAGTTGTGGCGCCATGGTTGGCTGTGGGGGGAAGGAGTAGAAAGGGGGGCTAAACCCCACGCTTTCCATCTCAAATGCCCCAAAGGGGATGTTCTTGGGAGGAGAGACTCCTCGAGACATGAGCAGTATGCCAAACAGAGGTCTTTTCGTTCCCCTAATGGCGATCACCAAGAGATATTCGTGGGCCATAATTCGGTAAGGTTCCTCATCGCTCAATCTTCTCTCATGCGTCCTCCTTCCAGCTCATTTTAGTGCTGTCCTCTTCGTTCAACAGCCCCATTGTCTATGGCCATCCGTTAGTACGCATATTTTAGGGAGGAATTTGTAGGACGGACCGATTTCCACAAAATTTGTCTCGCAAATTTCTCTGTTTAGCATTTAGCCAAGACACTAAAGTTGAGCCGAATCGATTTTTTTAACAACTCTACCTTTTTCATGTAATTTCTTTTCGGGAGCTAAGAATCATCTTAAGTCAAGTCCACGAAATTCTCTATATATAGAACGCGCGATTGGTAAAAGCAAGCGTGATCTGCAAACTAACTAGAGGAATGACTATAATCACCAGTGCACTTCCATAGAAATCATGACTCTTTAAACAAAGAAAAAGCCACTTCTAAGAATCAACTGAAGCTGTCAACTAAAACATTTACTTCAGAAAACTAATTATCTTAAAGTTATACGATGCACTGTTTTACTCTCGAATGTCAGAGTTCATTTCGTGATTTCATAGTTCCGTTTATTCTTTCCTTAAAATTTGGTCTAATTGATCTTTTTTTATGTACGAGTGATAAATTACTGACAAACGCCAGATCTATCACTAAATTTCCTTTTATGAAATGATTTTTATTCAATACTTTGTGATACAGAAAACTTTTATTAGCTTTGGTGATATATCAGCAATTCTTTGATGTCTATCGAATATCCAAAGAATTATATCCACCGCTATCATGCGTTTACTTTAAATAGAAGTCAGAAATCCAGCTGGTTCAATTTAACACACATCAGTCAATTTATTTCGCCATTGTCTGAATTTTCCGCGGAGCTTTAATTTGCTTTTTGCCTCATTATCTTTCTTCAGGTCCTTTCAAAGTAATCCCTATTTTCTTTCACACTTCTGCTCCATTGTTCGCAATATCTCATCTCTCTTAAAGAAACTTCAATGTTTGTATTAAAACTCCTAATCTGTCCTTTTCCTCCCGTGCGTTTCTTTTGTCCAACTCACGATTGTACATAAAAGTTATTTTCCACTCATTTCCCTTTACGTCTCCTTCCATCCTTTTATGTCGTATTTATGGTCTCCTCTCTGCGATGCAACGCGGAGACGAGAATGACAATGAAGGCCGTAAAATTTTTATTAGGGAATCGGAAAAAAATTAAGAGGAAGACAAACGGAGAGGGACTCGTGGTGGACGGACGCGAGTCCAAGAATAACGGTAACGTTTGAGGACAAAGGCGTGACGAGTTGAGGCTTTTCAGAAAAAAATGTAGCAAAGACTGAGGGAAATTGAGGGAAAATCCCGATCCGATCGAAAGGTAAATACCCTTCGGTAGATGGCCACCGGTTTAGCGTCCCGTATTGAATTGTATGTTAAATTTGCCGTTCAGCAGTAGAGTTGAAGGCGAATTGGAGGGTCGCAAAAACCAGTCGTAAAATTAACGTATACGTCATTTTTCAAGCTATGTTAACTACATTTGGAGTTCGTCGTTATTTGTATGGTTAGGTATGTTAAATTTACTAAGCGTTGGCAACGTATAATGTTTATTTAACGTCCACTATAAATAAGTTCGGTGAGGTCTATATCTGAAAGGCATTTTTAAGGCCGTACCTCCCAGCTGGTATACCCACCTGATTAGCTTATGCGTAACACATAATATTCGAGAGTAGTTTTTCCTGATTATATTATACCCCTCTTCATTTGCAAAACATTTCATCGTTTAGAGGGCGTTCGTAACGAAGACATTACGAATTTTCAAACGATAGTTAGGTCCTTCCTCGTCAGATTGCATTCAACTAAAATACCAAAAATATAGATTCAAATTCTGATAAATTTATGTTAATACGCAGATTAGCTGCAGATAAAAAAGGTAGGGAAGCTCAGTGCTGCAGCAAATACTCCTTCCGAAGTCTAAGATAGCGGCTATTGACGACGGAAAGGTACCCACGATTAAAATTGTGCGCCGCGCCTTGGCGGCGTAGCGAGTAACAAATTCAGCGCAGGTAAAGCATTTTCCTCTACTCAGAGTAGGGATTATATTGGTGTTTAGGAGTTAGCGGAAGGAGGGAAAGGCCGAAGAAAGGAAAAGGGGAGAGAGGATGTGAGTATGGGTGTGATGTGTTTAAGGAGAGATGATTCCGTATGACTACCGCGATCCCTCCCTCTTGATAAAGTGGAAATGAGGGAGGCGAATGACGTATGGCTAAGAGCTGTTTGAGTGAAGATATTTGAGGGATGTGGCTAAAATTGGAGGGACTTCGTCAGAGGGATGGACGTGAAGAGGCGAGGAAGGTAAACGTGGGATCGATAGAAAATAAGTGAAGATAGGATTGAGAAAAAAGGATTGTTTATTGAAAGTAAGTTTTTTCATTTATAATGTAAGCTGCGAAGGATTTCTTAGCCATTCGCAGTGTACATGGTATGGAGAAATAGAAGAAATATTTGATTCAAATCGCAGGAGTTTACTGTTAGATCGCTTTCACTAAAGATGCATTACCTTTTTTATGTATAACGATTTAAGTAGGTAAGCAATGCCTTGCAATGGTGTATTCACCTCAGTTCTACGTTTTAGATTACTATATAATAAATCATTCTAATTGATTTTCTAAACCTCTGACGAGATAACTTTAACGCTGATGTAAATTGGTGTGCTAATGATGATTGGTCATTAGATTGGCATCGACATTATCTCTAGCATTTTATTAGAATTATGTAGAATTTCTGAGTTAGAAATTAAAATTTCTTCAAATATCCTAAAATATTTCAAAAATACAAATTTAACATACAAGAACAATGTTTATATTTTGATTTTGTACGAAAATATCAAGTGCATTTATGAAAATGTCAAAACACCGAATTGTTCATCTACCAAAAAATTACAAATGTACAATATAATATAAATGAATATAAATATATTATATATAATATAAATATACGACAATGGTCTACTCCTTGGAGACTGAGATTCTGAATTAACACTGAAATCAGTTGAATTAAAAGTATTTAATAGCAAAAGAAGTCATGCATATTTAAGTAGATGGTTATGAAGAGAAATTGTACAAATGGACGGAGAAAAATATGTAAAAAAGACAAGTCCATATTAACTAATTTAGCATACTCTTCTCAGAGATAAATTCAACCGGAAGAGAGTTAACTCGGGATAAGCTGGATAAAACAGGCTATGAAGACCGAAATGGAGAAGAAATAGGATACAAAAAAGAGAAAATCCACTACACGGAGAGGCCACCAAAATGATGAACGATTAAGAGCAGAGTGAGAAGCGGTTTACTCAAGCGCTCCATCTTACACGGCAAGAAATATTCCTCGGGCCGAAGCAAATTAAATAGAGAAATAATTCCCGATCCTTCCGCTAATACCTTCCGGTAAAGTTGACAGAAGCCGACGATATGCCTGTACACAAACTCATCCGCGGGCAAGGAGATAATTGCACCGACGCGTAACAGAAAATGGGAGGTTTAAAAAATATCCCGCGCTCTTGGAGGAAAAAGAGTCATTTCCATTAATATGCATTACTGTCCGGGGCACAAAAAACGGCTTTCAGTAAATGGGAAAATGAGGAGGGATGACAAACGGTGGATGACAGGAGCGAAAGAAAACGGCGAGATTAAGGGGTGATGAAGGGTGGATTGGCAAGGAGGGTGTAGGAGAGGGTGCAGAAGTGGGTGATGGACGAGGGACAGAGGTTAGCCTTTATGGGTTGGGAGAAAAGGGTTGAAAGGAGTGGAGGGGAAGAGAAGATGCGACGGCGGCGTGAGTGGGCACCGTGGAATTCCTGCTGGTGGCGAAGGGGGCAAACGCTCTCCGCGCTGCGCTGTCTGCACAATGCCATTTTTATGCGCTCGGCGTACCTTGAATAGTTACGCGCAGGCTTACTCCATGCTCTACGTATCCCTGCGCATAAATCCAAGTATATCAGACTGAGTAGGAATAATACCGTCGTGATCCGTCTAAATTCTTCTGACCATGTATATGTATCTGATATTTTCACTGTGCGTTATCTCTTAGGTTATTTACTTTAAAGCCGCCAAACGATATCCGGAATTCGATATTTCAATACTGCTCGACACACAACTGAATGAATAAATACTGACATTTTAGCGCTATGATCTTTTGTTATCGAGTAACCAAATAGATTCTAAAGTTCTTCCTGATTTCGTTACTATACTGAAGAAGTTTCAACACGCCTCTCGTAAAATTAATTGCAAATTTTCTGTTTTTACAATGGGTTGATGTAATGGAAAAATCGTTCATTGCAACACAAAATGAAATAAATGTTTTAAAAATCTGAAATCCATTCCCAATTTGAAGAAATTTTCATTAAAAAAGAGGAAATTAACCCTAAATTACAAGGAACCTTGGATTACTTGTGATAGTCCATTTAAATAACCAAGATATATTTTATATATATCAAATGTCAAGTCAGAAGATGAATTGACATTTCGGAACCTCAGTTTTATTAAATACTTCTGCATTGTTACTTTCCCTCCTCTCCATTAGAATATCATTAGTTTTCATTTTTCAATTAGCAACAAAAATAATTAATCTAAACCTCAAATACAGCTTTGATATATTTCATAATTATTTTAGTAGAGAGAATACATAAAATAAACAATAAGCAAAAGGCGAAGATAGCAATATAATCAGATTAATAAAAAGGATAAATGAAAAGAATCAGCGCCAACCCACACTGAAGTAAAACCTTCGAACGTTTTCTCTCCGAATTACGTCAATACACGTTATCCGCGAATTGTTCCAAAACTAGAACTGAGAATTGTAAAACGTCTTAGGTCAAATGGCTGAGAAGATATTTTCATTACGAGCCGTTCCTCTTCCTCTTCTCCATCAATCATCTCTATCTTTATCTACCCTTTCTCTCAGCTGCTGACGTCACACTTCTCTAGCCACGGCGGTCGTTGGACGATGGACCGTTGGGACGTGCAACGGAGCGCATATTAATGGAGGATATCTGTTGGATGTTTATTTTCACGGCGACTTCTCCCCTCCGATAGCATTAGACAGTTAAAAGCGAGACGCTATCGAAATATGAGTCACGGATGCGGTACGGAGGAATCGATGGGTTAGGCTGGCGAATATTACATGCACTGCCGACAGAAAGACATTAAATTGCGACTGCAGCAAATGGGCCCAACATTAAAATGATTGGTTTCCTTTGAATTCTCTAGAACCAAGAGGGTTTATTAATATAGACCTTTTTAATTTGAGGATAAAAATCAAAATTTTAGACTGAGCCTAGGCATCTTTCCATTTCTACCAAAGGTCTACCAATGATTAAAAAAAGGCTCTGAAATGTATAAATTTGTCCACTTTGGATGAATATGTGAAATGTCTTTATTTTATTCTCATTCACACATGTTATCCATGCATATAGATTAGTTGTAGTATGAATACTCGAGGGAAAAATATTTTATATGCGAGATATTATCTTTCAACTATTTTTCCTACCTAAATTTCACATCCAAGCTTACGCCGCTCATTCGGCGTTTACAAATAAATAATACATAATAAGAGTTGGTGATAAGTAAATAAACTGTTACTATGTGGTAATAATATAAAAATCCTTTTATAATTATATGTTTTAGCTGCGAGTGAGCTACACCAATGACGATTAAAGAGAAATTTGATCTGATGTTTTCACGGGAATAAAGAATGTGACTCTGGCAGCATGAAAAAGTAAGACATTGTCATAAAGATCGATATTTGTATAGCTGGAGCATCATATATTGGCGAGATACGTGGAGTACGATGGAACGAAAGTTCGCAAAAACCTTTGATTTTTATCTAGAAAAAGAAATCTCGAATGATGAAACTGAAAAGGGGAGGCTTGCGTAATATCTTCATTCGCCCCTCATGAAAACCGACTTCAAACTTAATCATGAACAACAATATGGTAATCTTCAGATATCTTACATGCGAAATTTTATTGCTTTATTTGATGCGTGACATTATCTCACTCACGCATCAAATAAGATAAATCATAACTCAGAAATGATTCTTTCGATGCAGTATGAAAAAGAAGCATGAAGAGTCACACCTCAATATATCTGCGAATCTTATTTCTGCGATTCATAATGCATTTCACGTCAGGAAAAGTTTCGTAGCGCAAACAATCGATCACTCTTCTTGATTTATAAGGCAAATGTACGCGGGATTCGGTCGCCCGATCTGGATCCGTTCCAAATCAGTTCGCACCGTCTCTGCTTCGAATAAATCCCGCCTCATTCCAAGCGTGCGTCTCTGTCCTCCTCATTCCTTAGCCCGTCTCTCTTATAATTCCCTCATTCTCTCCTTTGCAGGACCAGATATCCCAGGATTCCTCCTGCAGCCCTTCCGAAAGCCCAAGAGGATCCGAACTGCCTTCAGTCCGAGCCAACTGCTCAAGTTGGAGCACGCGTTCGAGAAGAATCACTACGTGGTGGGCGCAGAAAGGAAGCAGCTTGCGCAGTCCCTCAGTCTAACGGAGACTCAGGTGAGGAAAAACCTCCTCTTTACTTCAGCTCGATCGCCAATGATTACGGGATTAATTGCATCCGATAGGAGGATAGCAGGAAGTGCGTGCGATTGCAGATAGTCGCGACGGGATATTTTGATCGCGTAGTGTCTGTCTGTCGCCTCGATTAACGGGATGGGCTCTGAAGACGTAGTATTGGTGGTCGGCGACTATTACGTTGGACTCTTATAGGAAGACATTTGATCATAGTTTAATAGGGAACGATCTTAAAGCCGTGACTGATTGCTTTTCTAGGACTATGCCAACTAAACTAACAGAATCGCGAATTCACAGAAGTTGTGGGTCCTCCTTAATCGTTGGAGATCAATATTATTCAGCCGTTAAAATCACCATCTCATCTTCAGCGCCTTTCCTGTGGAAGAATTCTAAATGAAATTAGAAAACGTTCTTGTAAATCTCGAAACATCGAGTAATCTCCGACGAAGACTTCTAAGCATTCTATAAAATATGTTTTCCGCAAGGTAATACAAATAAATGCGTCACCTTCTGTAAATTTTCTGCAGACAGCTGCGCCAAATGCCACTTTCAGCTGGATACCGGTAATTACATAACTGCTTAGTTTCCTTATCCCTGCTTTCTCATGTCAAGCTATCAAAGAAATAATGAATTGAGAGGAATAATTATTGATACAAGGCTATAATACTTCTTCCCTTTTAAATTATTGCGACCCTGAAGTTAAAATTTACACCAGATTCTGTGGAAATCACTCGTATTCCCTTTCAAATAAAAAAGAACTAACTAAAAGTTATAGCTTTGAGTTGCTGGCATGCATTAGTTATAATTCCAATTTTTAAATTCCACCTTCAAATCTCAATTTATACTCCACCAGTATCGATTCTCTACCGACTTATATTTCCGTTTCAAAAGTTATAGCTAATTACAGAGGTGCCTAAGGCCGTTCCGTGGTTATTGACCTGCGTTACTACTTCATTATGTAAATTAAGTATCCTCTGGCAAACTCGGATACTCATAACGCGATATTATAGGTAACACTCATCAGCTAATGCTACGATCATTTGGAAGTTGCGGAGCAGGAATGTCGTCAGTGAAACGTGTTACCTCCTTCTCCGAGATTCTATAGCCTGAAATAAAAATGCCATCTCCTATGCATATCCAATTAGAGATAAGTTCGCATGTAGCGGTGGCATTTAAGTGCGGCCTTCATCTGTTCGCCTTACCTTTATTTGCGTGTCATAATGTATTAGCGATAGATGTTAGAAATGCGTGAACGACTGTAAGAGATTAATAATTTCGCAATTTAACTTTTAAAAGTTTCTAATTATCTCTTGGTGACATAATTTTACGACCCCTTGAAAAACTAAGCTCGCTCGCTGGCGGAAACGGTTAGTTCTTAGCATGCAATGCTCGCAATATTTTCCCATCGGCCTTATGAGCTTAGTCGTAATTTTTCAAAGGTGACAAGACACGTCCATTTAAAATAGAAATCGCCGGAGAGCAGCGAACATTTCATGTCATTTTCCTATTCAAATCGATTAGCACTTTCACTTCAGCGATTTGAAAATAGCCAGCCAATGTAAGCTTGCTCGCGTTAGGTTATCTCTCGTATACCACCTTTCTAAAATACATGTACATACTTACCCCTGAAAGAATCGGATTGCTGGCAATGTTAAGGCAAGCTATCTTCTTTATGGTCATTTTCATCTTGAAGATTACCAACTACTTCTAATTGGATTTAAAAATGATACAGAATTCGGAAGAGATATTTACGTATTATTTTATTTGAGACAATTTTAGTTAACTTACAAATTGTTCATTGTAGACTGCGGATTACGTTCACGTTAGAGCAAAGAATCTTACTTATTGAATCGACGGAACAATCTTTTCTAACATAATAAAAAGTAGGAACCGGTCATTGTAAACAATTAGTTATTCAAGTTCTGTAATCTATAACTTCCGAAAACACTTTGAGGCAAAGAGAATTATTTTAACTATAAGACAAAGATTATAACTGGCGAAAATAATATATATATACATAGTAGAATTCTTTGGTTAAATTTTTAGAGGCAGGTAAAAGATGGTGTTTAGGTTAGAAATTATGAGGGAATGAAGTAATTGGCCGGGAACAGTACACCTCGAACAGCTGCAACTAACCAATTCAAATGGCACTTATCGCCCTGACTCTAACAAAAATGCTGTATATGAAGATGCTGAAACCGTTAATAAAATATAAAATTCTCAAATATCTACGCAAGCAGTAGCTTGTGCAATGAATGAAATGAACAAAATAATGTTCACGTTTTTCGAATGAGACATTATATTTCAATTAAAACCGTACTATAATTTTCACTATGTATACATTTGAATGCCGAGATTAGAAGAGAGTTAAACAGTTGAAAAGAAAGAATTGGTCAATCGATCAGCGCCGTGATATCTGAATCGTAGCTCTGTTCTCTTCGATATAAATCGAGGACATCGATTATCACATCCTTAACCCTTTCCTCGCGAGCGAGAGAAAGTCAGCAGCTTGTGCGGAGGAGTGGCAGATAGCCGCGGTGCACTCGGGGGAATAATTTTAGTAGAAGCGACCGGCATTAAAAAGTAATGAGGAAGGGGAAAAGTGTCCACGGAGGGGGAGGGGCTTGTACACGAGACAGTTACAGAACGGAGTTGGAAGATGGTGGATTTTTATTTATTTTTCCGCGAGGAGAATTGAGATTCCGCGCAGGGAGTCGGTGACTGGGCGGGACCAACCCTTCTCGCCCACGCCGATGGGCAAAGGGTTGCAGTAGAGGAAGAATTGAAGGGTATTAGATGTTGCGGCCGTGAGGGGAATTCGTCGAATGGGGTGGCGAAGGGAGGGGAGAATGGAGAGCGGATACGAGGCGTCAACTTCAAAATCACTCTCAGTCACTACCGGACAACTCCTGACTTAAACTCATCCTTAAGACTCATCACTCTTCCGAGACTCGCGCCTTCCGCACACTTCCTACCGCCGATTGCTTTTCGGCGACGCTTTTCTCGCAAAAAAGTGTCTACCACTCGGTGAAGCTCTCTGGTTCAGTTGAACCAGAAGTTTGGCTGAACCAGAGAGCTGAAAAATAATACAAGGAAGTTAAGAGGGCTTATAATTTTGAGTCATCGTTTACAGGCCGAGAAGCAGAATTCAGATTTTCTCACAGCTAACCCTCATAGCCTGAAACACTGCTTACATCGTTCTAATCCTACAAGATTTTTCTTGGTTCGCATATTTACAGTATTACTACTACAATATCACAATTAATCTATTACAATCTAATGCAGCTATGCTTAGTGATATGGAAAAGCTTCAAACTCGGATAACAAATTCGGATGATAGAGACATGGTGCGCATATACCTTTTTTAAAACCCAGTCAAATCACTGGATACAAATCCAACCTCTAATGCCAGATGATAGGTATTTAACATATTTATGTAACCATATGTTTATTATGATTCCCTCCCCGTTTTACCGTATAACTGAGGAAAACATTTCAATAAGGAAAATAAATATCCAGCCAGTATCCAAAATATTGATGAAAATCAAATATTCAATAACAATAACATCGAGTTAATTAACTGAGCTTTGACTGCTTGGCCAAACAAATTCTCGTCTCATTTGAAGATCTGGCATGCACATTGTACTATTGAAGATGATAGTTCATTATTTACACTCTCCACCTTTTATAAAATACATAAAATTTTAGTTTTATGATACAAAATAATAAATTATTTGACTGATTTATGACCCACTTAAATTTTCGCTGTTTCATTTGCCCTTGGGTTTGACGAATTTTTAGTTTCTTCTTTTGAAAAAAAATCATCTTGCGCCGCAGGTCAGACTCGAATATATGCTAATTTATTTACGATTCAGATTAAAAAGTTCCAATGGAAGACTTCGGGATTTCTGGATTTGCTGGCGGATTCCCCGCCAGGTGGTTTCGAGTTCGAAGAATTTCCATATTTCTTCCTCTCATTCCGTCGGGATTTATTCCTTCCCCTTTCCTTCTTAATTTCTTCTTTTTCTCTCCTCGCACGTCCTTTTCCTTCCATCGCTCTCTCTTTTATTTGCCTTCCCCTCTCCCCCTTCCATTCTCGCCGCTCCCTCCTTCTGACACACTCCCATCACGTACCAGAGGATTGTTCCTGCAACAGCCATTGTCTCTGCGTCCCTCCTCACCCCCTCTTTTGTCTGATTCCCCTCTCCTCTGCCATCCAGCTCAGAGAGCTCATCTCATTCTAATCATCTCACAAACCTTCCCACAATTAGACGCCCTGATCAATTGAAACGGTGACACTGGATTACACATAAGTCGTCTATTGTAATGGGTAATTAGGGACGATTCGTTGGCTTTTGGTGACATTACCAGTGTTTTGCGTGAACTCTATAAAGTAATAACGTATGAATAGTATCTTTAAAATTCTAAAACCTAAAACTATATTCAACAATAAGGAAACTAAAATCGTGACTGTTTCATGTATTTATTTGGTTGGTTCCACAACAATAACTTTTCCTCGGACTGGAATTTTGTGATAATAATGATTCAGTAAACTGACTGATGGATAATGTTGTTTAGTTATTAAGTGTTACTAAAGTTATTTTTCGGTTCTTCCATCATAGAACCGAAGAGTCGTTAGTTCAAAGGTTGGTTGGACCCGCTATTACCTTCCAAAAGCTTTGGATAGGGAATGGGGCGTCTAGGCAGGATAAGGAGTTAGACAATTCATCATTACTTTCCCCATTGAGCCGAAATGTAAAAGTAAAATGAAACAAGTTCACGTAGTTGAGGTAGATTTTGACCGATCCGACAGTGAGCGTAAAATAAGAGAAATAGACGCGAAGACAAGTCGTTTTAGGGACTCTTTTTTTCCGCGAACGATACGCGATAATAATAAATTAAAAAAGTAATTCTACTCTTGGTGTTTACACACCCTGCCACACGTTGGAAGACGGCTTGCAGGGTACTTTTGTAGATGTAGATTAACAAAATTAATATCTATTTTCATACATTCAATAACTGGCCAGCGTAAAGTCAGCATCTCTCATTGATCATAACACTATTATATGCATAGCATACGTTGAAAACGTTTAATCATTCGAATATACCCAAACTCTTTGCAAAGTATAGTAAATTCACGGGCGAAGTCTTATTATGTAGAAAAAAAGTAGTCATATTCAAGTCACTAGAAACGCCAGGAAATATTTTCATCAGGTTTGAAGGAAGAACGGTAAAATCTTTAATAATTTTTATGGATTCTCTAATATTTTATTTTTTATAAAATCCGTTTTTTTCCTTATTATATATTTTTTTAAATTCAATACAGATGGAATTAATTTTCGCTCAGATAATTTTATCATTACCGTTTCCTTCGTCGAAAACAGGTGTCTTAATTAGACTTAACATGCGATGCAATGAGGGACGGGTTACAATTTAATTAGCGAGGTAACTTCCCAATAACTTATTAGCTATAAAATTGCTGCGTTTGAAACATTTTGTATTCCTTCTAAGAACATCCAGATAGTGCTTACTGTTGTTCTGCTTACTTGGAATATGGCGAATATCTCTTAAACATGCCCGCAACATGCCCGCAACAATTTAGAGGCAGAGTTAACTACCAGCAGCCCATTGAGCAATTACTGTCGTGTACCGGAAGTAGAACCAAAACATCTCTTTCATATTCACGGGGTGAAGCTTTCGAATGAAGTGTTTATGGTAGTGCATTGTAAAGGGTGGGCAGTGCACTCTGGATGCCCCCTGCGAAGGAGGGAGGAAGGGAGTGGCTGCAATGGAGGGGTAAGAGAGGGGGAGGATTGTTGAGGAAACATCACTCAGGATAGACTTCATAGGGAGTGCCTTTGGACACGCGTTCGAAAGGGTGATTCGAGGAAGAGACTGCGCTAGGATGAGATGAGGGGGGGTTGGGTGGGGGCGCTATATTGGAGGAAGGTCTTTTATGGCCACAACTGCGAAGTGCAGCATGAATCCCAAATGAGGGCAGTGGCTGTCATGCACTCCCTCCTTGCCAACTTCTCCCCTGCACCAACATTGCACCCTAAACACCTCCTCTCACTCCATCTAAGGTTGCACACATGATGGATGCTCATTCAAGGCATGGCTTTTCGGAAAACAGATAGATGATTAAGAATTCTTGGACCAGAAATATACAAGAACTACGATTCATTTTCATGTTTCATTTTCATACGAGTAGAATAAGACTATCGTGAATAATTTACGCTACTTTTACTGGATGATTCGAGAATATCCATTTCAAGTTGTCCTTCGAAAATTCAGGAGAGGCTAATTCATAAGCATAAGAAATTATTTCGATATTCTACCGGTTCTTACGTAATAGATTTATAGTGCCAGAGAAGCATCAAATTTAATTTCCAAAATTTGTTTAATTAATTTAAATGTGGAAGAGTACAGAACCGATTAATACAATTTCATGTGGAACTCTTCATCCAGGATTGTTAATATGTTTATACGAATAATATATACAGGTTATAGTAATTACATTGAGAGAAAACATTTCGTATCAAATCTCTGAATTGGAAATCTTAAACTAACCTTCCATCCGGCTTCTTTACTTAGAGTAAGAAAGAATGAGTTATTATGTTCTCCTTCAAATGAAAGTACTTCAAGAACTCAACATCGGATGTATAACATGTAGCGTAAACGACGTTATACATTCTTTCCCATAAAAATTTACAGGCGTGAACAGTAACTGCGAAAATCTGAATCCCACAATTTTTGAATTAGTCATTCCACAGCTCGCGATTTCCCGAATGATTTAGTCCCCATCATACTTGCCAACTCCGTGCTTTAAGAGGAGATATCAGCATACTTTGCTTTCATCACTATACTGAGGAACGGCGTTCGAGACTCGGTCGTCGCATGCAAACGCGTCCGTCCGTTGCCAGCTTTTCCGCAACTCAACGCATGCTGCATGTGTTTGGATTTATGATAATAGTAAAACACTTCAATCAGCGACGCTGGTAGGGTTAATATTAGATGAACCTTCGTATTTAAGTTAGACGAACGTTGCTAGGGAAGTCTCGCTTTCCCTCGAAATAAGGTATGTCTATACCTCTCCAGTAATTTATCCAATTGTCTATAAACATTTCTCGGGGAAAGATATAAAAATCGTAGGGCACAATCGCACTCCACACTTAACTGATTTCCACGCTTCATTCTCAGGCTTCCCAATAGTAGAATTGATTGGGTTGTGGGAGAAACTCTTTTAAAAGTGTCAGCGTTAACTCTCCTTTTATGACTCCATTGTTCGAGCGATTGCCTTTATTTTATCGCGGATGGGACACGTCCGGGAGGAAAGCGCGTTTATCACGTCGAAATCCATTTTCTCCTTGTAGAGACATCTCGGAGGAGTTTGAAGGTGCGCTGAGGAAGAAGGATTCCCGCAGAGCCGAGCCTTGTCGTGATCGTTTGCCTTCAACTTTCGGTATTGAGTTAATACGGGGCGGAAGAGGGAGGGGGGGAGATCGTATAGCGGCAGCATCCGAATAATTGAGTGCTTCCCTATCGCCTCCTTCATCTCCATTCCTCTTTTCCCCTCATCAGCCACTCCCCTTCTGGACATCATAAACCTCTCCGCTAATCTCTCTCCTTCCCTTTTACTCCCAGAAAAATCCCTGCGGCCCTTAGCTCTGCCTTCCTATCTTTCCATTAGTGTTTCTCTTTTGCTTGTATTCTTTATCGGTTGCATCTTCCATCCGATGTAAAATCATCCCCCTATTTTGAAAATTATTCCGCTTTAGAGTAGAAATATCTTCTATAGTAGAGTGGTTATGCTAAATTCACTTGCTTTAAGCAACATAGCATATATAGAGTGCAAAGTTTAATTTCTTTTCTTATATTTCTGGAAATTTCTTCTTATAATCCAGTGAAACTTGCTTTAACAGATACGGTTAATTTTCCATGATGATAATAGGCGTTCCATTAGATTAGGCAATGACAAATTTTGATGCTACATCTCCTCGGAATTAATGTACGTTGAATATGTCATCACATTTATAAATAATATAAATTATTAAATTCATTAATATTGAAATTTTAATAAATTTTTATTGTTATAATTGTGGCAAAATTTATTATTCATGCCGCTTACACTCCAAGGGAAAATGCAAAACTTTTGCAGTGATGTCTATTGAGACATTTCCTAGGTATAAGCGGAACGAACAAAATACAGCGAAACCTCTGAGCAAAAACATAAAGCCACGATTCGAAGGGGAAATTAAATATGTTTGCTACCTCCCAGTGCACTTCTACTTTCATTGTCAGTTCACTCATTGTCAATGAAGCACGACTGTCAGTCTTCCGTCACAAATTTCTCCATACACCACTCTCTCTATCGTTCGCAGAAGTCGAACATTTCTTCCTCAGCAACTCCTTCACGTAAAGCAATTTTTATTACGGTCAAATCAGCGAGGCGCACCTAGAAGGGCTCTGATGAAGCAGCCCGCGCGTATGCGAAGCCGCGCCAACTCATGAATCGACACGGCTTCCTCCTCAGAACTCAGACCGTTTGACTCGTCTGGCGCGTCAGAATTTCACGCGACTAGTCCTCCATCATCCGCCAACAGCCTTTCATCCTCGGCGTACACGCGCGCACGCCTTCAGCAGCATTCTCTGCGTCCAGTGCTCGCCCACACTCCCACCCCCAACCACGAACCTTCCCAGCGCACGTCATTCAGCCTTTTTGTAAGTCTCGACCCCACTCGCTGCATTAGCGATCAGAGGATTATCATTACAAGGAACACAATGGCTTCGAATCAGGGATTCCTTAAGGAGGACACCTCCCTCCCCCCCTCGCGACTCAAACGCCCACCCCACTCGCCCCGCGAAAAAAACGCGTATGCACACAATGCCCGTCACCTAAACTCAACGTGCAACTGTCCTCTATTTCCTTTTCAAACGCATCATCCTCCCCGCGGTAGCACTCACCGTTCCGTTGCATTCAACCCTTACCTCCCTCATTCCTTCCTCTCACAAACTTCCTCTCTTTAATCTCCTCAACCTCCACTCATGCGCAATCAACGTCTTCCTTTTCATTGCCTCGGACAATTAAGCATTCTTTCATCAGGTTTTTCCCTCCCGTTCGCGGCAGTTCCTGTTAGGCCACGGCGATAAATCCATCGTGCGCATCCTTGGACGAATCCTAACGTTGGTTTCCCCCGTGAGAAAGACATTTGATTGGGATGAGAAGATTTGTGATTTCCGTGCGACGAATTGCCCTTTTAGCAGTGGTGCGCTCCGCAGTAGGCATCGCGTCGAGAAATTGCTTGACAAAATAATCGTCTAATCAAAGAGCTAATCAAGATACGATGTTTAATAAAGTTGTATGAAGGATAAACAGACGTTTATAATACCCACATGGGTGGGACTCAAACCCAGGTTTTCCACTTACACCACTTTCCCACTAAAGCTATATTAACTATGACGCTCACAATATATTTATCTCTATTTCCCTTTGGTATAAGACTTTCGGACGTAATTTTTATTTAACAACAGTTTTTCTCAATCTCTTATAGTTCGTCAATATCTCTTAAAAATCTTCAACGCAGCCAAGATATCATGCAAGATCCTTTCGAAAAATGAAGAGGAAAAAGTTCTCCAAATATTCTAATACCAAATAATTACTCATTATTGTCCTGGCACGTTATATTAGGGTTACTGTTTTTAAATTAACAGGGGAGATTAAAGGTCCGCTTGATACCGTACTTTATTTAAGCCTATGATCTTAGTTCCATCATTCAACATTACCATTTCGAAATTTGTTGTACTTTATCGACAAGTCATCATTTTCCTACACTTTCACATTTCAATTACTGTACTCTCAGTCACCATTTGGAAGATCAACTATTCCTTTTTTCTGAGAAAGTGGTTTTCAAAATATAAATTTTGCGGGTGCATTTACATGATTACCCCCCGTTTCTATTAATACGCTCTTTCAAACCTACTCTTCTAAAATATTACATTATTCCACAGCGCACCTTTTACACAGGTTCGCTGTTGTTTTTTTCTGGGCGTAGAACATAACTAAAGCTGCGAATTCATTAAAATTGGGTTCAGCAGTTAATTTTACTAACATTGACGTCAAAATTCTAAATGAAACACGAATAACAAATATATAAAAATATAAATAACATCAAAAATAATTGGATGATTAACAGCAGGAAAGATGTCTTAGAGAAATTCATTAGCTAGAACGAACTTAAATCTCAATTTAACTCCTCTTGTGCACTAACCATGCGAAGAAAACTCGGACAAAGAATGGAAAAGATAACACGACCAACCGTGCAAGAGTTGCAAACGGGCCAGAATTACGTCCTCACTCCGGCATTCCATCAAATTCATCTTGGTGTGTTTACTCTATCAATCCGCGCTCCATATCTCTCGAACGATTCAATCCTTAGCCTCGCCTCTCTTAGGTCTCCTTATTCGAGAGCTCCGCGATGAATGAGTTGACGCTTAACGGTAGGGAGTGGAACAGTTGTCGGTGTCGCATATTTCGTGGCATACGCATCTCCGACGACTGGAGAGAATGGACGTCAACGTTTAAAGCGGCGATGCGAAGAGAAGGGACTCGAGATGAGGCGAAGGAAATGTACGAGCGAAGGGAAGAAGATGGAAGGATGAAGTCCGCAGGTTATGACGTGAGAAGGGAAAGGAGATGATTGGGAAGATGGAGCGATACGGGGAAGAAAAGAGGTATTTGGAAGTCAGTCAGGATGAAGGATGAATAGGGCAAGGAAATGTATGAGAAGTTGGCACAAAGACTGGTTATCTCTTTTCCCTTACTGGGGAGTGGGAGGAAGATTGACATTCCAATGAGACTACCAAAACGATCGCGTTGCCCGAAAATCATGAGAGGTCTTTGGCTATCGGAAGCGTTTTGGGGGAGGCATGAATATATTTGTAAATGAGAAGGCGAAACGAGAGAGAATTTGTGTATCATTTTTACCTGAGATAATCTCCTCCAGCTATGATCCTTCGGGTATTATGCGTATGGAAACCTTGAGAAATGTAAAAGTACATTTATTTCAAATTAGCTAATATGAGTTTCTTTGAATGGACGAATCTACAAAATTCTCTGTAATATTCTACACTTAAGTGAAATATTAAAAGAAATGATATTATCTTATGGACGCTATATTGGAGAAAAAAGAAGAAAATAGGGTTTCCTTCGTAAATATTTACTTTGTGAGTGTAGTGTTCAAATTTAAGTGGTAACTTTTTGTTTCAATCTCTTGCATACTTTTCTTTAATATGATTCACAAAATTTGTAAGTAACTGCAGTATAACTCTTACATTTGAAAATAATTTTCCTTTGACTTCATCATCTTTGATATTTTTTGGGTGAAATTCCCACAAGTAGTGGTGATTATGACCCAGTACTTCAATATGCAATATTGTCCCAATGTAAACTGCAAACAAGTTTTTCTCTTTATGTTGGAATAAATATTATTTTGTATCTGCGAAGAAACTGAATTGAAGGGGGAGCTACTGGTATTTCATTGAAGTTACCCTTATGATGACATTTAATATAATTATTTGTGAATATATTTATAAAATAAAAGCATAATGGTAGACCTCCTGTTGTCGGATTTAACCTGGAAATTTCTCGATGTTTTAGATAAACAGTGTACCAAAAACAATTCCATTGTAATCTGTATTTATAACTTTTAATATTTTTAAGTAACATCCACGATCTTTCCTATTATCATCAACTTAAAATCCGCAATTCTTGCGATGATTTCGTCTCTGAGCTTGGCCACCCAGTATTTTGAAGTTGTATGTGCCTTGGGCCAAGATTCTTTTGACTTCCTAATGAGATTGCGGGACTCCTCGAAGTTCTACGGTAGTGTCTTGACTATAAGAATCATTTAGGATCGAGCAGTAGTTCAATTGCATTATCGAAGAAACTCAAGCTACGAATACCTCCAGCGGGTAGTAGAAATTACTTACTCCACGTCTCCCTCCGTCGAGGCGTAATCGTCCTCTAAATGTAAATAAGACTTCGGAAAACGTGAGAAAACGTGTGGAGGGGCTTCGAAGAAATCACCAACTTTAATTTGCATCCAAACGATGCTTGATTCCGACTAATTTATTTCGCCACCCCGGTAAAACAAACAAAATGAGAGGGGAGCGATTTTCTCGGCGAAATCGTAAACAAATACGACAATTGAGATAATTCACCCATCAAAGCTCACCTTTCGAGGGACGACTTTTCAGGCGACCGACGAGAAAAATCGACAGCTTTCCGATCGGAATATAAATCGCGCCATTTCGGCTCGTATAGCTCTTAATAAGCCTGCCATCTCGCGGGAAACGACCGAGGGAAAAATGGTTCCTTAAAGAACACCTCGTCTCCTTAATGGGACGTTATTTCCACGTCGGAATATCACGACCGCCTTCCTCCGAGGGTATAAAATAACCAAATTTAGTCTTCATCGTCCGGATAAAAGTGAGCAATTTTGAAATTTCTTATTACAAAAATATTCCTTCCTCGGGGAGCCATTAATATTCATCTCCCTGCCCAAGACTTCTTTCCTCGCGTCCAATTTTCCCTTAAAAGCGCCACGCCCTATCCTCTCCTGGCCTCATTTCAAATTTAATTCCCTCTCCGTTTGTTTTCCTAATTAACTCTCCCCGTGCATAATTTCCTACCCTCCGGGGGAGGTCTTCCCATCATCCTATTTTCTCCCTTTCACCCCTCTCTCTTTTAACTTTGGCAGCCGATGATTGCAATTACGGGTCCACCTCGCAAGGCTGTGGATTTACATGAGAAACGTAGGCTTCCGTCTTTCACCCTTTTAACGTCCTTTTTCCTCCTCTCCTTTTCTCCGACTACCCCTTGTTTATTCCTTTTTCTTTCCTGCTTTCATGCTCCAATTTTTCGCCAAACAGGTGCGGAGGATGAGCCGATTACCACGCTGAACAAGCGAGAGGTAGCTTGCTTGATGCTAAGGGCCCCGTATCAGTCTCTCCCCATTTCTTTTTTCTTTCTTAACGTCAATTTTACTTTTTTATCACGATTTTACCGCCACCAAAATGAAAAAAATATTCGTGAAACACTCCACCACATTGGTTATTGACCAGGGTCTGCGTAAGTTGAGCCTGGGTTTCAGGAGGTTTTATATAAACCTCTAAAAGTTACGTTCTTTTTTATCTGTTCCCCTTAACTACCTTGTCTTCGTTAACGTCTATTTACACGCAAATTAAAAGGATTTAGCAAATAAAAGGCTGAGGAAGTGATCTTAGCCAATGAAGCCGAGAATAATGCAGTGCGGTTTTGAACTCACTAAAATGTAAGTACAGATATTAAATCCTAACGTAAAAAATGCAGGACTGAAGGGAAGATCTTTCCTTTTCTGAATCATCTTTAGCTACGGTTTATTTTTACCGATGAAATGGGTAATTTTCCGTCGTTTAACCTTTCTGTGTTTCTCCTTGACTCCGTATTGGTAACTACCTTCATTTCTGATCATCATATTATGCCTCCCCTTTCTCTGCATGTGATTTAATAACCTTATGATCGCTCGAAAAGAGTTCACATTACAGAATAAAAGTTGGCCTTTTACCTTGAGTAATAAACTCTTTAAAATTACTTGTACTTAAAAGTAAAACTTCTTGCCAGCTTTATGAAACTTCATGATGGTTAACGGTTTATTTTGTAAGGTGATTTTTAAGATATTTTCATACATAAAATACAATAATCATCGAAATTAGGTTATTAGTTAATAAATGGATATATGGAAACAAGATTCACTATAGCGAAGACCATGTAGCCTTTTTTGTTTTCCCATGTATTCCAGGAGAAGGAAAACATCACAGATGTTCAATCATGCATATCACATATAGTTATTTGTAGCTTCCAATTCATGTGTATTTCTCCATCATCTACGCATATATTTTCTTAATATTCTGCTCGATTATGAAGGATATGGCCTCCTTTATTCCTCTCGTCATTCCTAAGCCATCTCTTTGGCTACGGTGGAAAGCCCGTTCTAATCCATCTCTTACTCGGACCACCGCACCTCCATTACAATAGCCACTCCTTTCTTCTCAGTTTCTTATCATTCGATCAGACAATTTCAATACACATTTCCAAAGAATTTCTAATCTAATGATCTTGTAAGCTGATCATTTATTCAGAAGCAATAAACCAGTTTATTCGCTATAAGAATTTTCCTCTTAGTTTTTTATTACCATTAAAACGGTAAGGACGAATTCGATTCATTCCAATTCATTTCTTATTCTCAGTATTACCTTGGGTCATCTACTCTGATTTATTCCCGCCCATAACGCTTTCTCCATCCTGGAAATTCTACTTTGATTTTAATGCTATCTTAACTACTTGTGGATATCGGTTAAGAGGATCTCTTCTCGATTCATAAGTAAGTAATCTATTATGTTTTCCCTTCTGGAGAATGATCTTTCCCTGCAGCTATACAAGGAATTATGTAAAGATATGCGACTAATTCCAATGAGATAGGTGCATCGTAGAATTAGACGTTGAAGCTACTACGGAATACGCTTAACATACTATTAAGATATTTTTAGTAGGAAAGAAGATTTTAGGTAAAGAAAACTTTTATTTATTTTCGAGGCCCTAATAGGATATAAGACCATTTACGATGAGATTGTAGTCGATTTTGATTTTCAATTTCACATAAATATCCCTTAACAGATCCTTTTTAGTATTAGCAAAACATTTCGAAGTAAGTATTTTCTAAATAAGTTTTCCAGTGTATACTTTCGACATATACAGCTACCTAATTCAACACGTATAAAATTCCGCATAAGGAAGTAGTAATGCAAAAGTTAACAATTTCACTCAGAGCTAATATGAAATCTATCTTGATCTGCGAGAGATTAGCAAATTCACTCCTGTATTGGTTTACCACCTCTGTTTAAAAAGCGCAAGAAATACGACGAGACTTACTCAACCTCGGTTGATTGGGATCTCTTATATCTTCCGATATACTCGCGTTGAATATGACGAAGAAGATGTGAGTTGCACTTAATCAGTATTGCTTAACGCTTTTACAGGCAGCTCAGCGAGTAACTACGCATAAAAGGTGGAGAAATAACGAAGAAAAAGGGTAATCACGGATCAATAACATTCTCAATTAAGTCACAGTGGCATTACGAGGGGATAATTGTGTGAATATTAACGTCATTCGGGAGATTAAACGAATCGGATTGCGTATGTTTCCGAGGGAAAGGTTAAGTGTGACATGGGAATGCAGAGGGAAAATCGTACAAAAATATCACTGATCACGTTTGGATGAGTCGTTGGAATTTGAAAGATGACTGGAGATTGCAGTATACGGAGAAAAAATAATGCTACCTTGAGTGAAATTTCGGCATACGGGAATGGTCGATGGGAGTGACTGAACGTGGGAAAGGTTCGAAAAAAGGCAATAAGGCGCATTAGAGAGGAAACTGAGTACCGCTACGAAGATATTGCACAGAACCTTGAGAATGGAATGTTACCGTGATGCGTAAACGCACCGTTGCCGTTGGTTGTTCTTACGCAATAACTTTGTAATGAAAGAGGCAGTGAGACACTCATTAGCTGTTCGAGAGACTTGAGGAGCGAGATACAATAAATTATGGAGTAATTAGAACCGGAAGTGTTCGCATTAGATAATTTTGTATCGCAAAACGATAATGGAAACAAAAAAGAAAAAGGTAAACAATGATGACTGTGACTAGATGGAATAGTGATAAATAGACAGGATTAGCTTCATATTATTTATAAGGCTGAGAATTTGATTCTTTCCTCATTTATCAAAAAGATAATCCTTTGTTTTTAGTGATACGAAAATTAATGATTTTCAAATTCTTCAAGAATTCATTCTGTCATACTGATTTTTTAGGTATAGCGTAACTAGAATTATCGGGACAATTACGTAACCAAATAATTACCTTCTTTAGAGAGCTCTTAAACTTCACAATGTATGTCGCTTTCATCCTTGATTTACCTTGCTACTTACCTGAAAGATAATATCAATGGTGCTACATGGTTACGATAATTAGAAAATTAGATTACCAGCAGGAGACATATTTCCAATCGGTCCTTTATGACAGAAAAGAAAAAGTGCGGAAAAACACACCAGAGTACTTTAAAAAATATATGTATCATCTATGAAAATACCTGCTGGGGCGAATCGAATGTCTCCAGATTGAAATCGTTGTACTTTTGAGGATCTTCAATATTAATTAATACTGTAGAAATCATATCTTTAATATGAACATACTACTGTAGAAATATTTCCTCTGTAAAAATCTGTAGGAATATTTCCTTCATAATGCTGAAATTGAGGATAAAATTTTCTAAATCATGGAGAAGAAGAATTGACAGTGAAAATAAGTTTTAATAATAACCAGAAATACAGTGCTCGTAGAAGAAAAGCCCGCGGATGTCATTCCGTTAGATAAAATTGTTGACAAAACAGTAAGCTAAAGAAGTATATCACGTCAATCTAACGGACGAAAGTTAATCAAAGGTGTAAGATCGTCTATCATTAATCAAGGTGAAAACAAAAGAAGGATTCATTGAATGTTATCCTCTTATTCCCGTCGAGTTCTTGTTGATTTCTCTCGATTCTTCATCAGGGGTTTCCACTATTAAAATGTATGCGTGAGATTTCTGCCTTCAGCGTTTCCTTCGTTACCTCCCTTTCGTAACGTTACAGAAATAATAATGATAGAATGCGTTCACGAGATTCGTGAAGCCATATGTTATCGGAATTGCGAGAAAAAGTTTACTTCACGCGCGGTAACTAAATACGATTTTAATGGGTGAAAACACGGTTGGGAACAAAGAGAGGTCAGAAGATCACTCATTTGCATCAGCAATTGAGATGAGGTGGAGGCTTAGCAATTCCTCTCTCTCTCTCTCTCTTTTTCTCTCCTTTCGACGGAAGTGCACGCCGCAAGCTCTCAAGGTTGCTCCGACGTCATTCCATCGATGTTTAAAAATGGATAAATATGCTCTTTAACGACAGGTTGCCATTTAATACCCCTTTCAATTTATGACTCTCCCAGCTAATTTTTCCGCGCTGTTAAATAAATCACTTTTTCACCGACGTATCTCTAGAGGAAAGTATTTCTTTCTCTCGAATGATTTTCATTTCGACACATTTCTAGATCGCTGGTAGATTTAATGCGCTTGCTGCTCCGATTCCGAAAAAGGTTAGACGCGAAAGGTGTTTGTGCTGTCTCGGAAGAATTATATTATGTTACTTCATTAGTTGCTGAAAAATGTTATAGTAGTACGGAATTCCTGTATGTAAGCGTGAGTAATGTAATCGTAAAAACGAACAATTCTTTTGCGGAAAATTTAATCGAATCGAAAGGATTTGAATCGTTTTTAGCACTAGGAATGAATTTTTAGTCCATTATTCACATGATATAATTTTTTTGTTTCTCTTGTGGTGTTCAGAATTGATAAGACGGAGAATATGTAATCGTAAAAATCGTTTTAGGTCCTCAGAACTGATTTGTACATTATATTTATTACGGAGTGACACACGCTCTCAAGAGTTCTTTTCATTCGTAATAGCTCTATCGAAGAAAGGGAGTGTACTCTTCTTAGTAAATTATTGCCACCTCCTTTGCCAAATCTCCGATGCAATTAGGAAAAATAAATGCCATCACGAGACCCACGCAACAAATCACGTCTACATCCCGAGGCGATGAATCTCCAGAAAGGGAAGAAGCATTAAAGAGGGCAGAGAGTTATCCATCATTACATGCTCTGAGCAGATTTCGCATTACGCTCCATATTCATGCCTGTGAAAGTGTGAGTGCAGCTTTTAAGAAGGTGATATTCCATCTTGGATTGACGAAGGAGTATTCTAAGACCAATTTAGAACCTCAATCATCCTTTTATTTTTCAATTAAATCGATTATTTTCGATATGATTAGATATTGGAATGTTAAAAATATTTGCGTCCTGCTTTGATGACTTGATAGCTTTTGGAAGCACACCGAAGCGATTCTCTTGCATGCAAATAATGGTGGAGGCAATCGAATATCATTATATAATGATAATCGCGAACTATAATCTGAAAGATAGACGTCGTAATTCTAGAAAATTTAGCAACGAAAATATATATATATAGATAATCTGCAATTTTCGTTAATTTCGTTTCGTTTAAGCCCAAGTTATACATGAACAGAATTTCCGAATATCGCATCTGGTAGTTTTAGCAAAATAGGCTAATAGAACGTAATTCGGTGATATAAACGCGATAAAAACACTCGGATGGAAAAAATATTGATGAAAATCGAGGGAAATATTCAACAAACCCCGGCTCAAAAGAATTGCCTAGAGTAATTTATATTCCAAAATTTCCCAAAATATGCCGTATGAGAAACATATTCCATAGTCTTTCCTTTTTTCTCAGACCTACATTTTCCACAATTTTCATAACATTAACTATAATGATCCGAAGAAAAAATAATTAGCATAGTTTAATCCTCAAATAGCTATAAATGATATTATAGCTTTCCATAGAAATTTTCCTAATTCGTAATTTGCCAAAATTTCCGCTACGCGTATCTATGTTAATAGCACTGACTGAACAACTTGATGAATAATATCTAATAGCTCCCGCAAAAATTAGAATTTATTTCAAAATGATTAATTTTTAGTTCCTTTATAATAGGTATTACGTGATAGCAGACGATAATAAGTATGGAAAATTAAAGCGATAAATTGGAAGGAATAAATTCCGTTTGGAAGATAAAATTACTCCGCACCCTGTAACAATAACGCATGCTGCGAGTAAAATGTTTATAGAAGGACCAGCTTGAGCCATACACGCAAGAAAAACGAACAGTTGAAGGTGGTTCAGGAAAGACAGCTGAATCACACGCTCTGTGAAATGCGGATGGAAGTCAAAAAAATCTATTCCTCATGGAAATTTGGAAAATAGCACAAGATTGGGGACTTGACACAAGAAGTAAGATGGGAATGGATCTTTAGAAATTATGTAAATGTTTCTTACCTTTCGTTGAACCCTGTTGATATTCCAAATCTATGCCTCACATGGCCATAAGCCTCCTTTTCATCAGAATCACAGATTCAGGCGCAGAACATAACTTACGGAAAAAATTCATTCACACAAAAGAACGAATGCTCTTATATGCACTCCTCATCTTTAATTTTTTTCGCGGTTGAGATCATCCCCAAGTAAAGAGGTCCCATTTAACTTGCATCAGAAACGACCGACGCCAAGTTCTGAAAGAGAAATGAAATAATGAGAGAAGCGCCTTAACGGGGCCCTCGTTTGCACTTGATTTACGCCCCGGGAACCCAACAACCGAATCGCATGACTGAGAAAGAATAAGAAAACGAAAAGGCCTAATCCGTGGGACGCCTAAGAGGCCAATCATCGCACGAGAGCGAGAGAAAGAAGGTAACAAAACACGAACGATTTTCGCGAGTCCGAGGCGCAGTACCTCGTGTCCCCACTTAGAAACGTTTAGCATTATTTTCGGCGATAAATCACTTGCCTTTCCGACGCGCGGAACTGCTTTAGCGGCTATTACGGATTCATTCACAGGGACTCACGACTCGAGGCGCCGCGAAAGTTCATTGCGGGCCACGCGTTATCACCTTCCGAAAGAACTTACCCACACCATCCCCTCCCTTTCCGGTTATTTTCCTTCGCACTCCTTTCATTATGGTCTTCTTGCTTTCACGCGATGGTCGCCATAAGATTGCCAGGAGGTCCATACAACCAAAATGTACAATAAAAGGTGGGGTCAGATGTATGCAAGCGGAGGGATGTTCTTTGTACACACGTGGTAGGATTTCCCACAAAAAGTCAACTCGAATTCCTTCACCCTTAGATTTTTCCCTAATGTTTAGTTAAGAATATCTTCGCAATTTGCCAGCTAAACTAGAAGATAGAATCATTTCGTTGCTGAGTTACCGATAAATAAAAATGATCGAATTTTTATTGAATTATTCCATTTAAAACTTCGATATTTTTAATTTTTTAAGAATAGTCAATCAATTAATTTGTTCTTTTTTGGTAAGTTTATTTATGTTGAATTTAGGAATAGTATTAATTATATTAGATCAAGTACGGTTAGACTAAATTGCAACAATGTCTGTGAATGAAATTTAAGATCCCACGGTAAGATTTTGGGAATGGCGAAGAAAGACACTAATTTTGTAAATAGGAGTGAAAATAACAATGCATAGGCGTATTTGCAATGAGAAATGATTAAAATCCTTTCTTATTAAACATCGATTAATATGCAAGCGCGCCAGGTTGCTAGTATTGCTAGTTTTTTTAAAAATTCATCGGTTCAGAATTTTTAAGCGAATCAAAGGGAAAATTGTATTTCCGGTAAAAACGAGCACGATCTCCGAGAGGCATTGACGAAGCTTTTTAAGGAATTAATCATTAAAACAGATACTTCTGGTCGTTCTTTCCGCATAGTATCAGAGAAGCTAATAGGGTAGATTAGGTAGGCTGTTAACACACCCCCTGCCATCCGCCACTGGCGGCTCGCGGGGTATAAATCTAAATCCACAGATTTTCCACGGCTATTCGAAGTAAACTAGCGCAGTTACAAAAATACACGCGTTTGGAAATGTGTACCACTGGTAGTCGATGTTCGAAGGGGAGGAGTAGCAAGAAATCTCGGAATTGCTCTCAGAGTGGTACTTTGAGCGACTGGTCCCTATTCGACCCTCGTGGACTCTCAACAAATCATCCGTATGTCAACTTGGAGAAAAGGACTACACTTTCGACGCAGCGCTACATTTTCTCGAAAGAGTACTACAGCGAGCGATCATACTTCTCCTTTTTGAGAGCGCAGTTCGAAATCATTAACGTCAACCAGGCCTATTTTCCTAACGAGATAGAGGAGGGAAAGGAATTCTGAATCGTCGGAGAGAAGCGATTAAGCGTGGAAGACGATTCGACGCCGTGCCGTTTCGCTAAAAAATGCCCCATCCCATCCATCGCCTCCCCATCCACAGTTGGTCAACATAAAATTTAACTTAATTTTAAGTCGCCAAATGAGATTGAAAAACACTGGCTTTACACCGTGGAGCGAGAGGCGCAGCTGCCACGGGATCGTTTGCCGCCTTCCCCCCACTCAATCCCAAGCAGACGTCGTCCTTGTAGACCACAGGTCTCTTGCCTCTCCTTTTTCCATCTGTCCCCTCTTCTCTCAATCTCCCTTTTTCACTCGTCTTCTCATATTTCCTTCTCTCCAAACCTCTCTATTTGTTCGAGGTTTTATGAACATTGTGGAAATGTTCACTATTGGAATCTTTGATGAGTGATCTCGGAGTCGTAAGGATGTCTTAATTTGGACGAAAGGTGATTTTCCACTACTGGAAAGGTATAGGGATCAAATCCGCATCTACGGAGCTTGGCGCCATTGAAAAATTTCTGGAACCAGGCTATTAAGTTAACCTTAACACGGAAGGACTTATTTCGGTGAACAAGCTTAGTCTGTATATGGCAAACTTATGGCCCCCGTTCTCTTAGTGGCACAGAAGAACGTATTTTTGGCTTGCGATACTTTGACTGCGTTATCCTTGTTACACAACTTCATCAGTTAAAATACTTAAGTTTCCTGAGTAACTAAATATAAAGTCCATTTAATTATAAATTTCTTTAAAAATGTGGCCAGAAAGAATATCTTAGGCTGATTACAGAAGTAATAATATGGATAACCTCTGCACCACGTTGATTCACATTTCCCTAGTTTTATCTACTCCTCCGACTAAAGATTCGGGATTTCTGACCAGTGAATCTTTCCGACCTTCATAGTCTGTGTAAAAATAAACACAAATCTCTGAAACAAACTTAAGCTTTCGCATTCGCATAATTTTGGGAAGATTTTTATACCACTGTAAATATTTCATATACGATAAAATTGAAACGTCCAAACGTAACTTCCTGGAAATTAACACAAATATTAAAAGAAAGAATACTTAGTAAATTCTGCAGCAGGTTTTTATTCGACTAGTTTCGTCAACGAGTTCCACCTGAAGATGTCAACTCGTTGACGACATTAGTCGAATAAAAACCTGCTGTGGAATTTACTTGTTATTCTTCCTTTTAAATGCTTTCATATATGACTTCTTTCTTTTATGCTTTCGTACCCTTCGCTTTCTTGTTTCGTCCCATTCCTTTCAACCTCTTTTTCACTCTTATGCACCATAGTTTACCTGTAATATCCTACCCAAACTGTTCGTTTTATATTTTCCATTTTTATTAATCCCTTTACAAGCATTTAATATGGGACGTACTCCTGGAAGTATTTCATCACTCATTTTTTTCTCACCATATTTCCCTTTCACTTTACCCAGCAAAAGCTTCCAAAGAACGCTCGCGGGACGATATTGTTCTGATTATTAATTGGTTAGGACGCCGAGGAAACGTCGACGAGGCCGTCATCCATTCCGACCCATTACCACACACTCCCTTCTTTCGCTTTCCTCTTATGGGACACACGTTCAAGCGCTATTATCAGAACGTATTGGCACCAATGTATAAATACAAACGCTCACGCTCATTCTCCTCTGTAGCCACCCACTCGAGAGTACGATGAGAGAGGAAAGGAGGTCCACTCCCTCTCCTCCGGAACTACTCACTCCCTCCACCGCGCCTTCTCAACAGTCATTCTCCACCGCAAGGTACGATACGATCAGTGGTTCTGTACGAGCTGGGACATGGGGACCTTGCCCCTCGGACAAGAAAGACCATCGCTGTCAGGAGAAACTCCGACCCGTCATAAACATCAGGAAGGAGGAAGGGGAAGAGCACCGGGAGGAGGTAGTTAGGAGAAGAGTGTAGGATCGAAAGAAGCAAGAGGAGAGAAAAGTGAAAGGAAGGAGAGGTGGGAGGAAAACCTGTAAAGAGGGGAGAAAATGACGATGAACAAGACTCGGAAAGGGAATGTGTGGGAAGGAGAGAAAAAGGAAAAAAATCGAATTGGAAACATATTGAAAGAGTACGGTTAATGGAAAGGGCCTTAGGAAATGCAAAGAGGGAGATGTTGAGCGAAAAGGAGTATAGTGAAAGTGAGGTTAAAAGTGACTGTAGATGAAAAGTTAGAGAGAAGAATCATATATAGAATATGAAAAATAAGTGAAAGTGGGAGGGAAGCTAGCAAAGGCGATAAAAAAAGCGGAAGTGGAAGAAAACATGAAGTGCAATGAAAAAATACGTGGGAGCAAAGTGCGATAAGGATTAAAATAAGGAATGTATCAAAAAACTTACAAGGGTAGCAAATTAAAAAGCCCATAAATTTATTTGGGCTTGATGATATCAAAGGAGCAATGAAATATTTTTCTGAATGCTCTACTGAAATAGCCAACGATTTACGCATGGGACCGTATATTTTTAAGTTAAACAAGAAACAAAATTGTAGAATTCAGATAAATTTCAATGTGGCATTTGGCATAAGTAAATTTTATATTTTTATCAGGAGAACATGAATTATCAATTATGCTTATTGCCATCTACATTTTTCTGAAATTTCTGAAACTTATTCAACAACGGATCATTTTGATGGATTGTATCTATCTGTATTGACATTCTTACAGTTGTAATATATAAAAAACAAGGTTTTCTTCGTCTCATGTCATGAATTATAAATTTAACCATCCGAGAAAACTTTTAGACTGTATAGATCAGTTTTCTTACTGGCAAAACAATTATTTACATTAACATTTATTCATTTCCAGTAATACACTCCGAGGGCATAAAAGTAATTACGCTGATTTCTTTTACATAGTAATTGGGAAAACAACGAAAAATGAAACTATCGAGGTGAGATAATGCCTGGTTTCCCAAAGGAAAATAAATTTGATTAAATGATTTAATTTAGAGTAGAGTATGAAGCGGGGTGACTTTCATCTATCTTGACTCAAATTTCACCCAGCAGTGAAATTGAGAGAGTACTTAAATTAGGTACGAAAACAATGAATTGCTCCGAGATAAGCTTCGGAATGAGTTTCTCCTGAGAACAGTTTGCGTATGAATAGACGATTAAAGTCAAAATATAGAGAATGAGGAGGAGATTGAAACGGTCGGACAGTGAGGAATATCGCCGCGAAGACAATGAGCAAATTCTCCGGAGCGCTTATAAAGAGGGTGGATGAGTTAATAAAGGGGAGAAAAAGAGGATAGAAAAGACATTTTGGGCGTAGTGAGGTTACTGAAAACAGAGGCGAGAGAAATAGAAAGGGTAAAGGAACGGGGAATTAATAAAGGCGTGGTGGTTTGGGATTAGTTAAGTCCTTCCGCGATGCCGTCTTATAGAGTTTGTCACAGTTGAGTGGGATGGGTGGAAGAGGGGAAGGCGAAACAAGATGGCGTACGGGGGGTTGAAAGCCGAGAGGTGGAGTGTATGAAGTCGTTGGGGAAGATATAATGTGGAGAGGAGGCAATAAGACAAGACCCTGGAGGAGATAAAAGGCAAGGGAAATGAGGGGAAAGGTGGGCAGGATGGTGGGGCTTTGGATGGTTTTTCCAGTCCAAGGATGAGTCGGACGGGGCAAGAGGAGTCAAATGGGGTTTGGGGAGAATGAGGCAGGGTCCAGAGGTTGTTTTGCGGTATGAGGGTCGGGTGCGTATGGAGGAAGGTGTGAGGAAAGACTCTTGTGAGGGGGCGGCGACAGATGGAGTTAGATATCCTCTCGGCTGGTATTGTTGGAGGCGGGAACACAATGGTGGAAGTTAGGCCTGAGTAAATAATCGTTCAAGGAAAGGGAAGTGACAATGAAAAACGAATGATGGATTCCGAAAAAGGCACGGAAATACAAATGGATGTGTGAGGGTGTCCGTAACAGCCTCTTTATATTTACTGCCATTGGTTTTTGTGGTGGTGCTAGATTGTTAGCAGGGCAATTTACATCCAAACCTAACCCCTTACATAGTTATTGCCAATATTTCGACCGAGCGACCGCGCTATCCTGCATTTTTCTCCCGGGGTCGGAACTGGTTTTTCGAGTTCCTTTCAGCATTTTTCGACGGCCACCGTCCTCCCTTCCGATGCAGTTTAACTGCAAATCGCCTGGGTGAAAAAGTGCGCTAAATCAAGCCGCTTTTTCCTCGCTGAAAATATCCAGTGGCGGAATCGGTTTGATGGGCTTATATGACTGACGCGCGCAATCCAATATATTTTCCTCGTCGGGACGGAATAGATTAAACCTCATGGCTGATAACCATCCCGTATTCATCCCTGGTAGATGGAGAATAAAAGGAATGGAACAGAGATGGTATGGGGAGAGGGAGAAGATTGGATAGTGCAGAAGGTTAAAGAGAGGAATGGTCTACCGTTTCGAGTTCCCATTGCTCTTGGAGCGTGGGTGGGGTGGTGGTGTCGAAGATCCGTTCTCGGAAGTCGGAACGGGCGATAAGAGTGTACGGAGGGAGGCCATTCTGCATGTGCGGTGAGATGGATGCTTGTGTCTGTAGGAGGAGGGGGAGGCGTGGGAGGGGGAGGGCGTGGCGACTGGGTGGAAACGACAGTTGCGCGCGAGATACAAATTGCTCCAGCTCCCTCTCTTTCCTACTCTTCCCCCTCTGTCGCCAATTGCTGAATATATGCACTCTTCCCTCCAGTTTCAACACCGACTTTACCCATCAAATTTTACAAACACTATCCCTAGCATTGTTTCATCGCCTGTTTGTTTTCGATAACCTTGGAGAAGCTGAAAAGAAATTAAGTTATCGAGGTTCTCTGTGACCTCACTAAAGCCGCATCTTTTATTCAGCTATGTATTTCATCCCCTTGGTTTCTTTTTGGCATCAATATTTGGGTCTAATAATTATAGCCTAATGAAATCAGTTAAAAAACTTCACTCGAAAAGCTCACTCGAAGCTTTTAAATATTTGTGTGTGGCCCATTATTCTAAGAAAATAAGTACTTCGTTAAGGTTTCATTAACGTTTCTCTTTTTGTGCTTGATAGGTGGCATGGGAAAAAGTTATCATTCTTGGATTG